>OY757917.1:59701029-59711029 GCA_963585895.1 Sepioteuthis lessoniana
GATCGCTTTTATATTTTCGTCATTACCGTTAGACACTTGTTGCATATATGACTCTATCTGTGTAAAAATAGTGATGCATATACTATTATGTTGCTTTTACAAGTACGTGAGTATACTGTTGGGTGTTGGTATAGGCCATCTATCTTATTCATGCGAACTGGAATAGTAAAGAAACCAGATTCTTGACCAATAAAACCACAAATTTTGACAGACAGACAGAATGACAGGCAAGGAAGAATTCGAGCACGAGTTCATGTATGCGCAGTCTCATAGACACCCAGACACACACACAGACACACACACACACACACACACACATATATATATATATATATATATATATATATAGAATTTTGTAGTGCATAAGATGTACACTAAAATTACCATGAAATAATTTGGAAAAATAAAAGAGTCATTTTTAGACTCGAATGGACAAGGAAATATCTCAAGCTTGACTAAAGTTGACATTCACGGTGTGAAAAGAAGGGTACCTTTTGGCGTCATATATATATATATATATATATATATATATATATGTGTGTGTGTGTGTGTGTGTGTGTGTGTGTGTGTGTGTGTGTGTGAGAGAGAAGAGAGGACGTTATATTGAAAAATGATTTTTCTCCTAATAATTAAATTTCATAAAAGCTACATGCGGGCAAACTGGGACCAATCTCCCCCCCTCTCTCTCTCTCTCTCTCTCTCTCTCTCTCTCTCTCTCTCTCTCTCTCTCTCTGAATATATATATCCTCTATATCTCTTTTTATCGCTTTCGCACTCACACACACACACACACACACACACACACACACACACACACACACACACACACACGTGTGGTGCATAGATAGATAGATAGATAGATAGAAGTGTGTAAATGTGTATCCGTTTCCGATGGTAATGTTGTGAACTTGAATCGAACTTGCACATAAGCCAAATAGACAATAATTTAGAACTTCGAATTACAATATAGTAGATAGACACTGTATCATTGCTATCTAAATATTATATCAATATGAATACGCAGTTCCCGATGATAATTTTTATAGTTTTTACTCGAGTTGATTTGATAATTTATATATTTGCCACAACAGCCTAAATAATTCAATTTCTAACCTTGATTTTACATGAATACACACGAAGAATGGCTGTGTATGTGCTATCGGCGTTTCATTTGTACACACTCACCCGTCTATATCTATTTTTGTACAATGTATGCATATCTGCAATTTTTTTGGGGGGGGTCTGTGTTTAATCATGTGTGTTCTAGTCGATATATAAGTCTTTATTTCCATTCGTACAACATTAATGTGTGTGTGTGTGTGTGTGTGTATGTGTGTGTGTGTGTGTGTGTGTGTGTGTGTGTGTCTGTCTGTCTGTGTGAAAGAGAGAGAGAGATAAAAAGAGAAAGAGCCTCCTACCTCTGAATATTGTAAGCACGCCACCTATCAGAGGATATCGATTCAAACGTTGAGAAAGCGAGAGATTTTCGACATTAGACTTCGTGACCATGGACGATCAGATTTTACTTTCTCTCAATGCAACGTTGTCATGCATTTATTTAAAAGTTGGTGGCTGTAATTTTTTTTTTCTTTTTTGGCGGAGTGTCAGTTAAAGCCTCGTCAAGTTTTACTATTCGCATTACGATTTAACGTCAGCTGAAATGTTAATATTACATATCAACACAGAATACTATAAGATCACATACACTCTGTTGGCATTGGCATGTGCTACTATGCAATATCAATTAACTAACAAGAGACATCACCAATAGCAGTTTTATTGGATTGAAATGTACGTTACCAGAGTTAATAGTTTGCGAAAGATGCTGAAATAAAAGATTGCATTGTCTGTTGCTTAATGAAGAACAGTTTTATATCTCGTTAACAATAGATATCGCTTTTAAAAAAGATTTACACTTATGTAATCGACTCTAGCCACAACCCCTTTCGATATTGTTATTGTTATTATTTTGCTCATTTGAGAGATTTTACACCAGGGTTAGCTGATAGTCTTCCACTAGAGAGACACCATGTACCCTCAAGTCTCCAGGACTCTTCTAAGTATTCTGGCCGATCTTAACAATAATGTATTTAGATGGTCTCCATTTGTCCTCTTATTTCCAAGTCCTCAAGTCCCTGTACCTTATTTGGTGACTGTACCGAGGATGCAAATTACAATTGGTATCAGCATCATTTTCATGTTCCATGGGTTTTTTTCTGTTGTCTAGCAAGGTCAACGTACTTATCTCTCTTTTCGTTTCCTCCAGTTTTACCCAGTGGTCAGCTGGAACGGCAAAGTCCACAATTCGGCAGGTTCTTTTTTTTTTCTGTTGACTATCACAAGATCTGGTCGTCTGGCCCAGATTAGATGATTCATTTGTATCTCAAAATCCCAATCAATTTTGTGCATCTCATTTTCTAGGCCGGATTATTATTATTATTATTATTATTATGATTATTATCATTATTATTATTATTATTTACACCTTGAGAGTATTTCACATCGGCGTTAGCTGATGGTCTTTCACTGAAGTTTGAGTAACAGCAAGTATTCTCAAGTCTCCAGGACTCTTCTCAGTATTCTGGCCAACATCAGTAATGTAGTTATCTGGACGGTCTCCACTTGTTCTCTTATTTCCAATTCCTCCCGTCTCTTTAATAATCCTTCAGTAACTGTACCAAGAGCATCAATTACAATTGATATAAACATCACTTTCATGTTCCACAGATTTATAATTCCCTGGCAAGGTCAAGGTATTTATCATTCTTTTCATTTTTTTCAATTTTACGCTATGGTCAACCGGACCAACGAAGTCCCCAATTTTGCAAGTTCCCTTTTTATCTTTTTTCTTTTTTTTAATATTATAAGGTCTGGTTGTCTGGCTAAGATTAGGTGATACGTTTTTATGTCAAAATTGCATTGGAGTTTGTGTGCCTCATTCTCCAGGATAGATTCTGGGTTGTGCATATACCATTTGTTCGTATGGTCAAAATTAAGATTTCTAGTACAATTTCCAGTGGATCACCTTGCCCACTTTTGGAGGTGCCCGTGGAGTAATGGTTATCGTCGTAGAAAATGGACACGGCGACACGAGTTCAAATCCTGGACGAGACTGATTGCATTTCACATAGCACTAATATCCTTGGGAAAGGTATGAATCCAATTATTCTCCCTCCAGTTATGGGTAAATAGTAGGGCAGACTAGGTTCTTCAGCCTTGATGAGGCAGCTGGTCTAGGAGAGGGAAAACTCTGAATTCAAACCTGTTAAACTCCGCTTAAAAATTGACCTTGTGTCATATCCTGCCTTAGCGGAGGGGTTGGGTAAATATCATCACCTTGCCCACTCAGTCGTGTCTACTATTATACTCTTTCTGTGCTAATTTGCTGCATTCATTTATTATGTGATTGATCGTTTCATCCCTATCACCACATAACCTACATTCGCTGTTTTGTTGCGTCTTACCTATTCTTGTTTTGATATGATTGGTTCTTATGGCTTCTTTTTGTGCTACTATTTGGAGAGATTCAGTTTCTCTTTTAAGGTTTCCCTTTCTTAGCCACGTCATGTTTTCTCCTGTCGTGTGAGATGCTGCTTATTAGTCGCTTAAAACGTCCATCGAGTTGTTTTTCTCCACATTCTAGTTTTCTGGTCATTGTTGTTCTGTTAGTCCTCGTGATGTCAGTATTATTTCTGATGGCTGTAATCAGTCTTTCTCCACACTTTTGTATGTAGTCTTCAAGTCGTTGTATTGATGCGTAAACGCTCTCTTCATTGCTAGTAACTCCTCTTCATCCTTCTTTTCTTGACTCATATAATCTGCAACGTCATCTCGTGGATATAATGCTTATGCATGGTTATCAGTTTTCTTGTTCTCTGGTTATTATTATTATTATTATTATTATTATTATTATTATTATTATTATTATTTACTCATTGAGAGTTTTTCACATCAGAGTTAGCTGATGGTCTTTCACTGGAGTTTGAGTGACAGCAAATCTCAAATCTCCAGTACTCATCTCAGTATTCTGGCCGTTCTCAATAATGCAGTAATTTGGATGGTCTTCACTCACACGCCAACTTACAAGTCTTCCAATCCTTTTAATAATCCTGCAGTTACTGTACCAAAACCACCAATCACGATTGGTACAATTGTCACCTTCATATTTTTTCAATTCCCTAGCAACGTCGAGGTACTTATCCTTCTTTTCACATTCTTTCAGTTTTATTCTGTGGTTCTCCGGGTGTTATTATTATTATTATTATTATTATTATTATTATTATTATTATTATTATTATCGCGCTATGCGAGTTTTTCACACCAGATTTACATGGTGTTTTTCAACTGAAATCCGAGTGACGGCAAGTCGTTTCCGGAGTCTTTTAAATATTCTAGCAGATCTTAACAGCTTTATAGTCAAACTGTTTTCGATTCTTCCATAGATCTCTAGTTCCCCTAGTCTCTTTTCCAGACATTTAAGGACTGTTTTAAGAGCACCGGTTACAATTGGTATCATCGGCGCTTTCATGTTCCCTAGATTTTTTCAGCTTTGTTAAAATCCAAATATTTGTCCCATCTTTTTCTTTTTTCTATATTTTCTTTCTGTGGTCCACTGAAATGTTAAAATCCTCTAATTGACTGGTTCTTTCTTTTTTTTGTTGATTAACTGAAGGTCTGGTCTTCTGACCGGTATTAGGTAACCCGTATATATCTCAAAGTTGCTGAGAATTGTATGCGTCTCATTCCCTAAGACAGATTTGTCGATTGTGCAATTCCCATTCAATCACCTTTCTTACTCAGGTTTGGTTTGGTTTGGTTTGGTTTTATGGCATATCAACCTTTGTAGGTTATTTAACGCCAAATCCATTTTTTATGTAAATAATCAGTTCTATTTAAACAATTGGGTTTAGCATGAGTACACAGTTTAATTGTCAAAAACATTTCTTTTTCAAGCTATTCAGTTATCTATAACAATTCAGTTTAGTGTAAGAACAGTTTCAATGTCAAAAATAGTTCAATTTAAAACAATTCAGTTTAGCAAAAGCACGCAGTTTTAAATGTAAGTACAGTTTAAATGTAAAAAAAAGATTTTTATTTCGAGCTATTCAGTTTAGTCTAGCAATTCTACTTCAGCTAATCCAGTTTTGTAAAAGTAGAGATTTTGTTTACACACAGTTATAAGTCTGAAACTGTATTTACACTAAACTAAATTGTTTAACATAGAACTGTTCTATGTCAAAAAACAGTTGCAGATATATGTAACAATTCAGTTAAGTGTAAATACAGTTTTAATGTCGAAAAAAACAGTTCTATTTCAAACAATTCAGTTCAGCACAAGCACGCAGTTCAAATTTAAGTATGGTTTAATTGTCAAAAACATTTCTATTTTAAGCTATTCAGTTTACTCAAACAATTCAGTTTAGCATAAGTATGCCGTTAGTTCTATTTAACCCATAGATAGGGCCCTATCAGGTGCTACCACTCTGGGCCAGAGTGGACCTGGGAACAATGGCAATGAAGGAGTACTCCGCATTCCCCAAAGCTCCAGCACTGCTGGAACCTCACCATCAGATTGTTTAGTGTCATATCCAGGACACTCGTTAGGGGGGGGTCTTACCTCTCTGCAGAGAAGCAGTCGGTGTATTCTACAGCCCCAGCCGACTGGGCAACTTTCTTACTCAGTCACGTCTAGTCTCTTATTCTTCTTGGACCAATTTGTTGCATTCGCTTATATGTAATTCACAATTTCATTCTCTGTGTCCACATGACCAATTCTTTGTATTCTCTGGCATATTACCAATTATAATTATTATTATTATTATTATTATTATTATTATTATTATTATTTGTAGTAGTATTATTATTAGTAGTAGCAGTTGTAACTACTTGAACACTTTCTAATTCCAATTTTTACCGAATATTCAAGATCAATATGACTTTTAATACGTTTTTCATTTGTAGCATATATATCTACATAATGTGTAATACTTATTTAAACACATACATTTTCTTGATTGGGTGCCACTAAAATAAAAGCTGGTAAAATTGGATGTTGACAAGAAAAGACGGAGGTCTTCCCAAATGTATCTTTCTCCCTACTTGATTATTGCTGAAAATCCTGACATATATATCATTACATTTAACGAGAATTACAATACAATTGATATAAGTATAAAATAATATATTATTCATTTCAGTATAACTTTTTCTTTGGGTAAATATTCATTAATAAATGGGATGATCTTTGTCTATCCTAATAAGACTCCATTAAACTAAATGGTCAACTGTATAGCTAGCAAAATTGATATGCGTATATTTTTTACCTAGAGAAAAGTTTTAATATAAAAAGGTTTTTCCCGCGTTGAGAAAGGTGGTTTTAATCAGGTGGAATCTCAATTGTCAGCGAGTAGTTATGTTGTTTAGAGACGTAACAAATAGTATAGAATCTAAATGCCCAAACTTTAAAATAAAGAAAAATAATGAACAAATTATTTCACTAAAATAATTATATAATCAAGCATTTACTTGGAATTATTGCTTAATTAGGACAAACAATCCGGACAAAAACAAAAATGCTCAAATCGATAAAACTCTTCAGTCATTCATATTTAATTATAAAACTTAAGGAAATTTTCCACAGAAAAATATTGAATCAATGAGATAATATCAAAATATTACTGGGAACTCTCTTTTCTGTTGTGTAAATATATCTTTTTATAATGATTAATATTTAGAAGTTATTCATTAATGTAAAGATTTCCTTTTTTTTTCTTTTTTGTCCATTTTCTTTGTTCCATCTAAACAGTATAAAAAGTTATTATTTTATATTTCCAAGAGAAAACTACCTATAAACCTACTTAGGATCATTTTGAAAACACAATAACGTTTTTCTTTTAGGGTTTCGACATAAAAATTCTTTGCAATTAGTTACAGTTTGAAGAAAAATTCTTTATCGTCAAGGACCCTCTCTCGATGATAGCCACTTTTCCCATAAGTGAAAATTTCTTCCTATAAAAACTTCCCCTAGATTAAATGAGTATTCCTTCCAAACTTGGTAAGGCTACATTAAACTGTTTCGCTGATAATTGAACTGAGGCTATTGTCTTTTCATATTGAAATGTTAGTGATAATTTAGTTGCACACCTGCACCCGCACCCGTGCGTGTATGCGTTTTCTTAGCTGCACAGAGACGTGGTTTGAGCGTATGTGTATGAAGAGGCACAGAAAGAATTTACAGCCAAACCAAGAAAGGAATGTACCATAGGCAGATAAATTATTTCCAATTATTGATATAGCTCTATCTATCAATTTTTTTATCATTACCATTAAGCCATGTCTTTAAATACGTATTTCTGGAATTCTTTATAGCACTTGGCTTCCAGTTCTGTGTTTTATGTTTTTACAAACAGATATTTCCGAGCGTATAGAATCAATCATCCTAACACTTTTTCTCTCGATTTGAACACGCCATGATTTCCTTCATCACTCTGCTCATAATATAACATCATCACGCCTTATTATACAGATTTTACACTCTGAAGCGGGCAATCTCAACGCTAATTCATTATTTCCACATCTTTATTAATTATTTTCCTTTTTTGAATCGACAGAAATCATCTGTGATTAAACCTTGAATAAATATATTCAGATCTCTGGTTGAAACGCTATTAATAAAATAGAAATAGCAGTAACATAGCTTTTTCTACAAGCTTGCATACAATCAACTTAATTTATCACCAGCAATTTGCATTTGTTTCCGTGCGATTGGATTTTCTTCTATTCGATAAATGAAGGAATGTGATTTAACTTTATTCCTAATTGTTTACTTCTATACGGATTAAAACTGAGTTCAAGTTGGTATTATATTTTCAAATTAGAATGCAGTGAAAGATAAATAGATTCTATAGACCGGACAAAATAACATCGTGTGACATACTCTTTAGAACCATTTAGTTTAATGCAAGCTCTGGTAAGAGGCATTTATACTTTCTGAAACCACATTTGCCGCAATTATTCGAGGGAAAAATTGTTGAGTTTTCTTTGGTGGAATTTTATATTTATCACCTTGTTAAAATGATGAATGGTCAATGAACGCTTCATGAAGTGGGTAGCCTGAATTTCTAAATTCACATTAAAAAAAAAACAATTTTAAAAAGTGATCAATTTTCTAAAGTTAAAGTGAATTTTCTAAAAGTCCTTTTTTTCATCAGCATCATTTTTTTCTTCTATAAACTATTATCTTTTTATACGGAAATGTTTGCGATAATCTAGATGCGCACAAGCACCCACATGTGTAAGAGTTTTCTCAACCGCACAGAGACGTGGTTTACGAAGAGGCGCTGAAAGAATTTACAGCCAAACCAAGAAAGGAATGTACCATTATTTTGGAATTCTTTTAATTTTTTTTTTTCCATTTTTCTTCTTCCTTTACGGAAAGATGTAACAATGGGGAGTTTGTTTTTTTTAAGTGAGAAAGGATTGCAAAATGGCATGAATGTGTTGAATAGCATATAGATTTCTGACACTTGGTCATTTCCTTCTTAGTCGAGCCAAGAATCTATCGGTTATCATATATATACATGTGTGTGTGTGTGTGTGTGTGTGTGTGTGTGTGTGTGTGTGTGTGTGTGTGTGTGAAAGCAAAGCAAACAAATAAAAAAGCTGTAATTATACCGATTTTCCCTAAAATTACGGCTGGCCGACTTCGGAATTACTGATGACACATAGAAATTTCTTTTTTAAAAAAAGCATTGAAGAATGTAAACATTTAGATACACTTTTCAAAAAGATATGAATGATAATTTCATTTCAAAATGACAATAAGAGAATATTGTTATTATATGTCAGGTTCTATGCGACAGGGACTTTCAACAGAAAAAAAATACGAAAAAGAGGTTTTATTCTCAAAGAATCTCGGTAACAAATATTCCCTTAAAAGAAATTACTAGTTTTAAATAAATACAAAGTACACTTTTTACCACATGATTACTGATGGGCTTACAAAATCAATGATAACCACAAAATTAAGTCAAGACTTAGTATTTATTAAGAAAATTCTCCTTTTAACGGATTCTTATAAACTCGTATATCTTTAAGTTATTTAATCACATAATAAGCAGATATATAAGACCAGTCTATTAATAAGACTCATTGGCTAGTGGGTAGAGTGTTCGCCAATGGTCCAGTTCAATCCCAGGTCGCGTCATACCTAAAACTTTAAAAATGGTACTTGATACTTCCTTGCTTAACACTCAGTAATATAAGGTACGTATCAAGGGTAAAGTGGAGGAATTCAGAGAAAGGAGTAGCACCCTCCCCTACAACTCGACGTAGTAGCTATTAAAAAGGGAGCCTTCTGGTCCCCCTCGACAACAGTCAACAACTTTACTTTATTAATAAGACTGATTAGAAATAATTTTTACTTCAAACTTAATTACAATTATAAATCGAGTTTATTTCTTTCAAAGTGATTGCCGTGGGAAGCTACACTGGAAGTCTTCAAATGACACTGCCAACAGCTGTTTCCTCACGACCTATTGCATGTTCTCAATAGTATTCAAATAGTATTCACGGTGCGAAGTTTTAATTTGGTTGAACAGAAAATATGCACAAAGACTCATATCAAGTGAGTAAGGGGGATGTGGTATCACTGGAATATTCTTTGGGGCCAGAAACTCGTTCACATGAAGATATCTTTAAAGTAAGACAGATCTTTTGTTTAGAAAAAGATAAGACTGATTTTTCAGCACGGCAACCCTGAATAAAGATTAACTGAACGATGTTATTATCCTCTACAAATTGCAGACAACTATTCTCATCTTGGTTGATATCCGCCTAACGTATCGGTCGCTGTATTCCCGGTAATCCCCCGGGAATTCCGAGCTTTATTTTTTATTTGAATGAGACGGGGTAGAAATTTTTTAAAAAGCCTTTTAATACTCTTTGTCTTTTTCTTTTTACTCCGCTGTTGAAAACGGGGACAGACCATGAACTCACAACT
>OY757917.1:59716029-59718529 GCA_963585895.1 Sepioteuthis lessoniana
AAAATGACTGGCTGAATGACGAGTCGAATAATGGCCAAGTATGTTTTTACCCAACTCTTCTACATGGGCAGGATGTGATACAAGGTCAATTTTTAAGCGGAGTTTAACTGATTTTAATTCAGTTTTTCTTCCCCAAGACTGGTTGCTAAACCAAGGCTAAATAAACCAGTCGACCCTACTATTTACCCATAGCTTTAGAGAAAATTATTGGATTCATACCTTTCCCAAGGATATTAGTGCTATGTAAAATGCAATCGGCCTCATCCACGGTTTGAACTCGTGTCGCTGTGTCCATTTCCTACGGCGATAACCATTATACCAGGGGCACCGCCAAATAGCCATCAATTTGTAAATGGGTTTGGACGTTTGGTGTTTGGGTTATTCTTGTCGAAGAACAGAGGTCTAGACCCTTTTCGAGCAATGGTTGGTTTTCTTACTTTTTTTATTCATCTTTAAAGGATAGTAGTTAAACTATTGAACAAATTTCGCGTTTTCTTTTATGTGATCCTTCCATACAGGCACGTCTCCTCTTACTTCAACGCTCTTAGAAACTAAATCGAATGACTAAAACAACAGTGTTCATAACGCTTGAGGCGTGTTGTGTTTGTGTGTTTTTCCTCTCTCATTTGACAGTTAAGCATCACCGACATAGAAGTCATCGGTGACTATGCTACATTACTGATGTGGACCCAGGTTGGGACCACGAAAAGACAACTCGGAACACGGTATAAGTTTAAAGATATATTGAAGTAACACGGTACAGAGAAAAGTGGTGGCGTAAGCTAGGCTTACTTGTCAGTCGAATATCGGTAGAGTATCCAATATTTTCGTGAGTACTTGACTCTCGATTAATATAGAATTTCGAAGAGTTTATGAATGGGTAGGTAACAGTCCCATAACAATTACATAAAATATTCTATTTTTACATTTAATGCAGAAGATCTATTTTGAAAAGTTATCTTCTTTTTGAAAATGCCATCACTTCCGGTATGATCTGTTTTGGCAACAATCAATCAGTTCTGTTTAATTCAAGACTTCCATAAAAGAGTATTATTAAGTTGGAATGATATATTTTTTTAATTTTTTTCATACAAATTGCATTAATTTAATTTCCCTGAATATTGTCATTTTTTAATGTCTCACACGATTAATATAAATATGTTTTGTCTCGTTTTTTGTTTGTTTTTAGTTTTATTATTATTATTATTATTAATATTAAACCAACTTTTACTGCACTGATCAACAAATCTTTTTTCCACTTGTCCCACGTTTATGTCTTAGTGATATTGAGATCTTCCTAAAATATTTAATGTTATTATCATTTTACTCCTTTTAAAGTTTTTCACACCGACGTTAGCTGATGGTTTTTCACTGGAACTTGACAGACAGTAAGTCTCCTCAAGTTCCTAGGACTATTCTCAGTATTCTGGCCGATCTCAGTAATGCTTTAATCTGGATGATCTCTACTTTCCCTCTGATTTCTAAGTCTTCCAGTCCTTTTTACCAATCCTTTGGGGATCCTTCCAAGTGCAACAATGACAATTGGCATCACCATTACCTTAATGTTCGGCTCTCTTGCAAGGTCTAGATATTTATCTCTCTTTTCCTTTTCTTTTAATTTTACCGTGTGGTCTACTGGGACGACAAGGTCCACTATTCGGTCTGTTCTCTTTTTTCTTTTTTTTTTTTCTTTTCTTTTCTGTCTACCTCTATGTATGATCATCTGTACGAGATTAGGATATTAGTTTGTTACTCAAAATTCCATTATTATTATTATTATTATTATTATTATTATTATTATTATTATTATTTCACTTCAAGCGACTTTTTATAATAGCTGACGCTGGGGGTATTTTCCTGGAGTTTGAGCGACAGCAATCTCTTCAAATCTCCAGAATTCATGTCAGTATTCTAGCTTATTTTAACAATGCTGTAGCCTGGATAGCCTCAATTCGTCCTCTGATTTCCAACTCTTCCAGTCCCCTTTCCAAGCTTTTGGGCACCGTTCCAAGTGCTCCAATCACAATTGGTATCAACGTCACACTCATCTTCCACAGCTTTCTTAGTTCTCTGGCAAAGTCTTTGTAATTGTCTCTTTTTTCGCTTGATTTCATTCTGTGATCCGCTGGAACGGCAAATTCCACTATACGTCAAGTTCTCTTTTTTCTTTTCTTTTTTCTTTTTTTTTTTTTTTTTTTTTTTTTTTTGTTAATTATCACATGGTCTGGTCTCCTGACCGAGATCAGGTTGTCTATTTGTGTCCCAGAGAATCTTATGCATCTTATTCTTAAGGAGAGATTCTGGTTTGTGCATATACCATTTCGTAGAATAGTTAAATTTCAAATTTTCCCCCAATTCCCAGCAGATCACATTTTCTATCCAGTTGCGTCTAGTCTTTTACTCCTATTGCGCTGATGTGATTCATTTGCTTACAATGTAATTTATCGTTTTGTCTTTGTCAGCAAATTATTTACACTTGCTATTTTGTGGCGCATTATCG
>OY757917.1:59723529-59948529 GCA_963585895.1 Sepioteuthis lessoniana
ATCACTTATTATACCTTATTTGGAGAAAAATTACTGTAAAATATTAATGAGATAGCGCGTCTTCCTCAAGGTTCAGTGATAACTAAACTTTGTTTTGCAGTCAGAGAGAGAGAGAGAGAGAGAGAGAGAGATAGATAGATAGAGAGAGAGAGAGAGAGAGAGAGAGAGAGAGAAATTTCGAAAGATCCTTTGCATTCTCTGCTGTGTTGTTAAAATGAATAGAGTTCTTTATATAGGAAAATTTTCATTGGACTGAATGCTGTAGTTAATAATGGATTGCTTTTATTCAATTTAGAGATGCAGTATTTACTCACTTGCGGCACAGCGTTTGGAAACATAGTAAAACAGATATTTGCGATCAAAAGAAGTTATTAATTGTTAAGCTCACAACGTTATTAATATTGTCAATGACGTTTTTGATAATGATCCATGAAACTCACCTTGATTAGCGGTAAAGGTTGATTTTAGCCAGATAGGACGGCTGACTAAGTCACGATAAACATGTATATCGAAATTGTCAAACGATTAAAAGAATAAATAACATTACTGCAATACAAATTTATAAGTTATGGATTGAATTGCAAATGAAATAAAATATACAGTCCAGTTCACCATTAATGGAACCCTTTCATTTTTTAATATATATCTTTAGAAATCAGCGTGTTGTATAGGCATAATGCTATCAATAATAACAATACAGATACATATACAAATACGGTCTGACTCTGTCGTTTCAGATACGAACGGGTTTATTAATTTCTGATTTCGGTCAATGACGACACGAGGAGAGAGACACATTTTTTAAAAGCCTATGCTTACCATACTATGCAGACACTACACATACCCATACCGCCCACACGCAGCGGATCTTATGGTGTTTAAGATCTCAATTCATCTCTACCGGTCGACACCCAAAATATAATCTGATCTAATCAGATCCGAAAAACTCAACCACTACCTTCAACGGTAGAAAACTCAATTACTTTTCAAAATCCTCAAATTCTCAGGATTATTTCTTCTGAACATGATGTCATCCACACTCCAGTCCCATTTCCTGTCTGGAGGTTTATTATGACATATGATGATTGTCATTTCCACGCGGGAGTAAGACTGCTTCATCTGACTAAGCACTTGGACTAAGATACCCGAGTAGTTCAAAGCCTTACCACACTAAATAATGAAATATTATAAACGAAAAATGATTAATATAAAAAAAACATTCCTTAATTATATGACAAACGAAAAATGACGAAATTTAAATAAACTTGTTTTATCACTTGCCGTTCCTTATTAACAATGAGTCGTCAATACATTATCACTAAAAAAATTTTCAGGAGATATTGTACATTATATACTGAAATTTCATTAATGGCAATAATTGTGACTAGGACTGAATAACTATTTTGAAGATTATATTACATTTATGTTTCGATATTATATGACTAAATTATCAACATTATTGGAATTCTTATCTTTTGAAAATTTTAATATACTGATAACTACCTGAAATTCTCATTTTACATGGGAAAGAAAGAGTATAGGATAAAAAAAAGGAAAGATTCTTTACCGAAAACTTTTAGCTGCTTTTTCCCAGCCTTTTCACGAATGCTATGGATATTTCTCTTCCTTCTTCCAAGTTTTCTCATTAGTTATTCTTACCTGTATATTAATATCGTTGTAACTCCCTATCCTAAATTCTTCCAAAAGGTTTGGCTTACATCAGGTTAGGTGGGGACAGATAAAATAAGCAAAGTAAAACCTCATCCCCAAACTTACACACGTATGCTTTTATATGAGAAGAGTTCCGAAATTAATTCTTAGCACACTAGCTCTCTGTGATAACTTCGCAGTAAGACCTGTCTCAGCCAATTCCTCTCCACCACATTCTCTTTCTTTTGCGATAATATTACAACAGTATTGAAACTACAAGTAACAATTCCTCTATTCTTCGATTCCATAAGATTTTACCATACTTAAAAAACAAACATGCATGCATTGAATGTTTACGATTAGTTATTATATTGATGATGCATTTAAGGAATTGTGCAATACGGAAATAGTCAAGACATTCTAACACAATATTTTTCTCTTGCTAAAACTCAGTTTATTTTTACATTTTCATATTCTATTTCTATATTCAAAAATTATTTTCACGTTATCATATTCTATTTTAGATTCAAAAATTATTTTCACATTTTGATTTTATTACCTTTGAATTTAACGAAAGAAAATAATTTCAAATTCTACACTTAAATTCTAAAAGTTTAAGCAATTATTATGTATATATTTTCGGTGTAATGTTACACTGAAATTTCAGTAATGATAGGTAAAATTTCCGTTACATTTTGATGGAATTCTTTAATTAGATTTTAGCCGATTATTTATTTTATCTTTATATGTTTCAGGTTATATTTATGATTACAAACAAGATTTTTTTTAATTAAAAGATTATATATCTACACCCGCCATAGAGAAAAACTCATAGATATTTTAACGATTAAATTCAAATTTTCTTGCCATAAGTCCCAAGAAAATAAAGATGTTTCATCTTTTGCTTTTTATGTCTGATTTTTCACTCATTTCATTAGATTTTGTGCTTCAGTAACAATCTAAAATAGCCTCATATTTTGTTAGTTTTTCTATGAAAAGATCTTCCAAAAGCAAATCTTCTACATCTAAACTTCACCTAAAAATTTCCGTGACCTTTTTCAACAATATATTAATGTACTGGGAATGATAACGATATTAGATTTTTTGTAGGTGGGGAAAATTTCATTGTATAAGTGACACCTATGGCTCTCACACCAGCTTGACTTTCACCATGAAATTGTTTGTACGGCTCTTTTGTTAATGAGTTTATAAAAAAAAAAAGTTGCATCGAATCAAATATCAGAGAAACACAGACTATCCATTTCTCAGTCAATTCAATCAAGGTAATTTATCAATATCGATAATGACACCCACTTACCTCGGAAAAAATGAAGAAATCCTCGTTAATGGTTCGGTTAAAATGTTGGAATGGTTATGCAGACTATCGACAACACTATTTTGACTTACACAATAAAATTCCAATGGTATGGAAAGTCCGAGATGATAAAGAGCTGCACAAATTGAAGCATCTTACAAGGCTTTAGTCATTAGTTTGAGTTAGATATCGTATAGATGCACTTTAGTTTGTTTAGAATAGTCTCTCTTACTTTTCTATATTCTGTCATTAACAATATAATTTACACAGGTGATAGATTTTTAGCGATAGGAATGTTATCATGTATTCTCAGTGAAGAAATGTATTCTTGCGCGAGTTGTTATTCCCTCACTAAGTGTTAAAGGTATATAAAGGAGAGAAGTTCCAAGATGTCGAAGTGTTTTAGGAGGATTTTAATGGCAGCGTGGAATAAAGGGTTTACGTTTATGCTGCAAGTCTCGTAGGAAGGAAAGAAGTAAGGAAACGAAATGAAGTTGTTATAGAGTTGCGAAAGCATTTTAGCAGCTAAATGCCAAAGCGAAAAGTGCATCGTTAGGTTAAGGCATGGTTGAATGTGTGAGGGAAATATGTTTGCCATAGTGTAGCAAAAGTCGTGTTTGCTGTTTGAGGGCAGAAACGTTTGTAGTCACTGTGAGTTTGTGGTTCTGGTTGTTTCGGTGACAAGCGTGAATGTCTCCAGAAAATGTTGCCCAGAGTGAAGTAGCCAGGCGTCGGAGCGGAATTATGCATCGCAGTCGACAGAGCCAATACTGGAGGTGACTAAGAGTTGTTCCTGTGTGTGGTGTATTGAATTCATCTAATTCATATTCAACTGGGAACCCTTGTTCTAAGAGAGCATGCGCAAGGGATCCATAAATTAGATAGCTTTCCTCATTGTGTCGATGCTGCTGCTATTGAAGAGCAGACAGTAAGACGTCTGTCCTGAACGAAGAAGTTCTGCGGAAAATGGTAAGTGTTTTGGCGGCTTCCCCAATTTGTGCCGCCCGGAAAGATGAGTGGGTTAAATAGGATAAGTCATCCTGATTGGGTGAAATTATTCGTCGAGACTAACGGTCGAATTGAATTACGCGCCAATCAAAAATACGAAATTCTTTCTGCTACAGATTCCTGCTACTAATTTTGAATTCAGACATGTTCTGCTCTTAAAATTACAAATTCAGGGTTAGAGACCACAATCTGCTCTATTATTTTAATCATAGCGGGAGGGAGTGAATTTATTATTTTTTCAAGGGTATAAGCGGGAAATAAAAGTAAAAAGAGATGACAGATCACCGCTTCCATTTTTTACACATTTAATCATTCACACAAACCGTACCTTCATATCAAATCTACACAAACAAGCATTAATAATGTATTTCATGTTCATGAATTGATATCAAATCTTTTTGTTGGGTGTTTTACTTTGTTATATTTTACTTTTACTGTGTAACTTTTTTGTTTCGCATTTGTCGTTACGGTTATCGTCGTTTGCAAATGGAATCGATGATCCGATTTCAAACTCTTGACAAGGCTGTTTGCGTTTCATTTCACACAAATGCTCTTGTGAAAGGCACAGAATTCCATCTGTTCCTCCTATGAGTAAACAGTAGGGAAGACAATTTTTCAGCGTTGGTTATGCAACCAATCTAGGAGAAGAAAAACTGAACTAAAACGGTTTTACTCCACTTTAAAATTGACCTTGAATCACATTCTATACGTGCCAGTGCGATTGCGAAAATACTCAGTCTGTATTAAGAATTCTATTGTAAACATAATTCAACATTTCATTTTTTAGAGAGATATTGTATCTTTTCTTATTGCTAATTTTTTTTTGACCGTTGTGATAAAATAAAGCATGGCTGTCTCTTATGGATCAGCTACTATAAATGCTAACAGAATTTCCAACTTATCTAGACTAGAGCTTACTTTTGTTTGAATTAAGCAATTACCTTATTCGAATTTTATTACAATAGTTTGATAACCAAAGCTTTTATACTTTGTCTAATTTGTGCCTCTTTAATAAAATAATAACTTAAAACCTTTCACCTGCTTTCTTACATATTTTTTATTCATTTCCAAATATTACAGTGGTCTTTCCCGATATGTTTTGACTACGTAAGCGAAATATCTTGAGATCAATTACGTTGGCTTTTGATAAACTCTCTTTAAATGTGCCCACCTTTACTATTTTTTTCTTTTCTTTTCTGGTATAATTGTCGCTATCGTGAGGCGATAATATCTCTGTGAATGGCGTCAAGGCCTCCTTCCTCGGTCAATTCGTAACGGACGCGGACGTGATGTCTACTTGAGCGCCCTCTCATTGCCCGCGCTTCAGAAGCAAAGCGCGGGAACTGGCATAACGTCAGATTATACTCACTGTGCACAAAGCATACGCATGCTCAGCAATATGTTCATACAACTTTACGTCAATGATGCTGTGCGCAAAGAAGGGCGAATTTGCGTCACCATTTCTCTGGTTAGCGTCAGTGTTCGGTATATATATTATCAACATTACATTTTTTTAGTTGCAGTTGAAAACAGTAAATACAGCCGACACGAATGAAAGACAATTGACAAGGAAGAACGATAGAAGTGGGAAATTTTATAACAAAGCAAGTATGGTGATCGTTTGGAAAGACTGGAAAAGCAGAATGTTAAAAAGGAACATGGTATAAAACGAAGAAAATGAGACAATGTTTCAAAGAAATATAAATCGTATTTTATTATGAGATAAGAGAAATAAGGGGAAGTTTGATAGTAAATGGATATAGAAAAATGAAGTTAGAAGTGGGTGGAAGAAATTATTGAAGGAATAATTAGAAAGGTTGTTGAAGAAAAGACATTTTTAAAGGGAAAATTAAAACAGCAATCGAAAGAAAAGTAATGGTAAAAAGGAGCAAAAAGTTTAAGAGCAGAAAATTTATAAAACTAAGAACGGTGACGAAAGAACGCTGACAGTAAAAGAAAACGGAGGAATCGTGATTTTCAATAACAGGTATCCGGCGGCAATATAGCATGATTATTCTGAATATCTTTATTATTAACTCGCGACATGTTTTTACCTGGTGTTCTGCCTTTATATAAATTTCCAGTCGTGACCAGGAACTGCGCATGTGGGCGTTCGTATGTACGTGACGAATCCAGTGTTAAATTTTCAAACCGAATTCTAAAGTGATTTCCATTCCAGTGAAGTAATGTGGACCTCATCAAAACAATTCAAAACGCCCTACATGGCAAGGAGTAACACACGCATATGTCTCAATAACATAAGAAAACAAAAATGGATGTTTTCTTTCAAAACACTTTAGTTACTTCTTTGTTTTTTACCAAACGTCTTCAAGAAGTACTATCTTATTAACAGGAGGTAACCCATGGAATTAATATCTGTTTTTGGTTCGTTACCAAAGGTAAAACGGCTTGATTTACAGAACAGTGGATTTCAGAGTCACTGATAAAATGCTCATATTTTAACATGTTGAGGATTTAAAATGCGATGAGTTAACTTTTAAATCACTATATTTCTATACTTAAATATTCAAATGTTTAAGATATTAAATGCAGTTTTTTTTTGTTTAGATATTTCATCTTTCACAAACCAGTAGTAATTATTTAGATGTATAGAATGATTCTCTCGACGATTCTATTTTTTGGATTTTATTAATATAGTGGATTGTATTGATAGAAATATACACCTTAAAAGGAATTCTTCTTCATCATCATCATCATCATCATCATCATCATCGTCTTACTAATTTAAGATATGACCGTCTGAATAATTTTTCACTAAACTTTGCTTAATCTGAAACAGGGCTATAAGTACGAGGTACTCAGTGAAAATCAAACACACAAGCAATGTTCAGTTGGCCTATCTTGCTAAAAAGAAAAACTTCCCTATACGACCGTCTAGATTTAAATAAAACGTCCAAACATTCTTTGTGATTATTTGTTGTTTATCTGTTGATCAAAAAAGAACATCTCAGATTATTTCCGGAAGAATTCACACTCCAAATCAGAATGCCCCATTGTATAACTCAGAGTTTCTTTAGGCATCTATCAGAAATGTAGTTAATATTCTTTGAGTTGTTAGGATGGTTACAGCGAACGGGTACACGGGCGATATTAATTACTGCACCCAAGATCTCTTTACTACACGTGGTTAAGAAGGATAATTGCAAACAACGAGTGGCCTTAGCTGTTCGTTCATACTGACAACTGTCGACATGTGTGAGAGTTTTTCTTACGCTTGTATTCTTTCTACTCCTCCTCATCTACCTTCTGCATTTTGTACTTTGGCTATTTATGGCTGCGCGCCAGTTACTATTATGTTACGGCAGAGAAACCCCTGTTACAAGCGTTTTATATGTCGACTAGAGTAGAAAACAGGAGAAGCGCTTTACTGGAACATGATGCTTACATAACCGGTACTGTGACTTATTCTTTATTGATATTTCAAAGGATGTACTAAAACAGCTAAAATATTGGTATCTGTTTTTGCTATCATCATTTGAAGCTTGACGAAGCATGTAAATTAGATTATAACTGTTTTCAAGATCCGTTAATGAAGTAGTGATTCGAAACGCGAATCTTGCTATCTTTGGGAAATAATTCAAATCTAATTGTGGATAACAAAAGCACCCGGATAAACTGGATCAAAATCATCAGCGATTGGATATTAAAATTACTGTGTGGATTGCTTGCTCTTCAGAATGAAATATTGCTTTCAAAGGGAAAATGATCAACATTCCTCTCAAAAAACGCAAAAAGGTTTCCTTTCAGGCACCTGTCACAGAGCTTAGGTGAGTATAACATGAACCTTTTTTGAGAACCTTCTATATGTATTACCCTTTTAAAAGCTTTAGGATCCTATATTTGGTTTAGTAGGTATTTTTTGGGTGTTTTTTTTTCTTTACAAAATCTTAGATTTTATTGTATTTGCATCAGGACCAGCGCAAATTACCGACCATTTTGTTGCAAAACAACAAGATATTTTAAGTGGGGAAATAAATTAAACATTATATCAGTCAATCAAAATCTCAAAAATAACAGGTAGGGATCATTTAGAAATGTGTTGATTATCAGCATTTATTTAATCAGTGTCAATAAACTAAAGATTAATCTAGAAAAGTGTCTCTGTTTTTCCTCAGAGAGGATCATCGAAGGGAATGCAACTCAAAATATCAGCTCAGACAAACTTTTATCTGAAATGTAGAGATATCATTCTTTTTTGTTGTTAGTAAGAGAAAAAAATCCCAGTAGACATAAAGACTAAATGTAAATCAGGATCATTTTAGTTGCTGAAAGAATATGAATGAATATCAGGTTGAATTTATAGGAAATTCAATCATAATCTTTTGTGTTCAGATTGAAAACAAAACTTTATTTTCGGTTCAAAATTTATCAAATTGCGCAATTACAAAGAGAATTATTTATGCATTATGTTGATTTTATATCAACTTTTTCACGGAAGATATAGTAACACCTTGCAGGAAACCATTATGCCATGGTTAAGAACAATTTGGTTCAGAATATCGAATTCAAGCATCTACAGGCTTATTAGAAATATGAGTAAATAATTCTCGTGAATAATTTCGATTGTCTAAATCGAAATTATTCAGATATATCTTTTATCCACAAGCAAACGCAGATACCGTATTTTGTGACACAGTCTTCGAGTGAATTTGTAAGGGACTGCTGCTCACGAGTTAGCGAAGACACATAACTGTCAATTTCCTGCTTTCATCGACTAATACTCAATATTACTCTGCGTATTGAACACTGTGTAATAATTACACTATATATTTTAGTTAAAGCTGCATTTTATTTGCTGGTAAATACGGTAATTTCTGAAAAATATATATACATTTACTGTGTCTTCTAAGTTTACATTATTTTGTACATATAATTGACTTTCCTGGGTTGTTATAAAACGGTTTGACTAAATAAATGATTTTATTAGCAAAAATACGCTTAAACAAACATTTTTGTAAGATTAATTAGTTATAAAAGTTACAACCTGTGTCAGTTAAGAGGTCAAGAGGTGTATAAAAGTTGATTAATTTATAATCGCAAATGAAAATTTGCACCGAACAGTTACGAACGATAATTGTTATGATGAAAGATAAATTCATACAACAGAAAAGTGTTTTACAAATCATATTTATAAAAAATCTATGTTTTTGTCTGCATTGTTAGTCTTAACTGAACAATAATGCAACGTAATCATCTTGTAAAACAACATATGAACCTAGTTATCAAGCCTTAATTAACTGTCAATAATTATTTTAATCGGACAAGTTTTCAACTTTTTTATTCGAAACTTGAAAATTTAAATTCTACGAGATTAGTTATGTCTTCTAGCAACATGTCTTCCTCTGTTCCTCATGATGAACTTTTGTTTACAATAAAAATGTACCTTTTGTCAAATAAGTATTCATTCCAAATTTGGTAGCTCGCTATCATACCATTTAGTCATGTATAGAAGACAAATTCTTCCCAATTATAAATATAGATGGATGATGAAGCCAAACTACAATATGAACTTTCTTTATTAACATACACTATCTCGTGATTGTTTACTTTCTCAACGAACATCAGTCACAAGGATTATTCTAGAAAAACACATAACTTTTTTTGGCAGATTTTCTTCAAAATTTTACAAGTTTTAAATCAACGCAAATTTGAATTTGAAATAGACTTTAACTAATCTATATAGTGTATACCTCTCCATGGCTATTTTATGGCATTAGATTCGATGGTAAACAAACGCTATTGTTTAACTTGCTACAACTGGAAAGTCTGCCTGGAAAGAGTGAAAATTATAAAATCGCAGAGATTGATCGCACTGAAAATTACGTTAACATAATAGTTGAATTTTAACCCAAAATTTCGTGGGTTTGTTTCATGAAGATTAAGAACAATTCTCTTTATTCCAAAAGAATGAGAGATAGCTGTTTTTCACTGATTAATGAATTACTGTATCCACAATTAAGATTTAAAGGCGAGTAGTATCACATTTTACCACATTTTTTGATAAAAAAAAATGATTTTTCTTCAAGACAAAAAATACCGTGATTTTTTTTCTTCTCGTCGAATACTGCAAAATAAAAAAGATTATTGTCAGGTATTATGACCAAACTGTACAAAACTGAATCTGTTAGTAAAATTATGAATGTGTCGCCATCCAAAAAAAACTATATTCATCCAAATAATATCTATCGAAAATTATTTTTTGAAACCATCTTTATTTCTATTACAATGATATCACTAGAATTTAACAGATTCAGAAATGTTTACCTTTGTCTTCTTTTGTATTTTGTTTTGTTTTTTGTTTTTTCGTTTTTTTTTTTTTTTGTTGTTGCTGCTTTGTTTTTTTTCCTTCTGAGAATGTGTATTCTTTTAAATATCTAATACTGGACGTTCAATAAGAATAAAGGGAAATCTACTCATTTATGAGTTATACTGTAATTTTTAAAGAAAGAATTGGTTGTACTTTCATAATGTTGAAATTTCAACCTAAGTATAAAAGGAACAAAAGTGAAACTTCGGCTTGGATATGATTCCATAAATTAATGATTTCCTGATCATAAATCTATCCCAACTTATACATAAATATATACGGTACCTTCTTTAACAGACAACATAAAACAATTGAATGCATTCTGATAAACACATTAAATTATTGATTACACGATTAGCGATAAATTCATTTCACGACCTTCGGGATAGGATTGAAATATGTTATCTGTTCATTTCCTGTAACTGAGTTCTTATCTTCAAAAAGCTCATTCCTGAGACTCAGGCTTGACTGACATTAATCAAATATTCTCATAGACACCTTCGTTAAACTGTCTATTGCGTCCTACAAACGAAGTGATGTAGCTAAATACTGACAATTACACGAAAACGATATCATTGTCCGCGCGTGATGTGTAATACCGATATCTATGATTCAGAATGAATTTGAATACGGGAACATAGCTCAATTTAGCAATATCTGCAAGAAAGAAATTGTTTTACACATACATCAATATAGCTTTTGAGCTTATGAATCACAGCAATGGGACAATTATTCTGATAATCGATATACAATAAACTAAATTTCATTCTAATTGTCTCTTGGTTACAATCATTATTTTTATTCAGTGTTAACATCCCTAATTAATTTTGAATTAATTTCAAGGTCTTGATTTCAGCTATATCTCAAATTGTAACCCTACCTCCTTTGTATAATAATTCGTGTAAAATTATTTAGGGCTTAAGTTTTTTTTTTTTTTTTAACAAATGGGTTTTAAAAAATTTTAGACAAGAAACTTTGAATAATTATTTCATTTCATATATTTCATCTGAAATGTATGAATTAGTCAGACGTGACAATTCTTCAAATGAATTTTTATTTTAGAGTGATGATTGTTCAAGCAGATCAAATTAGGATATCTTCAGGTAATCTCAGTCTTTAATAACCTCTAATAGAATTTTGAATACCACACCGCTTCCAGGAGTTGAGTGGCCATGGTTCTCCAAAGTGTTATTATTCTCAAGGGAAATAGTGGTGTGGTTTTTTTATTGACAATTCAGAATTTTCATTTGTCTAAAATAACTGCACATAGAATAAACTGAAAAGCTCATTATATCCTGCCCATCTATCCATAGTCGAGGGGGAAGTGTATTTATATATTTCTGATAGGTATTATAGTGAAGTAATCACGAAAAACTTCCGTTGGAATTTGATCTCAGCTTGACGCTTATGTTTTCCACGCCGATATTCTTTGCAACATGCACCTAATTGTGATTGTAAAAGATCTCAAATATTAAAGAGGGCAGTGATGTTAATGGTAAGGCTAAACGTCGAAATTTAATCCTTAAGTTTTAAGAAATCAGAAGCTTCGAGTTCCACCATTTCCTAAGAAAAACGGAAGTAGGGGTTCCGCCACTGCTATTTGTCAATAAAAAAAGTGGTAGAACTCTCTCTCTCTCTCTCTCTCTCTCTCTCTCTCTGGAGCTAACATCTGAGAGGACTCTCGTCTTTATTACGGTTACTTTCTCGAGCAATTGTGATTAATAATAAACCCTTTTTTTTACCGAACTTTATATAATTTGGAAGTCAATCATAAATGCTTCTGATTTGATGGAAATCATCTATTTAACATAAAATTGATATTCCTTCAAGGATTTCAGAGATTACGTCTCTCAACAGCTTTCTTGATCGGCATGATTGTTTAACAGAAAAGTGGATTTTTTTAACAATACGCGGATCCTCCAGCAATACTTGATTTAACTCCCGAAGTAAAGAACAAATAGTATTTTTCTTTGTTTTAATTCATGGCTTATTTAATGCCGAAATTTGATTCATTTGTAAATGTTTGATTATAATCATAACTTTATATTGGCCTGTCGTCTGGGGTTGTAGAATACACCGACTGCATCAATGCAGAAGAGTAAGACCCAACTCACAACGACTTTAAACAATCTGATGGTGAGTCTCCAGTAATGCTGGAGCTATGGGAAATGAAGCGTATTCTTTCATTACCCTTGCTCTCAGGTCCACTCTGACCCGGAGTGGTAGCATCTGAAAGGGTCATATCTATAGGTCAAATAGAACTGTTTGAGATTTAAACTGAGTGCAAACAAATGACTTATGCTGAATTGAATTGTTTGAAACAGAACTTTTTTTATAATTTAACAGTGTGTAAGCAAAGGACTGTTTATTTGAATTGTTATTGATACATAGCAACGCTTGAAACCTTTTAACTTTGACTGATGCTAAATTGAATAGTTTGAAATAGAACTGTTTGATCACTGAACTGTGTGTAAACAAATGACTGATTTTTAATTGAATTGTTAGTGAACTTGGAACTATTTAACTCATGTTTACAAATTATATCTATCAAATATATAGGAATAAACCAGATTTAGCATTAAATAACTTACAATAGTGGATATGGCATAAAACCCAACCAAACCAAACCAAACCGACCCATAACTTTATATTTTCAAAGTTACATTGTAATAATTCTTTTTAGTCGAACTGCCGATGATAATAATCATTTATTTTCACTGTTATATGGATTCAAGCATTCCTATTAAATACTAATAATTTCCTAACATATCTATTTGACCCAGTGATGGGTCCCTAACTGGAATTACCACACCGAGTCTAAGTGGATTTGGAATAATAGCAAGGAAGAGCCACTCCACAACCCTTGAGGCTTCAGGAGTGAATCCTCACCATTAGATGCAGTTTATTGTCGTGCCAAGTACACAAAATGGTATTCTGTTTTTCTTTATGAGTTTATATGGAACTGAATTTATCACTATGACTGATTGACGTCAAACTAAAAGAAAATCATTTTTGCTCCTTCTTACTGAAATTCCTGTTATATTAAGCAAGAATATTGTAACTAACTTTTCAGCTGGATAAACCTGGAACAGGTATTTTAACGAACTTACCAATGGCAATGACTTCCAGAATTTTGTTTTCTGCTCACACACTAAGTAATAATCAAGCTTAACTCTTTTTTTAAAGGCAGGGCTGAATATTGCTTTATTTCGGTTATTAAAGGTAAACTGAAAGTCGGTTAGATATTTCGGGAGGTTTGCTTACGAACAGGATTCTATACAAGAAAAACACTGATTGGTAAAAGAAAAATGTAGATGTTTTGTGGTTCGGTTTGTTTTACAGAGTTAAAAAAAAATGCAAGAAAAATGGTTGATGTTAACGAGGTGTTTTTTTTACGCGAGAGCAACCAACGTGCTGACTGAAAAGTATGCAGCATGAGAGAAATTAAATGAAGATTAAATATATATATATATATATAGTGAAAAGTAGAATACTACAAAACGAAAATGAATTATTTTCCCAAAATTTTGTGTCAGAGACACAAGGCGTTTGGGTCAGGGAAGGTCGAATATCATCATCATCATCATCATCATCATCATATCGCGCTGTTAGCACGGATATCCCTGACCCTCTCTCGCCACTCCTCCCTATCGTTCATCGCCCTAGGTAGGTCTTCAGGACAACATCCCGTATCCTCACATAGCTGCTGAATGTATGTTCGTGCTGGTCGTCCAGCTTTTGCACGGCCATGTGTGGGGGTCCATAAGAGTACATCTCTTATGAGTTCGTCCCTGCTTCTCCAGCAGTGTCCTGCATGTCTGGCTCGTCTAACTTGAATAGTTTTCGTGATAGGGGGCAGGTGGCCGTACAGTTGGTGCCTTGTGGGGTGTTGCCGCCAGGACTTGTTTAAGATTGCACGCAGCATTCTTGTGTAATTGCCGTCTAGCTTCTTCTCCAGCCGTTTTGTTAGCGTCCATGTAGTGCAGCCATATAGCAGTATCGACGTGACCGCTGCCTGGAAGAAACTGCGTTTCATTTTATCGGTTAGGTCTGATTTCCAAATAATCGATAACCTATTGATAGCTGTCCATGCTTTCGCTAACCTCGTTTCGATGTCCTTTTCGGTTGATTCGACGCTGCTTCCTAGGTAAGTGAATTTGTCTACTAGTTTAAGAGGGGTTCCTTCTAGAGTGGAGATGTCCCCCGTTTGATTATAGCACATATATTCCGTTTTGTGTGCATTAACATAGAGGCCTATGTTTGCTGCTGCTCTTTCCAAACTATGCAGTAGTGTTTCGGCTTGGTCAGGTGTATTTGCCAGTATCGCTATGTCATCGGCGTAATCGGCGTCGGTAATTGTTGTTGCGGGGTACCTTCTGCTTCTTTTCTTCGTCAGTTCGAAGCCATTCTCTTTGATTTTGTCAATTGATGTTCTAAGTACGTAGTCTAGACAAATGATAAAGAGGTACGGAGCCAGCGTGTCCCCTTGTCGTACTCCTGCTACAATGTCGAAGTATTCTGTGTCTCCATCTGGTGATCGTAATTTTTTATTTTTTATTTATTTTTTTTTCTATAGAAACACTAAAGTAAAAATAAGGTCGAATATACCTTGCGAATATTCACTTCTGTGATTTGTGCTTATGGATAGGAGAAAATATAGTATGTAAATCATTGTGCAAAGATATATATATATATATATATATATATATATATATATATATATATATATACAATGAAGAAGCAATGCGAAACATCTCCTTATGTGAGAATATATATATAATCTAAAAACGTGAAACTATTATTTTTAATACTGGGTGCATAAGTAAAATAAGGAATATTCTTGTATAATAATAAATGACTCTATTATAAAACAAGATTAATTCTAATTCGAAAAAATAAACAACAAAATAAGAAAATAAACGCAAAACACTAAAGTTACTCAATATGGCCTCCATTTTTTCAATTATTTTATCAACATGCCTTCGAAACGATTTGCATGCCTTCAAAATAAATTCTTCAGGCATCTTATTCCATTCCCCTTCAATATCAGTCTTAAGAGAACTAATATTTAAATGGGAAGCTGCATTTGTTTTGTTTTCCAAAATGACCCATATTGCGTAATCAAGTGGATTAAGGTTAAGGCTTAAATCTTGTTTAATTACTGTCCACACTGTTTTCTCGGGGACTTTCAATTAATTAGAGTGCTTTCTAATTGACGTAGTGGCGTCCTTCTTAATCGCCGTAGTGAGAGCATTTGAAAAGCCTTTTTTCATTTTTTTTTTTTTTTTGTTCAATCCTCCGTTCAGACGTTTCCTGTAAAAAGATCTTTACTTTGTATACGTTAGACAAAGAAACTCGAATTATTTCAAAAATTTTTTTTCGCTTGGTTTCGGTGTAAATCAAAATCATAGATTCTTTGTCGTTTCTTTGCTTGCTCGCTCATATTGGGCTGAATTTGGATAAAATAGTGCTTGAATAATAGAAATAATTATGAACATTTAGATTTATTACGTTTTTTTTAAATTAGACAAATCAGACGTATTTAAATTATTCTATATTTTGCTTCCGCACCCAATATATGGTTTTATAGTAGACTACATTGATATGCTCTATCTCAGATGTCGAGCATTCTCTCGGTAAATGGTGTAATCCTTAAATACTGTGATTATATAAGCAGATATTCACACACAAGCCCACACACACACACACACACATATATATTGTTGAGTGAGTTGTTTTGTTTTTATAGACAAAGATTATATACTATATTGCATATTGATAAAAATAATTCATCCCACTAATACGAGGATCATTAAGACATTTTTCGTATGGGCACTTTTATTGATAGTACACACATGAGACTCGAGACCCCATCGAAGTAATCTCCTCCGGCTGCAATGCACTTGTACCGTTCCAACAACTTCTGGAAGGCCCCATTCAAGCCCTCTTGTGTGAGCGTATCAATGACCTTCGTCACAGCCTCTTTCATCTCCTCAATTGTCTCATAACGACAGCCTATGTGCTTAAGGAATAACCAAAAGTCACAGAGAGCAAGATCTGGACTTGAGGCTGAGGAAGTGTCTTGATGCCCATCTTGCTCAAATAGTCTGTGACAAGGATGGAGTTGTGCACTGGTGCATTGTCATGATGGAAATGGCACTGACCTGATTTGAAGAGTGCTGGCCTCTTACGACAGAATCTCTTCCGGAACTCCCTTAAAACCTCAACATAGTAACCCTAACCCTAACCCTTTGGCCAATCAACTCTGGTGTATTGACTTCCTTACTCCTGCCACACCTCTCATCATCCCTCTTTTGTTAACATATTCACTTGGATCAATCTATTATAACCTTTAATAAAGAAAACAAATCGGTAATATTTATCGGTAATATCTAAGCTAAAGAATTCAAAACTCGATAGAGTTAGTGTTACAATGTTCACGTTATGTTGAGGCATTCGTACCTGATGATTATATCCTTAAAAGAAATTTAAATTTCATCCATAAACTTCGAAAAACAGGTTGGAACTTACTCATAATCGTACACCAGTGAGTATTTAGATACACATACGTGGTGCATACAATAAGTTTCCAGACTTTTACCCTTGATCTGTACTTTATAATACTGAGAGTTAAGCAAGGCGGCATCAAGTACCATTTTTTGAGTCTTTCGCAAGACTTGACCTGGGATTGAACCCCGGTCTCCAGGACAATTGGCGAACAGTCTACTCATTACGCCAAAATGAAAAAGGGAATTTTGAAATTTTAAGTCAAGCCGAGCGGACAGGCAGAGACAGAGTTAAAGAGGGAGTGCGGTTAGGGAAAGAGATGAAGATGTGGGAATAGAAAGAGAGAGAGAAGGAAAGTTAGCAAGAAAAGAAAAAGAAAATTTCAGCAGAGCAGGAAGATTTCAAAGGCGGAATTTTAATTAAAAAATAAAAATCTATATTATGTTATTTAATTTTCGAAAAGAATCATAACATAAATTCAAATATATTCGTTAATTTTTTTCACGTGTAATAATAATAATAGTAATAATAATGAAGAAGAAGAAGAAGAAGAAGAAGAAGAAGAAGAAGAAGAAGAAGAAGAAGAAGAATTTTATAATTATAATCCTGCGTTTATGATCATATTAAAATTGATCATGAAGTAGATAATGATCGAAATAATATTGCGTCAATCTCCCAGGAATAAGCTGAATTTTGTACTGTTTATGTCAGGTAGATTTTATAAACTTTTCAATATCTACTGATTTGTTGCTGTTCTAATTTATGAAGAAATAATTAAACATCTAAAAAAATAGTTTACACACACACGTACACACATACACACACGCACATGCACACGCATACATACATAAATTTACACACACACACACACACACACACAAACATATATATATATATATATATATATATATATATATATATATAAAATCCTATAATTTTTCTACCAACTGCGGGACTAATCCAAGATCAGTAAGAAACAGGTAGTAATGGATTCTACCCTGCCAATCTGGCTCATGAAATGTTGGAAAGACCTTTTCAATTTTGATTTTGCCAAGACTGATTGCCGTACTAAAGCTGGAGAGTCCGGTCTCCCCTACTATTTAACTATAAATGAGATGAAGCGATGGATTCATTCCTTTAATATAAAAAGCAAACAATTGTATCAGGAATTTCACTTCGGTTCATTGATTCCAATTTCTATCAGTCGCGTCTTCAAATATTTCTTTCTTTCTTTCGCTATATATATATATATATATGTATGTGTGTGTGTGTGTGTGTGTATGTATATGTAACTGTGTGTATGTCTGTCTTTTAGTGAGTGCGTGTGTATATATGTGTGTGTGTGTGTGTGTGTGAATAGGAAATATGAAAAACAAAATATTCAAGGGATTTCTTCTTTTTATGAAATTTGCCAACGTTTCGGTGTATACTACCATCTTCAGATTGGTGTAATTGTTGTATATATTTTCATCCGAAAATTGATTTTCAAATAGACTGAAACGTCGGCAAATTTCATACAAAGAATACATCCTCTGAATATTTTTGCTGATCTTTTATATTTTCAATACACTTCAATATATTTTCAATTTATTTCCATCTTTAATAAATATATATATATATATATATATATATGTGTGTGTGTGTGTGTGTGTGTGTGTGTGTGTGTGTACGCGCGTAGGCACATACACTTGCAAGTGCTAGCGGGAGTGGAAGTGATCTAATTATATCATATGTAGAATTAAAGACGTGATTAAGACCCATATAGTTGTTAATATACCTGGACTTGCATTTGATTACGAAGTATACCTCTACTTCAGATGTGACTACCCCTATCTATTTAAAAGTAGTACATTCTTTTTCCTTTCTTTCCTTTTTTCTTTCTAATTTCCCATCGCGTATAATTTTAAAGTGTGTATTACGACTCCACAGTTACCAGAAACACTCAAAGAAGGTAGCCCACCAGACAATAAGCTGCTTACCACTTAAAGATAATAGAATTATGAGACCTCTCCTTACTAAATTCAAAACATTTTCAGTAAATTGCCATCTCAATGCGGGGGGTGAAACAGGTACGCGATGGGACCAGTGGCGGGCATGAGTGAAGGGAAGGGTTTCATGATGGTATGACAGCACTGCATGGAAGAGAAGAATGAAGTGAGGGCTTCACCGCGTGCTTCTCATGTGTTGGGTCACATGGCTTTAACGTGACTTCACGTCACCTGACGAGTATTTTGTTTCCCAAATCATTTTTTTTTTTCTTTTTTTCATCGGATGTCGTAGTGAAAGTGTTTATTCTATTCTTTACTAACGCGGGTTTAGCTCGTCTGATAAACATGTTTTTTTCTTTGTCTTTTAGCGGTTGTGATGGTAACAAGATTGGTAATCTGTGTTCGCTATGTGCATCCTTACTCTAATATTGGTCACGTACGTGTCAAATCAATGATATTCCCGGAGTAAATATTTACTACCCAACCAAGTTACAAGAATTAACATGAGGTTTTTTGAGGAACATGAAACGTATCTCCGGAAGTAATATTTATAATTTAAATAAATGTTTTGAGATTTTCAAGAATAAATTTTGTGTAGGGCTTGTTTTATCTAAGGACGTCGTTCAATATCTGTCTTGAACCAGTACTTGAACAGTGCATGGCTGAATAATTTGGCTGCTTTGCCTAAATAGATAAGGAAATGAGTATATACTGGTCAACTGGCCTTTGCTGGGCCGTCTGACATTCGTATCGGATGGGGTATCGAAATCAATGGCAGATTCGAGGCCGAAAGGCCCCCAACCTCGGCTGGACCACCTTCGGGTGGGCGAGCTGCTTTTATGACTCCGTTGCACCCCTTGTATAGCACTAGACCTTGCGGTTTAGTTCAAGTTATATTCTGGCATACGTGCCCGGATCTAGGTTTAGGTCCGTGATACTGCTTGACTCATTAGACCCACATTGCACTTAGTGGGTCAATGACAAGCAGAATTCGAGTCTCGGCTCGTTCCCGACCTTCCCCTCCCCATTATCCCCACTTTAATCGGCCTTCAGGCTTTTGACCTTGTGTCAAGTCCTGTCTGATGGGAGGCAGCGACAAATATCATACTGGCCAAACTGACTATTGACACCTCTAAGAACTAGGTTTAGAAATTTTCTAATTTTTATCCCTTTCGTTATTCTCTGGTCAATTACTTCCTGTAGATTATTGGGTACTTTGAATGGTACATTAGTTAGCAAGTTTTGTAGGCAGATCATTTTAGTGAATTTGATTCTCACAGAGTGTCCCACACATATTGTCTTGTACTAGACTAAGCTAAGTAAAGTAAATGACTACTTTTGTAGTTATTTGTTTAAATTAATAATGTAAGAAAAATTGCGTACAAGAGATTAATAGAAGAATTAGATTTAACTAAAAGTTAGGTATGGAAACAAATAGGAAAACTTTGATTTATATTTGATAAACTACTGAGTTGATTAAAATTTTGGCTGCAGTAGATGCATATAATCCCCACCATATCTAATCTAGAATGTATATTATATTCCCTGCTCAAAATATGTTATATATGTGCGTATTATATACGTATAATATAGTTATTTGCTAAGCGTAGCTTAGATTCGGCATGAGGACACAAATATGAGAAACCTAAAAAGGATTGAAATTCTTCTATTGTAATGATTTGTGAGTCAAATTTGTTAATGATTACAAGACGATCATTTGCCCATAATAGTATTATATATACAAGTATACATATGTACCTGTACAAAGAAAGAAAGAAAGAAAAAAAGAAAGAAAGAAAGAAAGAAGAGGGAAACGGATCAGAAAGATAAAAATGGCTGTACCAATACATATTTATACTACGAACGTACGAACGCATCAATGTATACATATATATATATATCTGTAGATCAATATATGAAAAGAAAGAAAGAAAGAAGAGAGATCAAACAAACCAAAATTGCTGTACCAATATATCCCATGAATGCTTTACAGGATTGTGATCTTGGGAGATTGATGGCCAGGGTAACTTACTAAATTTTTATGTTTCTGTTCCTGCACAATTGGTAAAATGTGGTATTGTGCATTGTCTTCCTAAATGATACCAGCGCCATTACAGAAGAATATCGCCATGAATAAGACTACCAGGTAAATAATGTTAAAATGAGTCCTAAATTACCACCAATATGAGTGACTGGACCCAGTGTTTCCAAGCAATACATTTAAACTCAAGTTGTATACTTGAAAAAAAAACACTTGGGTCAGTTTAAATAATTTTCTGTTTTTTTGTTTTTTTTTTCTCAGAACTTTATAGCTTTTCACTTAAATTGTGTAGTAGAGAGGTAATAACTTGTAATACAGTCTTTTTCCTCTCAGGCTTATAACCTTTATCTTCTTCAAAAGTTGTAATGAAGTAGTTTTCTCCCACCACCAGTGAATCTGGTGACCGACTGCATGATCGACGACATAGAATCAACTCGGTGAAATCTCAAGGTAGATGCAAAAAACGGTCACACGAGAGTTGAAAATTTTTAAAAGGGAGAGTCAGTAATTAACAGACTGAGGACAAGGAATGACATATTTTAAAGCTAGCAAAAACACCCTTCCCCATTGAAGGGGGAGCTACGATTTAGCAATGCTTCATCAACCTCAAAAATAATACATCACGTCTTTGTGATCTGAGACTGGTTTGGAGGGAGGTTGAAACACAGTAATAAAGTAAGTGGTATTTTTCTGTGAACACCTGTCTGAATTTTTTCCTCATGTGAACTCGTTATTGTCTCTTTGTCTAGTCTTTGTCCCCGGAAAAAATTGTCGAGACCCAGTAATGTAATCAAGTGGGGAATTTTATTCAAGGATGGAGTCTGAAATAGACCGTTGAATTTTAATAAAAAAATTTTCACTGCATTATGTTCAATTTATATGATAAATGGAGACCCAATGGATTAATTACATTGTTAAGATTATGTTGAAATTTTGTACTTTTTGTGTAAAAAAATACTATTTTCATGGACTCATTGATGTACCTAGCATACAAGCATTCAATTGTACCTTGGAAGGGAATTGTTTTTATTTTGAAGCATATTCTTTAATAGGATAACGCAGTAATGCATTTTCATCCGCAGACATATATAAACGTGCACTTATCAATATCATCATCATCATGTCGTGCTGGTAGCACGGATATCCCTGACCCTCTCTCGCCACTTTTCCCTATCGTTCATCGCCTCAGGTAGGTCTTCTGGACATCATCCTGTATCCTCACATATTTGAACACCCCACAAGACACCAACTGTACGGCCACCTGCCTCCTATCACGAAAACTATTCAAGTTAGACGAACCAGACATGCAGGACACTGCTGGAGAAGCAGGGACGAACTCATAAGTGATGTACTCTTATGGACCCCCACATATGGCCATGCAAAAGCAGGACGACCAGCACGAACATACATTCAGCTACTACTTATCAATATATATATATATATATATATATATATATACATGGGGGGGCTGCGTGTGCCTATTTACCATAAATATATACAAATAGTTACTCCCAAGTATGAGTATGCCTTGAAATCTGCATCAATAATACAGGTACAGGTAGACATAAATGAATTCACGGGCATGAATCTGTGTATTTAGTAATAAGAAAATACTTGCAAATAAGCGAAAATATATTTGTTCTTGATTTTGGGTATATATGTTTATACATCCATGCCTTTTTTATGTGCTCATGAGAGTTGCTAAATCGTGAATAAAACGTTGCACATGCCAAATTCTTGAGGTGCTGTAGCAACACAAAAGAATTTGCACAATCCTTCATTCGGCACCTGCACTAATGAAAAAAAAAAAGAAAAAAAAAAGAAAAATTAGGAAATACCGTCTACTTCCATAAGAATACATTCTACTTTATCGGATATGACAATCCCGTTTTTTGATGTAGGTAGATATTTACGCAATTTACACTCCAACTTTTTCTTTCTTTTCTTTTCTTTCTTTCTTTTTTTTTTCTTTTTTTTCGTGCGTTTTCAAACGCATCAAAAAGCGAATACACTTTCCTAAAAATAAATCTTTCATACCACAGAAAATAAAACAATGTGAAAGATTTTAATAGGCATAAACGAAGATCTATTTGATGACTATAAAAATTTACATTAGGCAAAAGTTAATATTAAATAAGATAGCATTTAGCGCCAATCAGAACTGTAACATATTTGTTCGATTAGGATTAGTACCAATACTATATTTAAGGCTCCACAACACTCATATATATATATATATATATATATATATATACATGTGTGTGTGTGTGTGTGTGTGTGTGTGTGTGTGTGTGTGTGTGTGTGTGTGTGTGTGTGTGTGTTCATGCATACATTTAAATATAATTTAGGTGATTATGGATATTTCTTTTCAAGACAAAGATTACAGCATTGCTGTTAACTGATGATAGTTTTCTGACTTTCCAGGTTATATATATATATATATATATATATATATATATATATATATATATATATATATGTGTGTGTGTGTGTGTGTGTGTGTGTGTGTGTGTGTGTGTGTGTGTGTGTGTGTGTGTTACACAACCTGGTCTAATCTTACTAAATAGTAATAGATATTTCTTGTCTACAGTAACATGAGACAATGAGTAGAAAGAAAGAAAGGAAGAAAGAAAGAAAGAAAGAAAGAAAGAACTTAAAAGGAAAGGTTAATTAAAAAAGAATAATGAAGTGACAAAAAGAAAGAAGACTGAAGAATGAAGGTTCTTGAGCAAGAGAGTATCAGTGATTGGGTATCGATCCATACGTAAATAACATTCTCATATATAAGGGGAACTTCACATATGTTAAATATAACATATACAGTACAATAACCTTTCCATTTCAACAATCAAATCACTGTGTTGCATAGTAAAAATTGTAACTCTCATCAAGGCAGGGTATTTTTACATAATCCATTATTTTTACGTTATCCCTAAATATTGTTCCGCTAGTCGACGGACTGTTGCCCAACACTTTTTCAGTGATCAATGACGTTTCACCTCTTTCTGATAGCTTTATCATCTATTTTCAATCGAGATAATTTTTTCTTTGATACATCACAAGCATTTGTATTGAAAGCACGATTACAAGGGTAAATAAGAGAAACGTTTAAACCAAATACATTGTTACACTCTCAACATTGTGTTAAGGTGACGTGATCCGACTTAAAATAGCAGAGAGGGTTCTCTTTCATCCTATCGATGAACTGCGCAATGTTTTCAGTGGTGTGAAAACGTAGTATGTGCGTTCGTTATTACGAACTATTTCATTTTTTATAATGTTTTGTAGCATAAGTTGAACATTCTTCGACCGGGAATTTTAGAAGTCTTTCACACCGTAACCTTTCTCACACGATAAAGTCAACATAATCTGAAATGCTTTTAATAGATAGATAGATAGATAGATAGATAGATAGATAGATATCCTTGCAATTACTATTAAATGTGAATATGTTCCGAATAAGTAATTCTAAAGAGATCAATAACAGGATATTGGTCTTTCTTACATAATGATGTACAGATGGCCAAATAAACGAATAGTGTTATTGATCAAATTACTTAGACGGTTATTCATAGTTATAATTAGCAAATACTCATTATTTTATTCGATTTTATTTTCCTGTTTTTCAGATGATACGCCATTTAATTATAAAATACTCATTGACCTTGAACTTAACGGCTATTTTAAGTTCTCCTTTAGTTCTAACATAAGATAAAAAATAAAGTTTAAAAACAAAATGACATATACTAACGGAAAATAAAATTGTGACACCCCGAGGTTCAATGCCGATGTTAGCTTGAGTAGAGTGTGTGCATAACGTCTTTCTGTTACTGTTGATAAATCATTTATTAATGAAACTATGCATGCATTGGTCTGTAAATGTGATCATATACTGTACACCAGATATGTTTTCTGCTAGTTTAATCTTCAGTAACTTAAAGCACATATTCAGACTACTATATCCAATAAGCATTCAGAAAGACGCAAATCCAATAAGCCTTTTCTACAAGGCTCATGCCCTCACTACAGCCTGTAAATTATGAAGTGTAACGGCCCTTGCTCTGCTTCGATGTCCAATGACTTGTTGGCAAAAGAATTTTTCTTTTTCAGAGTTTTTCTTCTCCTAGGCCTTTTTCTTTACTAAGATGAGACTACTCATGCTGGCCGACTATTTACTCATAGCGAAAGGGAGAATTGGAGTTATACTTTTCCGAAGAATATTAACAATACATGAAACACAAACAAAATTTGTTTAGAATTTGAGTTAATCTCGCCGATTCTATTTTATGCGTTACAAAGCATACTGCCAGCCGTGCAACTTACTAATTTTACATACGATATATTGAACAAGTCCTGGCGGCAACACCCCACAAGGCACCAACTGTACGGCCACTTGCCTCCCATCACGAAAACTATACAAGTTAGACGGACCAGACACGCAGGACATTGCTGGAGAAGCAAGGACGAACTCATCAGTGATGTACTCCTATGGACCCCCGTATATGGCCAAGCAAAAGCAGGACGACCAGCTCGAACATACATACAGCAGCTATGTGAGGATACGGGATGTAACCCTGAAGACCTGCTGGAAGCGATGAATGATAGGGAGAAGTGGCGGGAGAGGGTCAGGGATATCCGTGCTAGCGGCACGACATGATGATGATGATGATGAGGAGGAGGATATTTATATATGGACTAACAAAATTCCTTTACAAGTAGCGACTTAATTTAAGTCATCAATAGGTATTTTGATTTTGAAGCCGGGAGGTAGGGTTGAATTCTTGTAATATTCTCGGAAACCATTCTTGTGGATACACCAGACACAAATGCATAAACATCTAGATGATATTATATTATTTTTTAACCTTCTTTGACTTAAAACCCTTTGAAGCTTTTGTAATTTGATTGTATATACACATATATGTATATATGTATATATTCAATTTTCACCTCTAGTTAGTTTTCTCTTTGGTAACTCTATGCACATTTGGTAAAACGGCTTTTCTATAAGGAAAGTGCTTAGAATGTCTCCAGGAAACCCACCGATGTCGCTAATGACACTCTATCGGCCATTAAATGAAAGCTAATCTGTGTAAAGGACGCAGGATATTTCATAAAGGATAAAATACTAAATATAAAAGGGGAGAATTTACGTGGATAGACTCATTCGGGCATCCCGTTATTTGTATTGTGTTATCTCTGGCATTAAATAAGAACGAACGTATGTCTTGTAAAACGTATGATAAAAATGTGAGAAGTGAATTCAATGGGACAGTTTTACTTTTTGCTCTTCCCGACAATTCGAAGTTGTTACATTTCGTTGATATATTTTGTGAGACTGAGAATGCTCTAACAGATCATTCTTGCTAACTACTAAAGTTCACAATGTTTCAGATATTGGATATTATACATCTGAGATAATTCCTTAATCATTTAGTCCTTATAAATAAATCTTCGTTAATGGTGAAAATTCAGGGATTCACTAGAAGCTTTTCCTATCTTTTAAATATATCTGCCTACTTTTGAGTTTCATTACAAACTCCTTTCTCTGGCAATAATTAGCAATGCCATCAAGACAAAAAGCAATTTATAAAAAACTAAATGGTATTCACTGTAGAGAGAAATACTGTATTGCTGTTGTTTTTAATCTCTCACACAATTTCCACCGACATGTTCTTTGTGTTTACGTGTTAGCAATATTTGATGGATTTCATTGAACTTTTAATGAAGTAATTCTTTAAAGTAAAGTGGCTGCGCCAAAAATGAAAGCAACAAAACCAGATATGTTGCTCAATTAAAAAGTTAGCATTACTTGCATTTAATTGGATAGCTGATACCGTAAATAAAATGCCGCAGAAATCATAAATATGGTGCAAGAAACGAAACTAGTTGGAGATCTGCCGTTGTTCTTTGTGTATTGAGTCTTATAAGAGATACAAAGTTGATAGATAAGAGGGGTTCTTGGTGTGACACAAAACTGCATCTGATGATGAGGCTCTAATTCTAACGATCAGGGCAGTCTGGAATATCCTTCCATTGTTATTACTTCCAACTCCACTCGAACCTGGAGGGACAGAAACTTTTCGGCTCCTATCTATGGTTCTAATACATTTGCTAGCGATTTATTTCTATGAGATAGAAATACTTGATATGATATAACCAAGTGCAAAAATACAAAAATTGCAAATATGAATGTACAATGAACGCAAATCCCAAACCTCTTGGCATAAAATAACTCAAGACGGGTTGACATGCAGTTAAAATCAATCAATTATATGAAAATGAGTTTGCCCAGTCTAACCCATTATTTACTCATAGCTAAGGGAGAATTGGATTTATGCCTTTCGTTAGAAAGTTAATGCCAAGTGAAACAACCTTGTTCAAAATTTGAATTCATTATGGTGATTCCTTTTTCTTCGTCACAAACGCAACCGCCAATCGCGCTACTAATTCATCTTACGTACGATATTATTTACATATATTATTTACATATATTCATGATTATATGTTCATATATAGAAGAACAAATTCCTTTACAAGTATGACACACAGCAACTTGATGAAGTCATCTATAAATATTTTGATCTTGACGCAGGTAGTGTCGAATTCTTATATTCCCAGGAAGTTTGACTACGGATACACCAGACACAAATACATAAGCGTCTAGAAGATACTAAACTATCGCTAAAAGAATGGAAAAACAACTATTTTAAATTATCTGAAAGAAACCCGGTAAGCTGCAGTCAGACATGAACATATAAAATCTATGATCTCAAAAGAAAGAAAATACAAGCAGTCTCAATGTTAGTCTTTTCTCGTTGTAGAATGATTGCTGCTGATTAAATGTGAAATCAAATTTCCGTATAGTAAACACATAAATGAAAAACAGTTCGTGATGATTCTAACGTTTATTGCAGCTACAACCGAATGAGATAGATTGAAAAGAACAAGTGAGTAGAAGACAGAAACGATGCAGACACACAGCTGATATATGATAGCAATGACGGAAGAATGTAGAGAAGAAAGACAAAAAAATATATATTAAAGTCTGAGAGAAGATTTATAGTCTCCTTCTTTATCATATGTTTTCTCGGACCTTACAAACCTTTGCTTGAAATTCGCTAGTTTTACTTCTTGTTGGTAGCGAACACTTGTTCTCTATTTCATCTCGGTATGTGGTTGATGGACTGTCTTATATAGGTATGTGAGATAAAGAGAGAAAGGAGTGCTTAGAGATATGCATATATATATATATATATATATATATATATATATATATATATAGGATAAACAAATACAGTAAACTACATCTGATGATAAGACCCAATGTTGGATCTCTAGAATGTACGGAGTACTACTTCATTGCCATTACTCCAAGGTCCACTTTACTCCGGATTGGTAGTACCTGTTAAATATGGATTAAATAGATCAGCTTAAAATCATTCACATTCTATTGGACCGTATGCAAAAAAATCTCTTAAGAAACAACTACTGAAAAAATTTAGATATAAACGTGATTCTCTAATCTTTAGGCATGAAATAACCCCAGACGGGTTCCCATCCCATTAAAATCAATTAATCAAATAACCAGAAAAACAACTGATACAGTGATTAAAGAGTAGACCATTGCTTGCGAGTTCCCTTCCCACTGATTACCCCGTCTTTTTTTCTAGCTTTGTGCCGCAACTATACTTAGAGATTAACTACTTTCAGTATATATATACAGAGAGAGAGAGAGAGAGAGAGAGAGAGAGAGAGAGAAACACAAGCACCCGTGCGTGTGAACGTATTCACACGCACGCGCGTGCGTGCACACAAACTAACGCACACGCACTAATATACACACATGTAAAGAAAAAATCTGCCAAAGGAGCCAAAAATCAAAGAAAGTCTGCGAAAAGTTTAAATAAAATTTAAATTATTGGTCGCGATTATTTCCCTTGCACAAATCTACACGTATCCACACTTATGCGCATGCATTTCGTAAGTTTTTGTCGCGCACTAGTTTTTCAATCACCATCGCTTAACCACTCACTCTATCAGAACATAGACATTTACACATTGACATTGAAAACGTTCATTATTTTTCTTACAATTGGATTATTTCTACTTGTTTTTTTTAGTATAGAAAATTAAACTGTTTACTTCGATATCTTTTCAAATGTTATCGTCCATTTTTTTGTCGTTTCTTTTTCTTTTCTTTTTTTCAATTTCAATTTCTTTGTTTAATGGCGTATCAATCTTCGTGGTTTATTTAATGTTAAAGCCATCGCTGTAGAAGAGCAACAGGGTACTATTGAAACCATACCTGGGGGATTAAGGTAATGCACACAAAACGGAATATATGTGCTATAATCAAACGGGGGACATCTCCACTCTAGACGGAACCCCTCTTAAACTAGTAGACAAATTCACTTACCTAGGAAGCAGCGTCGAATCAACCGAAAAGGACATCGACACGAGGTTAATGAAAGCATGGACAGCTATCAATAGGCTATCGATTAAATGAAAATCAGACCTAACCGATCAAATGAAACGCAATTTCTTCCAGGCAGCGGTCACATCGATACTGCTATATGGCTGCACTACATGGACGCTAACAAAACGGCTGGAGAAGAAGCTAGACGGCAATTACACAAGAATGCTGCGTGCAATCTTGAACAAGTCCTGGCGACAACACCCCACAAGACACCAACGGTACGGCCACCTGCCCCCTATTACGAAAACTATTCAAGTTAGACGAACCAGACATGCAGGACACTGCTGGAGAAGCAGGGACGAACTCATAAGAGATGTACTCTTATGGACCCCCACACATGGCCGAGCAAAAGCAGGACGACCAGCACGAACATACATTCAGTAGCTATGTGAGGATACGGGATGTTGTCCTAAAGACCTGCCTAGGGCGATGAACGATAGGGAGGCGTGGCGAGAGAGGGTCAGGGATATCCGTGCTACCAGCGCGACATGATGATGATACCTTTCGTAAGGATATTTAAAAGAACGTAAACGTATTAGCGTGATGGGAGTTTGAACTCACTTATTTCGTGACCACAGTCCAGCATTTTAGCCTTTACGCAAAAGGAACTTCTCTTTCTCCTTTTGTAAAGTAATAATAAATTATTAGGATGTTTCAAAAACGTATTCATTTTTTACGTAACTGTGAGTTGATACTCATTGTAATCTCAAGAGTTCATACATTCTATTTGAAGATGGTATAATTCTCTATATCTGGTGACTTTCGAATGATTTTAGCACTTCTGACAGTTTTCAAACAACCTACTTTGTATTTAAAAGAAACATATTATTACCTATCAATATATCTAGTATAATAAGGAGATATGGTAAATGATATTGTAGTGTGTTTCAAATGCATTTCTGTTTTTAATCAATCGAGACTGACCATATAACTTTTCGAGTTCTCCTCAATATTTTTATATTTGCTTTTTTATTTTATTCTGCTTGGTTTTCTGATCTTCTAGTCTTCTGCTTTTCCTTCCCCTGCCTTGCCTGATGATCACATAAGCGAGAAACTGTCATTTACCAAACATCTTTGAATCTCTATCTACGCTTTTCTGACTTAGTTCAACGCATGCTCTATCGCCGATATTGGGCACTCTTTATATAAAAGTATAGCAAAATGAATTATTAAATGTATAAGTGCATGTGTATGTGTCTGCGTGTGAGCGTGCGCATGTGTGTGGTCATGTTGTTTTATGTTACATCTGTACACATTTTTAAAAATTTTATCATACAACGTGTGAGAACACGTGCGATAACAGGTCCTCATCAGCCACCAACCAGAATCATGCTACAATTTTGGTGCCTAAGGTGATACAGCCACTCCTTGCAGCTTTTGCCACCGAACGGAGCAAAAGATTTAAAGATAAGTCTCGTAATGAAATTTATATCAATAATTATACAGAATTATATACGTGTATATAAATATATACATGATTTTGTGTATATATATATATATTTATGTTGTCACCCACAAACAGTCTGCTTCATTATATCATAACTCTTCAGGGTAGCTAGATACGTTGGAAGCTTGAAACTGGAATCGAAACCCGTCCAACTTTACGTTAAACTTAGTATCATACAGCTCAGCCAACAAGCGAACCACGCCAGCGCGGGAATTATAAGGCATTATGTAGTAGCTTTTGTTTGTTTACATTTTTGCCTTACCGGATACCAGAAGAGTTTTGTATTATGCGAGTGGCAGCCGTAAATTCCTTTGCCAGAGTGCTCAACCCTGTGATGTGTACTTTTGCATTTATGCATTTAGTCAACCCCTCTAGTCAACCCACTAGTAAAATGTGTCAGTTTTTAAACGTATTTAAACCCAGAGTCTTCCTTCTATACGAGGAGTTGAAGAGTCCACTATTCCGCACAATTTACCCATAACTGGTCAGGAGAATAGAATGATTCATACCTTTCCCAAGGGTATTAGTACGATTTGAAATTCAAATAGCTCAGTCCTGGATTTGAACCCAGATTGCTGAGTCTATGTCCAACGATTATAACCGCTTCGTCACGAGCATGTTTTGGTATGTATGTATGTATGTATGTATGTATGCGTGAGTGTTTTTATTCCCAGCAGTCTTTTAAATCACAGAATTGTCGAGACAGTTGGTTATGTATCATAGGAAGCCTCATTCTTCTTTTATTCTTCTTTGCCAAGGCCAATCCTTCTCAGTTGTGTAGAATACCTTATAATTTCCTATATGTGCAATCATTATTAATTCAGAACAAATGCAGCTTTAACGACATTGGAATTTCGGAAAAAAAGACTACCAGTGTCTGATTTAACGAATCAATTCTTCCTTTCTAATTTATACAGACCTGGCTTGGCTGTTTATTGACATACAATTTATAAGTTTCTATGTAAATATAAAGGAATGTAATCTTGCTTTGCGCTTCTTGTTTGATGCCTCCTAGCAAGATTAGTATCACGTGTTTCTTTGAAATGTCTACCTGAATGTATCATTGGATATATATGTATATATATATACATATATAAATGTGTGTGTGTGTGTGAATATATATATATATATATATATATATATATATATATACCGACATACCAGTTCATCTTTCCCCTGTTTCTATCTATTTCTATATCCTCTCTTCAAACAATCCGCATTTCTTGCTAGATGGAAAAAAAACAGATCGATTTATCGATTTAAGGCAATTTTGCTTGCATCTCTTCCATAGTTTATTCTCTTCAGCAAAGACAACTGAAATTGATAATTTTTTTATTAAGAAAATATTTCCTTTATCAATTATTTGCTTAAAGGCAACTGAAAGCTACCATTAAACACAATGTTGGGGAGTCATATCCTATTTATAGATTTTAAATTAAGATTAATTGCAAATAGATGAGAGAAAGTAATTTTTGGTTAGAATAGATTGTTATCTCTCTTTTGAACGTATAATGATCGTGACGAGCACAAATGAATATTATTATTAATTGCATATTGGATTGGATATTACCTTATTCTCAAAGAGCATTTCAATACTATTGCGACGAACCATTTTTTCTGTCTTATGATCCTATCAATTCACATAAAAAAGGCGCATTTAGCGTACCGGTTATGGTTATAGAAAATAGAATCGGTGACCCGAGTTCAAATCTTAGATGAGGCTGATTGTGTTTCATTTAGCGCTTGGGAAAGGTATGAATCAATTTAATTTAAAGATTAAGTAAAAATAGTTATTACCTTATTGGTAGGGCTATGAATTTTTCAATTCCAACTCATAGTTATTGATACTAACTAGTTTCACTGTCTGACATATTATCTAACTGCCAATATTTATTAAAATCACTTAGAAACATTTGTTTGTATCATATTTTTCCTTTCATCCACATGTCATTCAAGCGGATACATATTATCCCCGCTCCCAATTTCTAAACATACGCATGTACACACACGCACACACACGCAAACACGTATGTATGCACACATTTTGGTTAGGCCCATTCGCAAATGATATGGTCAAGCCTTTAAACGCAAACACACCCACATTTGGGCAAACATATTTAATCCACGCAAATATCTAGACGTATTTTATCTGGCATTTCTTCAAAGGATTTTTCATCATGAACCTTCTTGTCTTGTCCAGGTTCCAATAGTCAAACATATCCTAAATTTATTTTGATGACTCATACAAAACTCCAGGACATATTCTTACAATGCACCATTTTTCTTTCGTTAGATTATTATGGTTATTCTCCTTGCGATTTTGTCACACCAGCGTTTGCTGATGGTCTTCCACTGGAGTCTGAGTGATAGAAAGTCTCCAGGACTCTTCTAAGTATTCTGGCTCATCTTAACAATTCTTAAGCTTGGGTGATCTTGATTGGTCTTCTAATTTCCAACTTTTCAAGCCCCTTTTCCAAACCTTTGGGGACCGTTCCAAGCGTGCCAATTAAAATTGGTATCACCGTCACTATCATGTCCCACAGCTTTCTTAGATGTCTGGAAAGTTGAATTATTATCATTATTATTATTATTTTACTCCTTGAGAGTATTCCACACCAGCGTTCACTGATGGTCTTTCACTGAAGTTTGAGTTATAGCAAGTCTTCTCAAGTCTCCAGCACTCTTCTCAGTATTCTGGCCGATCTCAATAATGCAGTAGTTTGGATAGTCTCCACTCATCCCGTTATTTCCAAGTCCTTTAGTCCTTTTACCAATCCTTTGGTGACTGTATCAAGAGCACCAATTGCAATTGGTATAATCGTCACTTTCATGTTCCATAGTTTTTTCTATTCCCAGCAAGATCGAGGTATGTATTTTTTTTTTCGCGTTCTTTCAATGTTATTCTGTGGTTAGTCGAGACAACAAAGTTCACAATTCGGTAAGTTATCTTTCTTTTTTGTTGATTATTACTAGGTCTGGTCGTCTGGCCGATATTAGGCGATCTGTTCGTATCTCAAAACCCTCGACAGGTTTGTGCGTCTCATTCTCCAGGACATATTCTGAGTTATGCATATACCATTTATTCGTATGGTAAAATTTAAGTTTCCCAGTTATCATAATTATTATAATTATTATTATCATTATTATTGTTTAATTTTCAGTTTTATTTTCTATGTATTTACATTTTTTGCTGCTTCTTTTGGAGATATTTTTCAGTCACGCTCATAAAACTCTCCAAAGTTAATGAGCAGTTCCGTAAAGTGCAATTTTTTGTATTTCATATAGACTAAGACTGCTACATATTTGTTAAGATTATTATTAGACAGAAAAGCAAACACAAAGAGGAAAAGATGGAATAGAAAGACAAAAGCAAATAAGTTAAGATATACGTATCGATATGCTGGCTTACATCGTTGGGAGAGAGATAATCTGATTGACGGCGATGGATCAATCGATGGACTGACTGATCAATAGAAATGTACTGATAGATTCTAACAGACTCTTCTCTCTCTCTCTCTCTCTCACACACACACACACTGAAATACCCCCATATAATAATTATTGTTATATTCAAAGTGAGGTTTTTTTTAATCAGCGTTAACTGGGGGGGGTCTTTCACTTAAGTCTGTGGAGATAAGAAAATTCCTACCTTTCCAAGAGAATTAGTTCAAAAGTGAACGTAATAGCGCGACTGGAGTTCGAACTCGCTTAAATCAAGGCTGCAGTTCTACACATTATCCATTGTGCCACTGGGATGTGTATGTCAAATTCCCATAGGAGTTTGTGAGTGTCATTCTCCAGTACAGCTGCTGGGTTGTGCATATACCATGTATGCGTATGGTCAAATTTAAATTTCCTGCACATCTCCCGGTAGATCACTTTGCTCCTTCTGAGCTAATTTGCTGCATTCGCTTATTATGTGATTGATGGTTTCGTCTCTATCACCACATAACCTACATTTGCTATTTTGTTGCGTCTTATCTCTTCTCGCTTTGATTTGGTTGGTTCTTATGGCGTTGTTTTGTGCTGCTATTTGGAGAGAATCTGTTTCTCTTTTAAAGTTTCCTTTTCTTAGCCACGCCCAGGTTTTCTCGTGCAAGATGTCGGTTATCAGTCGTTGAGAGCGCCCATAGAGTTGTTTTTCTTCTCATTTTCGTTTCCTAGTTAATGTCATTCTGTTGGTCACCGTGTTGTCAGTATCGTTTTTGATGGCTGTCATCAGTCCTCCTTCGTGTTTTTCTATGTAGTCCTCGAGTCGTTGTATCAATGTGTCAACACTGTATTCAATGTTGCTAGTTCTCTTCCTCCTTCTTTTGGGATGTAGTGCCTTATGCATGGTCATTCGTTTCCTTGTTCTTTGGTCCATTTGCTTAAGTTCTTCTCTCGTTCACTTCACAAAGGGTCCCGAATATCTAAGGAGGAGTACAGCCCAGGTATTTATTCCTATTATTATTATTATTATTATTCCTTTCGCTGAGGTCTAAGTGACAGCAAGTCTCCTCAGGTTTCCAGAAATCTTCTAAGTATACGAGCTGATCTCAACTATGTTGTTGTCTGGATGGTCTTGATTCTTCTTCTGATCTCTAGTTTCTCCATTCTGTTCTCCAGACTAATCAGGAGCGTTCCAAAAGCACTATTTACAATTACTGTTACCGTCACCCACATGTTCCTCAGCAAGATCTATTTGTCAAGCTTTTTGATTTCTTTCCCTTTCCCTCTGTCATCATCTGGCGCTGAAAAATCAATTACATGACAGTTTATCTGGCCAGGATTGGGTTATCGGTATATATCTCAGATAATTCCATAGCTTTCATTTTCAAGGACGCTTTTTTGTTTATCATATACTATTTGTTATAGTGGTGAAATTTCACTTTCTTGTACAATTTCCAGTTGATCACTTTTCTCACTCATTTGCGCTGATTTTTAAAAAAAATTTGTGCTAGTTCGCCGTATTCACTAATTATCTGATTAATTATTTCATCCCTGTGACCATATAGCCTACACTTGCTATTTTCTTATGTATTATCAATTTTTGCTTTGAAATAATTAGTCGCCATTTTATTTTGCAAAACTAATATTAGAAATTTAACTTCTCTCTTTAAGTCCTCCCTTCTTAACCAAGTCCATGTCACATTATGTGCCAATTCCTAAGATTGTCGCTTAAAGTAGCCATGTGAGGATTTTTCTTCCCATTCTTGTTTTCAAGATTTTTAACATTATTGTTACCTTTTAATACTGTTACTAGCTGCTGTAATCATTTTCTCTTTGCTCTTTTTTATTCATTCTTTGAGTCCATGCATTGCTCCATCCACGCAACCCTCATGTTATTATCATCATTATTATTATTATTTGATTTACCGGATCATATACTCATTTTATATCGTCATAAGAGTCAGATGTATAAAGATGAATAAATTGCCTATCATCAGGATTTTTGTTTATCTTTGTGCTTAAATATTAAACAAAGTCTTTCAATGTTGTTCTACGTCACAAAAAGTGTTCACTTTATAGAGATTGGCACTTCATAATTTCTGTTCTCCATGAGTGCTTGCGTATGCATGCGTGTGCATGAGCGTGTACATGCGTAAATGGCTGCATTAAAATTATATTGCAAATTTAAATACGAATAAGAAAATGTGATATGATATTCAAGATAAATGACTGGGTCTGAGAAACTATACTTAGGATTTATTGTTGATTATACCATGAACTGATGCTGGTCAAATCGTCGCTGTAAAAAGTTTAGATAACTCGTCTTTTAGATAAAATATTACTAAGTAGTGAGTTCCTTCCCCTCTTGATTCCCATAAATTCGCTCTTGCACTAAGTATAAGCTGGGCTCTACTCACGAAATTATTTGTATTAAGAATAGTTACTTGAAGCTATAATAAGGATTAAAAGTTAGGCGAAACCCTATAATTGTGAACAAACAAATGACAATAACTAAATTGAAATAGTTAATTGAAACCATACAATTATTAGTATTAAATAGGAATACTTGATACCATATAACTGTGAGCAAATTATTTGTATTAGATTTGAATACTTGATACCATATAACTTTGTGCAAAAACGCTTAGGAAAAAACTGCTAAAAATGTTAATATAAATGTACAATAAACACAACACCTGAACCTTTTGGCTTAAATAACCCCAGAGGAGTTGAAATGACGTTAAAAACAATCTTTATTAAACTATTTTGGCTATCTTTCGCGAATAAACAGAGAAACCTTTTTCAATTATTAATATAAATCTATTAAACAAGAAATTGAAATTGTAATGGTTTTTATCCCAGTAAACAATAAAAAAAGATTGTAATGGTTTTTAACCCATTAAATCTTTTTATTTAATTGTTTTTCATGAATTCATTAATTTCAGTCCCTGTCTATTTACTATTCTTGGGTTTTATACGTAATTACCCAAACCCGCCGCTCGGACAGGATGTGACACAAGATCAATTTTTAAGCGGAGTTTAACAGATTTGAATACAGAGTTTTCATTCTCCTAGACTGGTTGCCTAAGAGCCCAGTCTTCCCTACTATTTACCCATTGCTGGAGGGAAAATAATTGGATACATACCTTTCGCAAGGATATTAGTGCTATGTGAAATCAGGCTCGTCCAGAATTTGAACACATGTCGCCGTGTCCATTCTTGGGTTTTCCAAGACAATTTAAAAGACTCAAAAGAATTAAGATCGTAATAATTAGAGTGAATGATATTGAATAACGTTTATTTTTTAAAGCAGAATGGTTTTTAAATATACGCTACCTAACAATATATATTAATGTTTGCGAAAAAAAAAAAGAAAAATCACTAGAGCAGCAAAAGGTTTCTGGTTTGGTTTTATTTGTTTGTGTTTTCTGGCATATCAACCCCTTTGGGTTATTTAGTGCAAAATCCTGTTTATATATATATATATATATATATATATATGCGATTTGTAAGCTAATAGTTTGTAGGCAACATTATTTGTTATCGAGCCAGAGATGATTTGTTTGCACACAATTAAATGGTTTCAGTTATTGCTATTTAATATTGGTGTTTCTGTTTATCAAGTATTTCTATCAAATTTTAAAATAAATCATTTGCTTGCAGTTAATGATATTATTAGTCATTTAATAGCATTCAATAAAATGGTTTCAAGTTAATAAGAGAATATTCTATTTGACCCACAGATGGGACTCTTACAACTGCAGCCACTTCAGGCCGAGTGGACCTGGAAGTAATCGCAGTTAAGAGGTACTTGACATTCCCAAAAGCTCTAAGACTGGATCCTCACCATCAAATAGTTTAATGTCATAAACAGGACATTCGTTAGTGATAGAGATTCACTCCTGTCAGTGACAGGACGAAGTTCTGTTTGACCCATAAATGGGACCCCAGTAGGTACTACCAATATGGGTCAGAGTGGACCTGGAAGTAATGGAAATGAAAAAGTTTTTCACATTCCTCAAAGCTCCTGGGCTGGATCCTCCTCATCAGATAGTTTAGTGTCATTTCAGGACACTCGTTGGTGGGTTTTTTCTCTTTGCAGAGATACCGTTGGCGTATTCTACAGCCCCAAACGATAGGTTGGGAAGCTCTCTGTATTATCTGAAACAAAATACCAGAGAATTAGCAATAACTGCAGCAAAAGGATCAAAGCTCAAAAGCTAAGCTGATTTTTATCCCTCGTTCAATGAACATTAATATCAAGCTTGAGTGAGAATGGCGGTACTTCATGTAGATTTTTAAAACAAAATGTTGCTGGAGTTTTTTTCTTTTCTTTCTTCTTTTTTTCTTTTCTTTTTCTTTTTTCTTTTCTTTTTTGTTTTGCATTTGGTAGCCTCGAATGTCGGATCTAAGTTAGCCATTATGAGATCAAAAATCATTTTGCACATCATTTAAAAATTTTAAAATCTCTGCACCGCTCTATTTGGCCGGAAACGCAGAATTATGCATTTGTTTATCTCTTGTGACGACAAATTACCTCAGAAATCTTAATCTGTGTTGGAGTTTGATCTCAAATCAAGATCCATGCAAAATATCATATTCTTATGACTTTTCCTTTCGACAATGATCCTCTGACAAGCACATGTATACGCATGCGCGCACACACACACACAAACAAACACAAATTTACCAGTAAAGATTGCGGTTGGTGAAAGATGAAGAATAAAAGACGAGAAAAATCATTTGAAAATTTGTAAAAAGAAGGAAGAAAGATAACTGATAATTAGAAGGACAGGAAGGAAGGAGGTTATCAAAAAGAAATAGACGAAAAGGATGACTGATCGATTTAATTAATACATGGCTGAATATATTAATAAAAGAAGAAAAAATGTGTTAACTTTGGTAGTAACCTCCTTTATTTTCCATTTTTCAAAATCGATAATTAGTAACGGTATTCTTGCTACTATATTTCCAAAGGAAAATCTAAAAGGTCTAATAATGAAGAAAGTATATTCTAGTGCTTGCTAAAGTATGTGTCTATTTCGGGAGAGGGGTCTAGAACTGAATTGCAGATATTACAAGACGAAACGTTTGACTGTCTTTAAAGAACTAACGCTTACCAATTATTAATACTGGGTGAAAATCATGTAAACTGACCATACACATGCTCACAACACTTTTTGTTAGAGCAATAAACAGGTACCCAGCTTCTTACTAAGTTTTATGAAGTGGCCAATGTTTATTCTTGCGGTGTGGGTATTGATTGTATTACAAATGTGAATACAACAGTGAGATGATTGAAGTTATGATTTTATGTGTATATGTATGTGTGGGTGTTTAGAGAGAGAAGTTGTTAGCGTTTAGATAGATAGATAGATAGATAGATAGATAGATAGATAGATAGATAGATAGGTTAAAGGGTCAAAACTTGAATCGCAAACACAGCGTTTATAAAAGGCAAATGTGAAAAATCCCTTCTGCTGATGTTTCTTTTCAATACCATGAGTAATTTTAAAGTCTTTATTGTCAATTAAAACGTTTTGCTGTCACTTAAATCCACAGACAATAGATTGACCAATTAAATGTTATATCCTTTAATCAGTTAATATTGTTTCACGAAAATTTCCCGGGGTTTTGTAAAGAAATATTCCTTGAGTGACATTGAAGAAATTTATTGGCTTAAATATGCTTGTTTTTGGTTTTGCTCAGACTTTTATTCCTGACTAAGCGATAAAATCATTTAATCATTTTAAGTCTCCAACTAGAAAAACTATCTGTAAAAGTAAATAGTATTATTAATTAAACGAGAATATTTCAATGAAACAAATATTCAATTTTTCTTTGCAGTTTAGAAGAGTAAATTTTGTTCGATTAGTTGCGTCTTGCAGAAACATCGGATACCGCTGGTTATTGTTCATTGTTAAAGACCTCTTTTCGATTGTCTCCTTTTTCCTCTAAGAAAAAAAAATTATGTGTAACGCTTTCTATGAGTTCCAAAAAGTATGCATACAAAATTTAGTATTTCTGTATAAAAAGATTTCACTATCTTTGGTAGACAGACAAAAAATCACTTCACAAATATGAATATTGATCGATTACTTTTACACAAAAAAGAATGTAGTCAATAATAATTTTCTGAACTCACACAGTAAAGTTTAAAATCCCAGCAAAATTTGCTCTTTGGAAAAATTTTACGGAATAGAAATATTTCATGTATGTAATGAAAAATAGTTCACGTGTCACAAGATGCAGTAATTCATTTACGATTCGATATCTTTCTTCCATGCCATATGAGATAGGAATGGCACTTTGTATCTGTGTGTTGGCTCTTGATCGTTCAGATAGTTTCCTAAAAATTTATGTATTTACTTATTGGGGTATATGGGGAGAGAGAGAATCGGCTGTTTACTTTTACTTGAAAAGAAAGAATGTGATTTTAAGAAATAACGCTTGTGCTTTCCGTTTCATGTCACAAAAAAGAACAGGTGCTATATTTTGACTTCTGCACCACGTTAGTTTTGAATAGTAAAAGACAGACATGATTTGGAAATTGACACGAATAACTATTGTGCCTCACTTTCTATTATATATTTTGTTAATCTTTTTTTTTTTTTTGTTTTTAATCAACTATTTTAAGTATAATTCAAATAGAACATAATCTAAAAATATAGTTTGTGGATATAATCCCAGATTCTTATGATTAGCAGATTTGAGACAACTAATATATATATATATATAGAGAGAGAGAGAGACAGACAGACAGACAGAGACAGAGAGAGAAAGAAAGAGGAAGAGAAAGAGAAATGAACTGAGGAATAAATTGAGAGATCGATTGATAGATTCCGTGTATGTGCGAATATATGATTTTATGCTCATGTGTATGTATGCATATTTATTCACACACACACACACACACACACACACACACACATATATATATATATATATATATATATATATATATATATATATATATACAGAATCATATAGTTGCATGTACATATTAAATTGACTTGTGGGTAGTTTGACGTTTGTTGCTAACGCTGTCTTAATTACATATACATATACAAGCAGGATGTGACACAAGGTCAATTTAAGGAGAGTTTAACACTTTGAATTTAGAGTTTTCCTTCTCCTAGACTTGTTGCCGTACCAAAGTTAAAAAATCTTAGTCTGCCCAACTATTTAACCAGATATGGCTAAAGAATAGTCGGATTCATACCTTTTCCAATGATATTAGCGCTATGGAAAATGCAAATAATCTCGCCAAGGTTTTGAATTCGGGTCGCCGTGTCCATTTCATACAACGGTAACCATTACGCCACAAGCGCATCCAGTCTTAATCATATAGACAGGAAATATTTATTTTGAAGAATCAGATAGAGAGTTACGTGTGTTCCATTAATAATTATTATGATAATATCACATGAAAAGATTGTCTGACTTTCCTATAGCAATCCGTTGATGGAAACCAGCCTCGAAAGAGCCAAAGATAAACATCTCGCCATACTACGACTGTAACAGTAGTAGTAACAATAGCACGTTTGAGGATCGAGAAAATGCTATCAACAGGTGGTGCTGATACTATCAGTTTGAAAGGAAGGCCTTAATATCGTGATGTCAAAGAAGTATCAACGTTGGTAAATAAGGAAAATGAAGGAGATTTCATATACCTGCAGAGTAGCAGAATCCAAGATAATAATGTGCCAAATATGAGAAGAAATTGGTAACGAGATTAGACTGCATGAGTAGGTTTATTTTTCTATTTTTGTTAGTCTTTCGTTTTTTTTTTTTGTTTTTTTTTACAACGAGGCTGAGGTAGCAGCCATTGTAGTCTGTAGCAGTAGTAGCCATGGTATTCCTAAGTAGCTTAAGTATTCCCATTTAATATTCTTGGCATCAGTTACAAGAACCGAGTAGGTTTTATCAAAATAGAAAATTTGAAACTTGTTTATAGAAGTGAGATATCTTGCATCTGTTGTCGCAGAGAAAATTCGAACACATGATTTCTTTTTTTAATAAAATTGTGTAAACAATTATTCTAACTTCTCATTTGGAAGAACGGAGCGTAAAGTTTATGTTTCATTCATTGCAGTTGAGAAAAGTTGTTCACCAATGTATTTTAATAGATATATTTATTCATAATATTTCGACGAAACTAACCTCCGTTTCAAATAACTTTGTTTAACAACCGTTGTCGTAGGAAAGCTGTATCCGTCATTGTTTTAGATATCTGCATATATTAGAATGATCCAATTGTTTTAAATAATAGACAAAATCGGTACATCTGAGCAATAGCGTTATGATTCTTTATTATTTAAAATAAAGTAACTCCAATTCAGTCTCCAACTTGATAATATGGTAAGGTGTCTGCATTCAGACTCACTCCTATCATTATAACTTTTTAAGGGAGATAAATGCTGAATGCTAATCGTAGGGTAGTTTATGTTATCTACGTGGCATAATGGTTAGAGTGTTCACCATTGGCCCGGGATACTGGGGTTCAATCCCTGATCGAGTCATACCAAAGACTCAAAAAACGGTACTTGATGCCTCCATGCTTTACACTCAACCTTATAAGGCATGGATCAAGGGTAAGTGGATCAATCCAGGGAAAAGAGTAGTGCCTTCCCAAACACCTCGATGTGGTAGCTATTAATAACAGAGACTTCGGGTCGCCTTTGACTCCGGTAGGCCAACTTATTTGACTTACTTATTTAGAATTAATTATCATATTATTTCCATAAACGGAATTCGAGTAGATACTGAGTTCTATGGACGGCTAAACGGTTTGTTTCAGAGTGACCAAATTTAGAATGTATCCTATTTAGACACAATGGTACGTTTCAGCGCAAGAAAAGTGTTCCTCATTGTTATTTATTGTTAGCGATTATCTCGGGAGTCACTCCATCCGAGATAATCTCTTACAATAAAAAATAATCATGAGGAAACCAGCTTGCTGCTAGACGTAACTAATTGCATATATTTTAAATGTCCAAACTTTTAAAAAAAATTATTTGTCTTACTAAAATAATTACTCACATTCAATTAAACATTACAAATTCGATTTATTGGTAATTATTTAAGCAGGAGATGTAATATAATTACTTTCTTAGACAAAAAAAAAATCAAAAGAAATATCTTTTGTATTTCGATTGATTGGTTTTAGCGGCTTCCCAACACATTTGGGATTATTTCATGCTGGGAGGTTAGGGAATCGCGTATACTGTTGGTTTATCTTTACAATTTTTTTTTTTTTTTGTTTCTGAAGAGGTGGGTTTTTTACACATAGTTATGATATTACGTATCCCTATGTGACACAAGTCATTTGTATACAGTTATATAATTTTATGTATTCCAATTTAATACAAATAACTTATGCATAATTGTATCGTTTTAAGTAACTATTCCTATTTGATAATTCATTTACATACATAGATACATGGTTTCAAGCATTCCTATCCAATACTAATAATGTTAAAAAAAACTTTTTGAAAGACAAAATTTACATCTAACAGGTACAATTACTTTGGGTCAAAGTAGACCTGGAAGTAATGACACTCCTCTGATATCCAGAACTGGAGCTGCACCACCGGATGCTGTTTAATGTCATACCCAAGACACAAATCTCTTTTGTGTAACTCACTTATAATGAAATCAAAATATAAATGAATATTATGAAATTAAAATATTGTACTACAAAACTTCATGAACTTTTTCACAAAACAATATTATTTTCATGAGATAATACGAAAAATATTGCAAGTAAATCTTCATTCTGTGATGTGAATTTGATATTGATAGAAATGATTTCTATCTATAAATGTTCGGGGAAATTTTTAAATTGATTACAAAGATCGTAAAACAGACATTACTTTAAAATAAAAAAATAAATAAAAGTCATTTTTGATACATGATCATTAGTTTCACGGAGTCTGCAGTGTTGACACAGTTTAGAAGAGTACATTAGGTAGAATGCAATATTCCTTATGGCAGAATAAGCAAGTATGTAACCCGTGAAGTTTTCAGATTTGAGATCTTAAGCCAAGAATAAACGAAGAATAAGTGACATTAAATATTACATTTGTTCCCTTATTGCTTGTTTGTCCAATTGAGTAATAGGTATTATCAGACGAGTCTCTACAATAGTAGCAGCAAGTTTTGTGGTACCTTTTTAAGAAGAAATGTCTGCACTCTATATACATGACTAATCTCCGCGAAGAACATTGTAAAGTCTTGCTTCAAAGTTCAAAGACATCTAAAGAATTGCCATCTGCACGAGAAAAGCTGTAACACTAAGAAGTAAAGTTAGCTAGCGTTGCCGTAGCAAAAACAGTTTTTGGATCAATAATCAGAATTAGTAGTTATTCAGATGCAACGCTTTTTTTTAAATGATCAAAGATTATTTTGCCGCTTAAAATTCAATAAAACAATTTCAAATCATGATCTTAAGACATGTAAAATATACTAATTAAAATGCAATATTACATAGCTTTCTATACCAAAGGTTTAGACCTGTTCTTTAACATCATAAAATATTTTAACTTTCATATATTTATATAACAACAGTGATTGAAACTACATATTTTGCCCAGACGAGGGGGCTTACAATATGCTAACTGTACCAGAGATGTTCTTAATATGATACTAAACTGTATATGATGGTGTGGCTCCAGTTCTAGAAAACTGGTCAACTCTGACTGGAAAGAAGACCTGTTAGGATCCTGCCTTTGGGTCAAATAGCTCTGTTTATAGATTACTTGTATTCGATTGAACCGTGTGCAAAAATTCCTTAACGTCTAGGCTTTGAATAATCCATGACGGGTTGACATGTCATTAAAATGGATCGATCATTACATAGTTATATCGGTGTTAACCACAAATGTAACAAGTTCTTTGCAAACTTAGAAATGCAAAATATATTTCTTAGATTAAGATATGATTTGATGAAAAATTAATATAAAGCGGTGTATTTACCGGTTCAAATGGTGCATCATTTTCTCGAAAGAATGGGCCAGAATTGAACCAAAATAACTACTTTTCTTCTTGCAAAATCAAACTTCAAATTTCATATTTGAATTAAAGCAATATCAAAACTTCTAAATTATGATGAAGTGTTAGAAATTATTCTCTGATCATGGCAGAGTAGAGCCGCCAATTTGATCAGGCCAGATGAAAAAATTATCCCTCCATTTCAAACTGCTCATTAGGTATCTTTGATCAATTCTGACACAGTAAAACATGTCACCTTGAGTTTTTTATCTTAAAGATATTAACAAGGTATCTGATGTAGCCCCCTCAAAATCATTGGCCAGGGCCATATGGTTCCATTGACTGCCTTCCTGCTCGGCATTGCCTATAACTGATGGTCTGTAAAGTAGAAAGCACGAATCTATTTAGATCACTGATTGTCTATGTCTATACCAAGGAATGATACCAGCTCGGTACTCTAAATGACTTCACTTATTATCATCAAGGTGAGGTAAATATTTTCGTATGAATTCGAAATGATTCCTCAGCACTAAATGGATTTTTAACTCCCGAATAATTTGCCTATATAATGAATGATTTGGCTGAAAGTAACTCACATGATGATCGACTTCAGGAAACTCCGAGTCGTGAGTTGGTCTATATCTTAAAATATTATATAATTGCGATATTTGCTCTGTTCTTTCGTTTTATTTCAAAATTTCATTTATTGATACTGTAATAATATTACCGTTTGTACCGCTGTTTTAGATTTTAGCTTACGTTGTGTGTATCATATATATATATATATATATATATATATGTGTGTGTGTGTGTGTGTGCGTGTGCGTGTGTGTGTGTGTGTGTGTGTGTGTGTTAAGTAATGTTGCGACCGTCGTCGAGGGCAACCCGTGGGCTCCTTTTTCATTAGCTACTACACCGTGGAGTAGGAGAGGGTGCTACGCCTATCACTGGTTTGCATCACTTTATCCTTTATTCATACCGTATAACACAGTGTTAAGCTAGGCGGCATAAAGTACCATTTTTTGAGTCTTTGGTATGACTCATGTTATGATTGAACCCTGGTCACTGGGACTATTGGTGAACACTCAACCCACTTCCATCTTTTCCAAATGACAACGATTCTTCCTCAAAGATTCGTTCAGAAAGCCAACTAATCCTGTCAAGAAGAAAACGTCTGCTGGATTACGACTTCATTTCTTTGTCGCTTATGTTTGATATCATGAAATGATATTCCTTCTTCGAAATCATCTTCAAAAGAATCTTCCTGATGTGAATACTGCCAGAAAAAATGAGGCCTGAGGTCAAGAATTGGCGTTTGTGTATCAAAAGGATAAAGCATACGAACAATTTCCCAATGATTATTATTATCGCTTTTTTCGTAAAGTATCGATTTAAAAAGAAATATGGATAGTTGAACAAAGACACAACCCCATAGCAATAGTAATATTTCAATAAATATTTTTAATATTTTTATCACAGTGAATAACTCTACCAAAAGAAATTGAGCTATATGTACTCAGACACATTCACGCATATACACTTTCTCACAGAAAACAGCATACCTCCTCTAAGGATCAAGCCCGGATTAACCGATTCATTTTTATTGAATTAGTTGAATTTTAGATTAAGAACTGACTAAGTGACCTTCACCGATGCAAATGATGATAATAAACCACGATCTTTATCAATAGTATTGATTTGATTTTTATGCCCTTGGCTATTCCTGATTGATTGATTGATTGCAAATATGAAAGAAAAGGACGATGGACCTAATAAACTCAACCTATATACTTTCATCAGTCTGAATAGTTAAAAAAGAATAACTCTCTTCCGGATCAGATCAGTCACACGCAGAGTTAAAAATAGTTACACTTATAAAGTGTTTATCAAAAATGGCTGCAATAAATATCAAAGTTATAAAGCAAAAGTAAAAAGAGACTTGGACAGGTAGCTACATCGTTTTCAGAAATATCGACTTAGAAGTACGAGTATTCTACGTTGATGTAGATTCGTTGCATCGCGCTAAATAAGTAAGAGTCATGTTCTAATAACAGTATAACAATATTTTTCTTGAAGGATGATTCACGTTGTCTATTGGTTAGCAGGTTAGACAAGCTGACAAATCTTACTGAGTTTGATTCTCTTCGAGAGCCTTATACTTCTGGTTTTGTAAACAGAAATATTTCCCTCACAGTCTCATTGATGAAAACGTGAGGAACAAGTTTTACAGCAAGGCTGAATCTAACATTCATTTTCAGGGATCCACATGTTGTCCATCAAAGGTAATAAAAGAAAGTCCGTGAAAATAGGGGTTTCGATGTTCTGTAAATTCTGGTGATTATTTTTACATGGGGAATTTCAAGTCTGTTTTAGATCACCTATAAAAAAGTAAAGTAAAGTTAGCGACTGTAGTCGAGGGTGATCCGAAGGCTCCCTTTTCGATAGGTACTACACCAAGATGTAGAGGAGGGCGCTACTCCTTTCCCTGGATTGCTCCACTTTACCCTTGATCCATACCTAATAATGCTGAGTGTTAAGCAAGGTAGCGTCTTTGATATGACTCGACCTAGGATTGAACCCCGGTCTCCCGGGCCATTGGCGAACACTCTAACCGTTAGACCATTGTACCTATAGAGGGTATGATCTCGGAAGAGATCGTAGTGCAACGGTTATTATCGTAGTAGACAGAATTGGTGATTTGAGTTTAAATACTAGACGAGGCTGTCTGAGTTTCACTTAGTCCTAAACCCCTTGGAGAAAGCATGAATCTCTCTCTTCCCCTTCTAAATATGGGTAACTGGTAGTTCTTTAACTTTTGAGAGGCTAACAGAAACAAAAATGAATTTAAAATATCTATACTCCGCAAAGAATTTACCTAGTGTCACATTCTGTTTGTAGCAGAAGGTTACATACATACATACATACATATCTACGAGTATCATTCAAAAATTTCTAAGCTTCAGCCAAAAAGAAGACCACAGCAGAAAATTACTACATATTAAAGTAGAAAAATCTGAATTAGTTTTTCAAAATATATAAGTGGTATTGTGGGGCCACAGCAAAAATGTCCAGCTCTGCTCTTTTTTCTGAGTAAGACTTTGAACTTTTTTAACAACCATCGTATATATATATATATATATATATATATATATATATATATATATATATATATATATATATATATATCAATCCCAGGTCAAGTCATAACAAATACTTTAGAAATTGGTACGTGATACCTCCTTGCTTAACACACAGCAATATAAGGTACGTATCGAGGGTAAAGGGGAGCAATCCAAGGAAAGGACACTTCGGTGTAGTAGCTATTGAAAAGGGAGCCTTCTGGTCACCCTCGAATACGGCCGCCAACTTTAATATATATATATATATATATATATGTATATATATATATATATATATATATAAAGAACTTTATCATTGGCTGATAATTCAGTCCATTCAAATAAGTATTGGTTTAATTTCACTAGCGTACCATCTTCATTTCCATTACTGGACGGACTATAGATTAAACAAACTTCGATTCCACACACCGCATTAGCGGTAGGGTAATTTAGCATCTGAATAGGCTCTAATAAAATTTCAGTGATAATATCTGTTACTGTATAAGTCAATAGAAATCTGTATGCTTGAAGATACTCATAATATATCGTCTACACGGATATAAAATCTTTCTAAAATGTTCTGATGAATGATATGTATCTTGTCATTGCCGTTATCATAAAGTAGACACTAATGATAGTGATTTCAGCCTTCCACGGGATCGAGCTATTAATTTGTCAAGCTGGCTTCAATAATGGCGTTTTATCTCTAATTTTTAAAACTTTTTTTTGAAAACCAAAATTCGTTGCATTATGTAAATAGACAATTTCTTTAATAGATCTGAGGAGTGTGTGTATGCTGAAATAGAAGTGAAGATCTAAAGTACAATTCGATTTTGAATATTTCACTGTTAAGATCTAACATAATAATGAAATATATTTAAACACATCGTCCATATTTTTTCAGAATCGACCTTTCTAAAAATTGTTCAATATTTTTGCTTTTAACTTGCAAAAGTTACATAAATTTCAACTAAAACACATACGCATACACATGCACACAAACACTCTAATACACACATTTTATAAGATATAGTAATTAGCATAGAAAGTTTGTCTTTACATTACTTTATTTCTCAGTCTTTAAGTTTTACTCAAGTAAAGCAACAAATTAAGTAAAATCCAGGTATGATTCGATAGTCCAAAATGGAAATAAGCTGGCAATTAGGATATATATATATATATATATATATATATATATATATATATATAATGTGTGTGTGTGTGTGTGTGTGTGTGTGTGTGTGTGTGTGTGTGTGTGTGTGTGTGTTTGTGTCAGTCACCAACAAATATTGATTAGTCACCTACAAATATTGAGCAGTCACCTACAAATATTGATCATATCGCCTACAAATATTGATCAGTCACCTACAAATATTGATCAGCCACCTATGAATATTGATCAGTCAGCTAAAAATATTGATTTGTCACCAACAAATATTGCTCAATCACAGACAAATTTTGATCAATCATGTACAAATTTTGATCAATCACGTACAAATATCAATCAATCACCTACACATATTGATCAGTCATCTACAAATATTGAAAGAAGCTCGACCCAAACTGACAACAGTCATGCTATATTTCAATAAAGCTTCAAATCAATCTATTTTCTGGTTCGTTTCTCATTACAATTTATAGACATCCTTAAGGTGAGTGTGTGCAATAGGGAAATGTTCGGGGAGATTTCAGTACACGTTTTATTACAATTGTTTGATAAAGTTTATTAAAACATTAATCCAGATTTGATCCCCAAGATGTAGTGGAGGGCGCTACACCTTTCCCTGGATTGCTCCACCTTACCCTTGATCCATACCTTATAATGCTGAGTGTTATGCAGGGTAGCATCAAGTACCATTTTTTGAGTCTTTGATATGACTGGACCTAGGATTGAACCCCGGTCTCCCAGGCTTTTAGTGATTGCTGAATCAGATACTATTTTCTATCGATTGAAAAAAGTAAAACCTGATTCTAGTCAAATACAAAATCCCTCATGCCACAAAAAACCTTATAAAATCCTGAATATCTTTATGATATACATATATATTCTCTACATTATTTCTGGGCCGAATAGATACCCTGTTGCATCTTCCCAATTTCTTTTCAATGACTGAAATTTCTCCTTGGTAAGCATGGACGTTTTATAGAACAAAGCATAACATTGTCGTCGTTGTCGAGATTGAATTGGCTCCGTTCCTAACTTCTCGATGCAATCAGGCTTCTTGATGACCGTCAATTGAAGAAGCAGATCAATAGTTGGAATAGTACAGTGATCGCTTCCTGCAAAATAACGTGGGCGATTACATTGTTGCAGTCTTCGTCTTGTTGCTGGCCAGCTTGTTGTTGGAGGCAGAGATCTACTTCCGACCACAGCTGCTACAGACTAGCCGACTCCTCCTGAACACAAAATTTCAACTTTAACCAAACATTATTTAATCTTTAATGTATTTTCCACCCTATTCTTCTCCATATAACCTTGATTTCTTTCAAAGGTATTATTTAAACCCTGATAATCTTGTAGATTATCCTGTTGTGCTCAAAATATAAAAATAAGTTAAACAAAACATGTGGGCTTATTTATTTACTTCGAGACAGATACAGTTATTTCTAACTAGACTAGTTTAATGATACTCAGAAACTTTTATAAAAAAATGATTTTATAGAAGATTTTAAAGCATGAATGTTTAGATCGATTGTTTGATTTTAACGCCATGTCAACCTGTGTAGGTTTATTTTATGTCAAGAAGTTAATCATTTTCATTGGATGTTTATATTTACATTTTTTGTGTAGTTGATTCCTAAGAGTTTTTTTTGCATACGATCCTATCATATACGAATAAACATTCATATTGATGATCCTTTTATTGAATAGGCGAATTAAAACTTTTCTCATTGCTAATATAATGTCACCTTGCAGTATTGACAATTGATTGGTATTAGTACCAATGAAGAGCTGGAATTACTAACATAATATTTTGTTACAATTTCGGTCAGATACAAACACTTTAACAAGACACAAGATGTATCCAATCAACTCTAAGAACGGTTCATTTAAATCTTCCCACATAAAAGTAACGGTGACTGGAATAATAAAAAGTTACACATGTAAGAAAAACTTTGATTTATCTGAATAAGTGTCGAAATAATAACCGAGGTACTTCCTAATATTCGGGAATAAGATAAGAGACAATATTTTAAGAAAATAATTCTGATATGCAATTCAATAAGATCCTCTGAATACAGAAACATCAATAAGACAAACACAACTCAACAAAAAGAATTTCAAGCATAAAGTAAGGTTTTGATTAATTTCTTGAATTTCTAGTAAGCCGACTTTTAGTGAATAATATTTTTTGCTCTTCTACTTTTTGCAATATAGAGAATAGATGCAGTGATCCAATTTCAAATCCTCTTCGAACCTATTTGTATTTCACATAGAGCTAATGCCCTTAGGAAAGGTAAGAATCCAGCTGTGGGTAAATCGTAGGGCATACTCGGCTCTTTAATCTAATATGGCTACCTGTCTTAGTGAAGAAAAACTGTGAATTCAAATCAATTGTATTCCGCTTTAGAAATTGATTTAGTGTCGCATTCTGTCCGTGTGTGAGATTTGGGTTTATCCTATTTACCAACCCCTTCGCTCGGGCAGGATATGACACAAGGTCAATTTTAGGCGGAGTTTAACAGGTTTGAATTCAGAGTTTTCCTTCTCCTAGACTTGTTGCCTAACCAAGGCTGAAGAACCTAGTCTGCCCTACTATTTACCCATAGCTGCAGGGAGAATAATTAGATTCATACCTTTCCCAAGGGTATTAGTGCTATGTGAAATGCAATCAGTCTCGTCCAGGATTTGCACTCGTGTCGCCGTGTTCATTTCCTACGACAATAACAATTACACCACGGGCACCTCCACTAAGATTTGGGTTTATATACACCCCTAAACATCCAACAAATAGCTGAAAAAATGTATGAAAAACGTGAAATTGACTTTGTTTATTTTACCATTTATGATGAAAAAATATACTTTATATAAAAGTTCTTGTCTCCTTCTATTTGGCCTGAAATTGTATATATTGTCATCTGATGGCGGTTGAAATGTGGCTATAATAACAAACAAGATGAGGACACTAGTCCGATTTCATCAATGTATAATAATGGTAATTCTTATTTAGGAATTTTAGTCAAAATTCCTTATGTCTTTCTCGATGAATTTTAAACTATATCATTATAGTTTGTCAAGTTTTATGTTTCGGGTGAAATTCAATTCTAGTTTCAATATGTGTATTTATTTCCTATTGAGAACCATATAATCATTTGTTTTGTACTCACATAATTTGGTGACATATCCTCAATTATCCAATGATGATGTGATACGTTTGATCTATTTCTGTTGTGTCATAATGAAAACTAAACTAAACACAGATTGTTTATTGGAAACCTTTTTGTCTATCTTAATATATTTAAACGGCTTGATGAAAAGCTAACAAATTTGGTATGAGGACTTATCATACCCTGAGAACGATCTTAACATAAAATAATGTTGTTCCTCGTTAAAAATGTCGGACTCTCATTAAGACAGGATCTCTAGCAATAAATAATAATCATCTATAAGTCATGATGCTATAAGACGTGAGTAATCAAATAAATTAAAATGTCAAAATTTCAAAAGAAAAAAATACGAATTATCTCTTTTATTATTAAAATGTCAAAATTTAATTGAACAGTACCAATTCATTTTCTACTTATGGATTGATTTAACATCTCCGTCAAGAGCAGGATGCAATAAATGGTCTTTTTGCGTTGAATATGCCTCAGAGTATTTCTTCTTCTACACTAGTAACCAAACCAAGGTTAAAGAGCCCAGTCTATCCCAGTAGAGACACAGGTTGATATAAAATAAACGCATAACATTATTGCATAGATGGGATAAACAATCAAGACAAAAATATCTTTAATTGATACATCTCGTACGTATTAGTCTCTTGAATTAAAAATATTTCTCGATGAATTACCTCCAGGGTTTTCACAAAAAACTTTTAAGTTCATATGATAATATAGAAATATAAATGCCACATTAATTCTGTTATGTGAATTGTCTTTTATAGCAACAACCAGAATTTGTAATCCTTTGGGATTAATTTTTAATTTACAACAAAGATTGTTAGATGCATATTTCCAAAAATAAAATGAAATGAATGGAAAGGATTTTAAACATTTTTCACTTAATTTCGTTATTTCTGTAATGAAAGTGTTATCATACGTGTCACCTCGTTAAATAAATCTCTGAAGACTAAAGGAATATTTGTATAAACAGAATATTAGACGTAACACACACACACACACACACACACACACACACACACATATACATATATATATATATATATATATATATATATATATATATTCGTAGAATTTTAAGAGGACGACTGATTCGATCAACAACTGCCAAGTATATATATATATATATATATATATATATATATATAAAGAAATCCTTCATAATTGTTGATAATATCAGGTGTCCTCTTAAAATTCTATGAATAACCTTTGTCTTTGTTTAGAAGATGTATGTATGTATGTATGTAAAAGAACCACTTCTTTCTGCTTGCTAATGAGTAGAAGAGTCAACATACGAAAGACTAGAAACACGAAATCTTCAAGAAAACGAGGACAAGTAGCCTGCATGTTTTGTCTAATATATCTAAGCAAGTGTATTTTTATTACAAGTTTGCCGTCGAGGGCAAAGTTTATGTTTTTGATATTTTATATATAGAATGTTACAGAATGTAGAAACAATTTTATAATTAGAATACAATAACGAAATTAATCTCCACTTATATTCGTCCGAAACATTTGTATTGTAATTAAAATAAATTTATGACAAGAATAAATTGTATAATTTTATTTTTCTAGTTTAAAATAAGAAAAAAACGATATTTTTAAATAGCGAGTCTAATCCATGTGCACTGTTTAACAATTATAGGGTTTGGTATCTTTGTTTAATTTCATATCAGCCTTCGGTTTGGTTTCTTTGTTTAATGGCATATCAACCCTTTTTATTTAATGCCAAAATCCATTCTCCTAGAACAGTAGTGGTACTATTTAACCCATAGCCGGGAGGATAAGGGGGCTCATACCTTTCCCAAGAGTATTTTCCCGAAAGTGAACGTAATAGCGCGACTGGAGTACGAACTCGCGTACTACGATTCCGCAGTCCAACGTTTTAACCATTACACCACGAGGACACCCCCTCATATCAGCCTTCATGGATTATTTAATATCAAATCCATCCATATAGAAGAACACTATTTGGTACTATTTTGCACATACCTGGGTTATAGAAGTTTTCTAAGTTAGCATTATTACGTTTATTTTCGAACTCACTAACTGCAATGTCACAGGCCAGCACGTTAACCACTATGCTCTGGGACTCCTCCTTAAACAATTATGGATTTTTATTCAAGTTTAATCTATCACGTAAGTTCCATTTTTGTTGTATTATCGGAAAAGTTTATAAAAGAAGGATAGACACTTCGGAAATGGATGCGTACGCGCGTTTGCACTTAACCGGTCTTTTAGCATAATGGTTAGAGAGTTCGCCAATGGTCCGAGAGACCAGGGTTCAATCCCAGGTTGAGTCATACCAAAGAATTAAAAACATGGTATTTGGTGCCTCCTTGCTAAACACAGCATTATAAATTACGGACCAAGGGCAAGTGGAGCAATCCAGGGAAAGGAGTAGTGTCCCCGACCCTTCCGTGTAGTAGCTATAAAAGGGATCCTTCAGGTCGCCCTCGACCACAGTTGGCCAACTTTATATATATATATATATATGTGTGTGTGTGGATACATATTGGATTTTATATATGTGGATATTTATTTTATACATCTAACATACCAAGTATTTGTTTCTCTGTAATTTCAACTGAATAAGCGTTTCTTTCTTTCGTTTAGTTTCTATTCTGCTTCTATACTCAATACCCCCATTCTTATTTTGCCCTGGGATCAGCGATAAATCACTTTCAATTCTGTAACAATTAAGTTTTGAAGATTTCGATTTATCTATAACACAAAATAACGGCAGGGCAGCGCTTAGGATGTTGTCCTGAAGACCTACCTAGGGCGATGAACGATAGGGAGGAGTGGCGAGAGATGGTCAGGGATATCCGTGCTACCAGTGCGATATGATGATGATGATGATGAAGTTCAAGTCCTGGACGGGTATGTTCACGTTGCACTGCCCTTAGGAAATTCATGAAACCATCTGTCCTTCCACCAACTATTCATAAATAATAGGGAAGATTGGGTTCTTTAGTGTTGGTAAGGCAACCAGTCTAGGAGAAGGAAAACTCTGAATTCTGTCACTTCTTACTCGTGGCGAAGGGGTTGGTCTGTACATATTCAACGCAAAATAGAGCATTAAACTTAACCAAGATCCTCCTTCTTCTTACGTATTGTAATTTTTAATGGGCTAATAAAATTAGTATGCGCTGAAACATTACCAAATTCTATTAGCTCAAATGACTTACTTGGTATCCAGATTATATATGATTGGAATTGAATTTTCCAAACTCTTTCCGATGAATACAGCAGAACTAAATCTTAATTTCTTCAAAATGATGAAACCATATACACAATAAATTATATTTAAATAGCTTCGTTAACAGATATGGCCAATACGCTTTTTCTGATTAAAACAAATTCTGTTTTAATCCTTTGCATCTTCAGCCCGTTAGTCGGCAAACTGAGATCAAAGTTTTTACAAAAGAATCGAGTACAATTTTCATTTAAACGTCACTCCAGTGCACAGACACCTTTGCTTAAACTATATCATCAGTCCATTAGATAAAGGCTGAGAATCGTGCTGATAGTAAGCCTTTTATTAGTAATACATGATGTGACTTTCCTATTCTTCTTGCCTTGACAGTACGTCTTGGAATATATTGAATGCACCCCAGCAGAGGAGTATAACCCACCTCAAAAAGGAGGTATCCTGGGTATGACATTGAATGTATCTAGTGGCTTAAGCTCCAGTTTCTTGAGGCCTGTGGATTGTGGATTACCCCTTCATTGCCATTACTCCCAGGTCAACTCTGACCCTGAGTGATAGTACATGTTAGGGTCCCATCTGTGAGTCAAATAGATCATTTTGCGAATTATTTGTTTTCGACAATAGTTGACATCATACAACCGTGTGCAACGCTTTATGAAACTGAACAAAAATGTAAATATAAAAGTACTGTGTATGCAATTCCCTAAACTCTATGCATAAAGTAACCTCCAGCAGGTCGACATACCTTAAAAATACAGCAAATAAAGGTAGTGAATGATCACTATAGTAAGCCTTTCATTTATGACGTGACTTCCCAATATTCCAAAATATTAGGCTCATAGAGTATAATAGCGATCTGCTCAAAATATCACTGGCTTAATCTAAAGAAATACACCTTGGTTACTCTATAAAGCAAGCTCACACGACTTCCAAATCAAATTCCTTTATAACACGCTGAAGCAGAAATTTGCAAGCGAAGCAAATAGTTACTTCTTTTCGCCATGACTGAAAGGATTTAGTTAGAGAACATTTTGCGATATGCGTTCACACATTCTTACATTGCTTAAAGTTCAGGACGTTTTCATCAACTTAAGATGCACAGTGGTATATTATTCTACTGTACCCAGGCATCAGTATACATGGCTGTACTTATTATGGCTAATTTATGGAATTAACCGAAAAAGCAACGGTTGCCGTGGGCATTTGTGCGTACAAGTTTCCATGCATTTGCTTGCTTATTTGCTCATGTTTCTGACTTCATCTGTTGAAAAAGCTTAAAATCTCCAAAGAAGAAGGAATTTGATTATATGAACGAAACGTGCAGAACTATATTAATCTCTCTCTCTCTCTCTCTCTCTCTCTCTCTCTCTCTCTCTCTCAGACCTTTTAGGACGTTTTCATCGAGTACTCGTGGTGTGGATTGGCCATGCATGATTCCATCTATGAAATATGTGCGTATATGAGTGGCATGCTGGGCGGCGGTCTGTTGTTATGACGGCCATTTTTATTGATCTGTGATCAAGAGTCGAAGGGAGGTCAATTACTGACTGACCAATCAGAATCGAATATAGTCTGTATCTGCAGCGGTGAATATCCAACTGAAAACAACGGCTTGGGTCACGTGTAACAAACGTATTATGTCAGCAGAAGGAAGAGAAGAATTGAATAAAAAGCAGCTATGAGGGATTGAGTACTACAGTGTTAAAACTCTTCATGCAAGCACTAAGCTATATCTATAGAGTAACAGATAAAGTAAAGGTGTGTTTAGATTGCTAAGTCAGGAAAAAAAAGAAAGAAAGAAAGAAAGAAAGAAAGAAAGCAAAAAACTGAGTTTGTGTTTCAGTTGGCTTTGTATAAACGGAGCACATTTCATTCTATATCGATTTTCAATAATTTCTGGGTACGCCTACGCTAAACCATAAAATTATACCACTACAATTTCATCCCTCGTACAGCAATGGACATTGACAAAAAGGTGTAGACTTGTGAAAACAATAAATCATTGAGGTCTGAAATAGCCTTAAGCGGGATTGAATGAAAATGCATGAATACAATGATGTACTGTAACGTAGTCAGTTTAACCAAGTAGAAAATGCTATTAAACGTACATATTATTTCGGCATTTCAACACTCTTGGCATATTTTTTCTCGGGCTTCTTTAACCCTTCAAATAAACAAATTTAATTAAATTTCATTAAAAACTAACAAAAAAAAAAAAAGAAAAAGAAATTCCGTTCTTGATTAAACTAAGAACTTTTCAGCAGACCGCGTAGACAGTTAAATTTATAATAGATTCACATTTGGTAATATAAGAAAACACGAGAGGCTTTTTTTATTGGAGACACTTTACTGAAATCAAAGTTGTGGCATAATGGTTCCTGTGACTTTTGCTTTAAACGTCTTCCTCATTTTAAAGTACTTTTTATGTTCATTTGATCTTTTCTATGAGTTCATGAAAGTTTCGCCGATGTATTTTTCAGTAATAGTTTATAGACCATTTTGTAAATTTCTGCTTTTTTTCTATGTTGTTGATTATAATTTTCACTTTTTTAAGTGTTTATTACTATATAATCAAGAATGTTGTACAGAGAAAACGGAAAGAAAAATACATAAATGGTTGAGAAAAAAATGTATAACTAAATATAGATTTAGATCCATGGATGCATTTCGTCAGGATAGTTAAGATATGAAATTAGGAAAATTTCTGGTAGAAAGTGTTTTAGGTCATCTTCAGGATAGGAACTATTAATTTAAAAACACAGTTTGTACGAATGCAGAAAAATATTTGAAAATTATGTATATGTGCTCGTAAATAAATACAATTTAAACCAGACGTATCTGCATCACAGAGAAAGTTACAAACATTTTGTCCCAAATAATCAGTTCATTTTAAATAAAAAGCCAAGCTTATAAATTTCTCGCCAAAACAGCTTCTTTAGTATTAAATATTATTGCATCCTACCCAAATAGATTTCTTTTGCATACGTTTTGCACATCTAGCAAAAGAGTACATAATATTTATTCTTGAGGGAAATAAAATTACTTACTGCGTTGTTTTTTAAAACAAGTATAGAGGTCTTCTTTATATCATTCAAAGTTTCTACACAAACGCTAGGAATACAATTACGACACATGAAATGAGGCTGTTTATTGGTTAGATATAAATACAGACTTAATATATCTGAATTTCTATTATGACTTATCAAATATGACACCAATCTCAAAAACGTGACAAACAATAGTGGATTTCGCTCGAAATGCCATTAATCAAAAGCAGGACTATTTTTGCTAGCAATATTTTCATCAGTAGTAACAGGTTTAGTAGTTATTTACCTAGAATATGTTAGTTAAGGCACATGGCCAACAAGTATGGAGCACTCAATGAGGATAGAATTTATTTGTAGTGATAATCATTCTGCTATGACGTGAAACTGGATAATATTTTATAGACGTTTGTCTTCTTTTTTAATTGATTGTTTTAGTTACGTATTTTATCCTTAATGTTTATGTAAACTAATTTGACGTTTGGGTTGCTGCAGACATAAAAGGGAGATAACTGTTTTTATTTATTCGAGCAATATATCCAAAAGAAGTTTGGACGAACTCATGTGACGTTATCTTATGGAGTACTATACATGAAAGCACCAGTAATGGCCAACCAATAAGGACTTGCATAAATCATTCTTGTGGATTCATATCAACTCTACCTGATGCAGTATAGAGGACCAGCCAGGTACGAATGACGAGAGAGAGTCACGGAACTCTATACTATTGGCATAACTTGATGATGATGATTATTATTATTTTATCACTTCTTTAGTTCAATCGATTATTTTATTCCTGGCAAGTTTTTCATACCAGCGTTAGATGATGGTCTTTCACTGGAGTGTGAGTGACAGTAAATACCCTCAGGTCTCCATGACTCCTCGGAGTATTCTAGCCGATCTAAAAAATGTGGTAGTCTGGATGGTCTTGGTTCTTCCTCTGATTTCCATTTCCTCTAATCTTTTTTCCAAGAGTTCCAACTACAATTTGTATCACCACCCTAAAGTGTTAGGAATAAATAAGGTGAAGTGCTCAATAATTAGCATTTAATAGTTATCTTAAGAAATATGTGGCTGGAATAAACGCAAACATTAACCCATACTGCTATTATTAAGTCTCAAATTAGATTGGAAATTGCTTTATTCGCCAGGTTATAGCATTGTTACGCTATAACACTTGCAAATATCTTGCAACAGTGTATAAATTTGTTGAGAACAGACAACATACAAACAAAAAAGTCGTGCCCATATTAATATGGGCACGATTTTTGTGTGTTAACGTAACTCTGCAGTTATAGCATATCGTACCGGGGTTTTTGTTTGGGCAATAGTGTTTAAATACTTTAACTTTGAGAATAACGCAATTTTCAATCTAACTTTTAACTTAAACCTAATGCAGTTTCGCGCTCGCCCTGAGCCTTATAATTCCACAGGAAAGATAATGCTTTAATGTTCTAACTTAGAGAACGATTTAATCAATTTGCAACGTAATAACAACATTCTGGAGTCTGTGATGACCCGCGGACCGATATTTATACTTTCAAGGGAGATAAATGTCAAGTCCAAATTAGAGTATTTTTCTGAGATAATTTGTTTTTTTGCAATTAATTCTGACGTATCGTTCATAGAATAGACATGACATAGCATGAGGTTTAATGGTCACCGAAAGTGACCGTTGAGTGAGTTATTACACCATAGAAATAGCCATATATATACTGTATAGGCGGAATGAAGAACAACCCACTTTTTGGCAAAAAATTGAATCAACCGATGCATAAACTCAGAATTCAAACATAATGACATGGACTAGGAAATCTTTACTTAAAAAATGTTTCGTGACCATAAATCAACCTATACAACAGTTCGACTCGTACAGCATTTAAATATTTTAATCGATAAATATGTTTATCTTCTAAGTCGACTATTTTGGTGTTGTTTGTTATTATATAATTTCATGTTTTTTAAAAAAATGCACTTTATGACGTAGTAGTTGTTGACGAACAAGACATGCTGGGCACTGCGTCATTCACATATTGAACCCTTCGCACTAATGTTGACCGATCTGCAAAAACTTACATTCACCAGCTGTATGCAGACACTAAATACCGTCTAGGTGACTTACCGAGGGAAGTGGTCGACAGAGAGTCAACGGTATCAGTTGACATATCTTGATGATGATGACGATGAGGTAGTACACGTTAAAAAAGTTTAATCTTTCTCAACTTGATAGATGTAATGTTTGTTTAATTTCCTTTCTTTGTAATGCTTTACAACTTGAATATCAAGAAAGTGGAGATATAATGACAAGCGAGCTAACCTTGCGTAATATTATTTGTAGATTTGAATCTCACGGGTGCCTCATATGTTTTCATGTGCACCAAACTAAGCTCAGCTTAGCAAATTACTATTCTTTAAAAAGTGACATTTTATCAGCGAGACCGAGGTTAAGTAAGTATTAATTCCATCTGCTTCACTTTTGATTCTTGATTTCGTAAAGTCGATGAATACAGATAAGGTAATATCAATAATTGAACGCATTCGTTGCTGCCGTAGTTTTCTTCCATATTCGGAAATTTCTGCTGCGAAAAGTTTCTGTTATTTAAAATTGAACTAAGTTGTCTTGATTTCCACGATAAGAGGCTATAGACACTATTACAGGTAAGGAGAATTGATAAGGGATAACTGAGGTATTTTCTTCTTTTTTTATTTGCTAATTGGTAACGTTGAATTTTTTCTTCTTTTTTCTTCGAGTTTCTTTCTATAGGAATATAATTTTATGCAATCTAAAATATAAATCAAATCGTTCGTTACATGAATTTAAATTAAATGTGTGGTGATTTGATAAAAATGCCGGAAATGGGATTTTTGCACATTATTTTTAGAAATGAAAGGATCTTCACATTTAATTTCAAACAAGATTTAATTTCTTCATTTCTTTCTGATGTATTTGACACATACATCTATATATATGCAGGTTCACATTCAGATATAAATATACTTGTATAGATAGAGTTTAAAATTAATGGATATTGGATATTTATGCTTTTTATACAGAAATATATGTATATGATTATCAGAATGTGAGAGAGTAAGAGAGAGAAAGAAAGAGAAAGAGAGATAGTGTGTGTGTATGTGTGAACGTGTTTCTGTGTGTAAACAAGATAGTTCATACAGGTTTGGGAGATCTTGCACTGCTGAGCAGAACAACAAAACCTTTTTTTTTTCTATTCTTTTCTTATTTTAGAGGTATTTTTTGAATGCTTCATCCTAAACTCGATGGAATTTCCATAAACACTTTAATTTTCAATGCTTTTTGAAAATAAATTGTCTTAAAAGAAATTGGAAATTTACCAAATATTTTCATCAAGACATCACGTGATGTTTTCCCTCGATACACAGTGTGTACTGAGTGACCACAGCGTCACCTAATTTGAACTTCGAGAACTTGGAAGAGAAATTAAACTTTTATTTCCCATCATTAAAGACAGAAGACTTAAAACCCTTCCATCTCTTGTTAATTTATAATTGTATGAAAAACATTTGGCTATTCTGTTATCATGAACTTAAAATCAAGCCAGAATTGTGAGATTCCTATAAGAGTGTATAATGTATGTATTTGCCCGATCATTCTGCCACATGCAGAAAAGGACTCAAGGTCAATTTTTGAATTCAGAGTTGTTCTTCTAGACTAGACTGGTTTTTCGACTAAATCTGCCCAAATATTTACTAATCGCTGGGAGAGAAGAGAAGGATCCATGCCTTTCTCAAGAGTATTTGCGCAAAGTGAAACGCTAAGAGCATCGTCCAAGATTTGAAGTTAGGTCATCCATTCCAGTTCGTACGACGATAACGCTTCTGCTTAAGAAGCTTTCATAAGTCTATTATGTCGTAGTAAAAAAAAAAAAAAAAGGAAACTTAAACTATATTGAATTAGTATTTTCTATACTCATTAACATTAAATTTTTAAAAAAGGAAAAGTAAAAATAATTCTGATTGCCCGAGGTACATCCAAACATCGAAAAAATACGAAGAAACTTTTGGCACACTTTTTCTTTTTATTTTTAGAATAAAAAAGGTAATTACAAAAAATGTTCAGAAGTTTTTTTTATTTTTATAAGCTCAAATGGATAAATACATTTTTTTAATATGTGTTTTGAATGTAAAAGCGCCAAAATATTTGGTTACTTTTAACGTAGATTCCGGTCAAAAATATTTGGGAACTTAAGGAATATAGAAAACTTATTTTATTTGTTTGATTGCTTTCTGTGTGGAAGGCAGTACTGATATCTTAAAGACTGTCATCGTAGATCGATTATTCGTTCGGTAATAGCCAAGCACAAAGTATGTTAACATGGGTTATAATAATAATAATTAATGAGTCGTACTTGTAAATTTCGAGACTTGTACAGGCAATTGGTAGAACGTTAGCAAATTAATGTCTTCAAAAACGTTGGCGAATGTTTCGTAACAGTAGATCTATTTCTCTTATTAACACACTCTTTTATCTCTTCTTATTCATCAGTCTCTTGTGCATTTCTCACTATTTAAACTAACCAGTGCTTATCAACCTTTACCTCGGGACGTTTTTGTTTTTAGTTTCCCTTATAAGGACTACAGTTTTCAATCGTCTATAGTAGAAACGTCAATAGAGCAGATTATTGACCAAACAAACTTTAACGATGAGTGACAGTTAGAAACAAGGCACGCAGACGTTGTTTACATCTGAACAATAAATGTCTTCGCATTCGTTTTTTTTTTCTTTTTATTATTTTGTTACTTGCTCCTCTGGGTGGCGTCATTTTTCAATGATGGTTCTTTTTTAAAAAATGGAGACATGTCTTCGCCTTCCTTATCTTTAAAGCAATATTCTGCAAACACAAACAACAGTTTTTTTTTACCGGTTTTCTCTTCGTCTCCCACTTCACTGTTTTCTTTCTCGAAGAAATGATTATTTCTTTGTTCTATCTCAATCGTTATTTTGTTTTTCTTTTGTTACTGTCATGGATATGACCCTAAGCTGTATCTAAAAGTGAAGCTCTATTTGTGATGTTTCAGGGAGTTTGGAGTATCACCTATTATTATTATTATAAAACCCAGATTCACTTTGACCAAGAGTGGTAAGTATCTGTTCGAGTCCAATCTGTGAGTTACATAGATCTGTTTAAACAATTATCGTATTCGATATAAATGTTTAAAAAAAAATTCTTAAGAAACAGCAACACTAAAATGTTAGTATAAACATAAAATGGAGGCAATTCCCTGACATCTAGGCATAAAATATCCCTAGACAAGTTGATATGCAGTTAAAATCAATTATAACAATTACTCATTCCTTAAGTCTGCTCTTCATTCCTGTTCTTCTAAACATTTTAACACAACTTATATTTCTACATTTTGTATTCGGTTCCTCCTTATAGTTCCTTGATTATCTTTTCCTGTAGGATCAATTATTATTCTTGGTTATTTACTCTTGTCTTTTTCTTTCAGATATAACACCTGCAAAAAATTCATAGCTTTCTGGCTTTGATTACTTTCCTCTCTTTCCAGTGGTCTTATCTACTCTCTTTCTGATTTCTTCTTCATCTTATTTATCTCCGTTTTATTCCTTTATCAATTTCTTCCACGACAGAACTTACTTAGATATGACGGATCTCCTAAACAATGACACAAACCATCATTTCTCTTTTAAGCAAAACAAAGGTAATCATCCTTATAACTAAAAGCACAAATGCTCTAGAAAATGTATACATTCGTTTGTAAAAAAACATTTAGATGCGTGAGTTAAAGTGTGGCTTTTTGCTAACACGTGCAATGAGTCCATTTGTTGATTAAAATGTAGTTGTGAATTTGAAACATTAGACCTGTTTCTTCAGGTATTTATAAATGTCTATTTTCATGTTTCACAACGACAAAACAGTCACGACCATCAATTTCCTTAATTTTAAGTTTAAAATCATACAGACATGTTGGTAAATGAATAAGTTTGTGGTCAAATGATGATATAAGAAAATAAGACATTTATTTTTCAACTTTTATATTTCAGTTTTTCTTCTTTGTTGATACACTCAATCCAAGGTTTCTCCCTTAAACATATAGATCAATCATTATACGATGACAATTTCAGATTAGATCACAGTGGATCAATAAATCTGTAATTTTTGAGTGAATAATATTCATTCTCTGTTTTAAGTATTAAGTGCATTGACGATGAAATAGATTGCGTTGAAAGATGAAATTTTGTCGCATAAAATTCTTGTATTTCTATCATTAGGATAGGGACTTATTCATATTCTCTCTCTCTCTCTCTCTCTCTCTCTCTCTCTCTCTCTCTCTCTCTTTCTTTCTCTCTCTCTCTCTGTCTTTCTCTCTCTCATTATGTCTCTCTCTGTCCCTCTCTCCTACTTACACACACACACACACACACACATATATATGTGTGTGTGTGTGTGTGTTGAAATGATAGATTGTGGTGAATCTGACAATATGATACAAATATGTGGAAAGTAAAATAAAACAAACACTTATTATCCAACTTTCAATATATTTCTATTATATATATATATATATATATATATATATACCAAGAAGTTCACTCATTTGACTGGAACTAAAGACTGGAAAGATAATGCTAACTACTACAACAAAATGGTCATATGCACGCAAGCAAACATAATTTTTCTTCATATCCAATGAATAATTACTATAGGTCGAAATGAGTATTAGTTTACTGCCAAATCTTTTGAAACAAAAAGAGATATAGAAGTTCTTTGAAATGAATTTTTTACTTATCACTGACAAAAGCAGTAGCTACTTTGAGATCTCCCTTCTACGCTACAAGTAGAAACAGTCAATTTTACACAGACATGAATATTCTAAGTATAAATACCATGGACGTTGGGAATGAAATCGACACTCGATTTCAAATCCGCGACGAGGCTGTTTTAGAAGGATAGACTGGGCTCTTTAGCTTTTGTTCAGCAACTTATCAAGGGGAAGAAAAACTCAGAATTCAACCCGAGTTTACGTTTCTTGAAAACAGATCATGTATTACATCCTGCTCAAAGCAGAGGAGTAAGGTATATATATATATATATATATATATATATATATATATATATATATATATATATATATACCTAACCCTCTGCCACACATATATATATATATATATATACCTAACCCTCTGCCACATATATATATATATATATATATATATATATATATATATATATATATATATATATATATATATGGGGGGAGTGTGTAGGATGTTTGTTGGCCTTTATTCTATCAAATATTTTAATCATTGAGATTATTAGCATTTTCATCCTGTTTTCTTTATTCCTAACGATGAAATAGATTGAAATGTTATATTTTACTTTTATTTTTGCCTTCTTAGAATAACAACTATTCTCTTATCTTATATGCATTGTGTTCGGGGAAAGAACTTTTTTTCAAAGAAAAAGTTTTGTATTTTTTTCTTATTCAACTTCTAGACAAGCGTTTGTGAATGTTTTTGACTCATATGATCTTTACACGTACAATTCTTCTCGCTGAAAGAAAACAGTTTTCGCAAAACACATTCCTCTCTAATCAATTCAGAGTTACCATGAGCGAATGCATAAATGCACATTATTTTTTATGTATTCCATATTTTGCCCAGAGGTCAATAACACACATTAACAAACAATTTTTTTTGGTGTTTACATAAACAAATAATTTCTTTCCTTTTTTTTTTAACTTTTTTTTTTTGGTAAATTCTAGTCTTCGAAAACAATAAATTTTCGAGTGCACTTAAAGCTATTAGCATATTGAGAGAAACCGAGCCTGAACAGTTTTTAATGAGAAAATTCCGACAAATTAAAAGCATATATATATATATATATATATATATATATAAGTGTGTGTGTGTGTGTGTGTGTGTGTGTGTGTGTGTGTGTGTGTGTGTGTGTGTGTGTGTGAATGAGCGTGCAGGTGTGTTTGTCTTCGAAACACCCGCTGAAAAATGTTTTCCATACATCTCATTTTTTTTTCAATCTAATACTGCAAATGTTATTCCGAAAGGTCCTGGAATACCATTAATCAGAGTGCAAAGAGAATGATCAGTTTGGAATTATAGATAATAGCGATACTAAAGGATTTTACCGAGTCTACCTGCCGCGGTTAGGATATGGCATAAAGTTTGGTTGCTTTCCACGGCACAATAACCATTGTATGTTATTTAGTTTGATTTAGTTGGGTTTTATGGCACTTCAACCATTGTTGGTTATTTAGTTTGGTTTGGTCGGGTTTTATGCCATATCAACTATTGTTGATTATTTAATTTGGCATGTTTGGGTTTTATAGCATATGAACCGGTATAGGTTATTTAATCACCAACCCTTTTTAACATTGAATATATATGATTTGTAAACTTCTTTTGTTGATACATTTTAAACGAGCCAGAGCTCATTCTTTTGTTTTCAGTTGAATGGTTTCAAGCATCTCTATCAAGCACGAATATTTCTATTTACTATTTATCATTTGTTTGCATACAGTTTAATGGTTTCAAGTATTGCTATGTAACAGTAACAATATAATATAAGTCATTCGTTTTCACACATTGAAGTGGTTACAAGTATTGCTATTAAACACTAATTATTCCATTCAACATTATTAATTCATTTGCTCACAGTTAAATGTTTTTAAGTATTGCTATGTATCACTAACAATTCAATTAAACAGCAGTCATTAGTTTACACACAGTTAAATGATAAAACAGTTCTATTTCTAACAACTCAATTTAGCATAAGCCATTTATTTGCACACAGTTTAAATAACCAAACAGTTCCCTTTCACCCATAGGTAGGAACCTATCAGGTGCTTCTACTCCGAGCGAGAGTGATCCTGAGAGCAATAGCAATGAAGGGGTACACCACATTCCCCAAATTTCCAAGGCTAGAGCCTCACCACTAAATAGTTTAATGTCATATCCAGGACACTCATTGGGGAAATTTACCCCTCTGGGGAGATGCAGTCGGTGTATTCTACAGCCCCGGCGTGACATAAGGTGTTTTAAGCCGAGAAAAGTTTGTCTGAATTCGGAGTTTTTCTTTAAGTAGACTGATGACCTTACTAAGGCTTAGGAACCAAGTCTGTCCAATTATTCACCCATAACTAGTGGGGAAGAAACAGATTCACGTCTTTACAAAGAACACAGCGGGAAGTAAAACGCAAACAGTATTGTCTAGGATTTAAATGCCGATCGCTGGTTCCATTTCCCACGACGATAACCGTTACTCAAAGCCGGCCATTTTACCATCTTACAAATATATTTGATGTCTTTGTCTTATCAATTAAAATACTAGATGGATAAGATGTAAATTGAAAAATTATTTCAGCTTTGACAAAAAAAAGCATACGTTGTTTCATTCGTACAGCCCTCCTCGGCTTAGCAAAGTTTTAGATAATCTATTCTCCAAACTTCATGTTCCTTTCATATATATGATCTTTTTGATGACACCTCTCATTATACCCCTCAATACGGTCAGAAAAACAAGGATATCTCATCAATAAACAATGTATATTCTCTTTATTCTTTATCTAAGCATGCTTATTGATATTTATCCAATTTCCGACCGGGTAGGATTTGACACAAGGTCATTTTAATGTGGGAGCCGCGTATGAATCGAGACTCATGCGTGGCAGGAGTAAAAATGCTTGATCCCTTCGCCATTCCACAAGTGGGGCACTTCAAGTGCCAAGCAATGAACTTAGCCCCGCCGGAGCGACTATTGCCTGTGGGACGGCCCCCTGGGACTAGGCGATTCAAATTAACTCCCACCTGGGGCGAATGCTTGGTAAGAGCGAGCTTATTAATGTGATCCCAGGGCATATTTTCAGCATATTAGATCTTAAAAGTCCCAAATCCTTTTTAATTTTTTAGTGGGGCATTTAGTTTACTGTATAAGTATAAAGCTAAACCAAGCCGTTACATTGTATCTGGGAGATCAACTAAACCAAATTATTATTTTTTTAAATGGATAATGTAGGCATCTAGCTGAATATCTACTCCTCGGAAACTAACGTTTTCAACTACTTTTTTCTCATGAATATTTTTCTGATCATCAGAAAATCATTACATTAAAAAATCGTGTTGTGTTAACATTTTTAGTAAGAACCATTAACGTTAACCTCTTGAAATCGTTTATTAATATATAACTCCTCGAAAAACATGACTTAATGTTATCAGCTTATCCAATCCTAGAGTCAGTGTTCTTTCACTACGGAAAATAATAAATCAGAATGAATGATAATTTGAATTCTGTTTAAATATTTTTATATAAGTTAACGACAATTTTCTACATTGAAATGTATGATATTTTTAAAGAATATCATTGAATGAGTTTCAGTAAGTACATAAATGTATCGATATTTGTGCGCTGAAGTAAAAAAAAAAAGTGAGCTAGAACGAAAAAATCACTGATTTCTATATATATATATACGGATAGTTCCATGAACCAAGTGTACGTTGGTAATATAGTCATGTCTCTTTACCGTTCCCCAGTTCTGATTAAATTTCAATCTTGCAATATTATTAATCATTTATAATTATATGCGGTTTTGTTTGTCTAAAAAGTGTCTTTAAAATTCGACCTATAAACAAGTAGATACGTGAATATTGTAATACAATATTCTATTCAAGTTTGTTTATGTCAAATTGACTGTAAGTTCCTGTTGTGCAACATAGACGAAAAATGTCTCATCTTCTAAATGAATCAGAAAACAATAGCGCCCACGCCTACAATTGCTCATAATGGTAGCAAACCAAATTCCTTTCTCAGGTGAAATATAGTAAAAGGCGATAGGCAAGTTTTGTGGCTAAGCCAGTTAAACTATCTGGAATGGTTGTGAAAGTGCACGCACGTGCTGCTAGTGCAAAATTATCGTTGTTGTTTTACTAAGTAGACATCTTCTGACCACATTAACTTTATGTAATACAGCGGCGGGTTGTCCAGCAAATCTTCCTCGGGGAAATCACCTTAATTCTTTCTCTATAAATTACATCCTCTTCTCCGTCTATTTCTAGTGGTTGGCATCCATACAAGCAACGCAGTTTTTGCGAAATATGACCCTCGTCTTCAGTAAAAGGCTTCTTTCTGCAAGTAATTCCCTCTGTGCGTTCTGCATTATCCCCTCTCGCCACGATCACAGGTTTCACTAGTCGCACACGGAAAATATCCCTCTTACTCTATTCTGAGACAGTTTGTCGTTAAATCAAATACCCTGAATTCTAGTTATGCAGTGGTCAAATAACTGTTTAATTTAGCGTTCAATGAAAAGGTTAATAAAAGCAGAGAGGATTCATTAGATTTTATCCAAAATCCATGTTCGTGAGACTTATTAAAAAGTATTTAAAAACAATAAAGTTGAAAATGGTGCAGTCAAGGTTCTTAAATAATTTAATTTTTATTCAGTATTTATGCTAAGGGCTGATAAAAAGAAGTTTGAAATTTCATCTGAATATCAAAACTTGAACTTTTTGCGTATCATCTATATTATATATACAAATAATACATTTTCTTTTACTTGAATATTACAGTACAAGCTGAAGTAGCGATCTATAAAGTTAAGACTTGAATAGCAGAAATTGCAAAACTAACGGCCAAATATCAAAAATCCATTCTTTGAAATTTTTATTACCTTTCTTGAGAAAACTTTAATGCTACTCATATAAAACTAAAAGCATAACAAACTAGTGATATCCCTGTTTACATTGAATTAAAGGTCAGCACTTAAACTGAAGGTAGACCGAGACTAACTGACAAATGTTAGAAAACCCTACGGCTTATTTTATTTTTCTCATGAATGGTTTTATCTTACTAACTTTATTTTATCTATCACATCAAAAATTACATCAAACCGACACAAACAGTATGAGTTAATTAAAAAATAGAAAAACAAAACTGAAAAAGGATTTACCCGTTATATTTTATATTATCTTTTAAAGTTAATATTGTTCTATGAAAAGTTTCCCGAGTTTTGATTATTTCAACTACACGGGTAGTTTTGTGCAAAAGCTAACATTGTATAACAGATATGTGTTTGTCAATCAATGACATAATGATAATCTTATCTGATTAACTTGACTTCATGACAATGACGAATGATTAAATATTCATGAAAAATTTATTCATGCAACAATCTCACATTTTTAAAATAAAATGCATTTTTCACTTTTCAAGTTTACAAATATACATATATATATATATATGTTAATAGAATAATACATACATATATATAGATAGGTTGATATATATATATATATATATATATATATATATATATATATATATATATATATACGAATATCTACAGAGCCAGATCTACCTCAGTTTCTCCTGATGATTCAATGAGGTGAAATCTAGGTAGATTTCTTCTGGCTCTGTAGGTATTCGCATTTCGCTCTACTTGGATCTACGTTTTAGCTTAAGGTATTCTATCGGCGTTTTTTTTTTTTTTTTTTGTATTGACTTGGCATTATGATATTGGTTAATTATTTTCAAAGAGTATGAATGTTTTTAGTCTTTTCTTTTTTCATGGAGTTTTTTCACAGATATCAGTTAGTGTAATTAATATATATTTATTTACGAATTGTATCATCTGTTTTTTTCACACCGCCGAGATTATGGAATAGGTTTGAAACTAAAAGCAATGCATACATATATATATATATATATATATGTGTGTGTGTGTGTGTGTGTGTGTGTGTGTGTATGTGTGTGTGTGTGTGTGTATGTGTATATATATATGTTTGTGTGTGTGTGTGTGTCGTATATATATATATATATAATTTAGATTATTTTATGTATATATATATATATAAGATTGATATATATAGATATGTATATATATTAACATATTGATATATGTGTTTATATATATGTATATTAATAAATTTATACATATATATGTATATATCTATACATAATTTTGTCAGATTTACCAAAATCTGTATTATCTCCATATATATATATATATATATATATATCAGAAGAGATATTCTCTTCTAAATTTTAGTGGGACAATTCAATTTCTTTTTCGCGTTTTTATGTTGTTATAACGATGTTTCGACTCATCTAATTTTCAACCTTCATCAGGTGTATAAATCTGTAAGGAAAGTGAATGAATTGCATGCCGTTGATAAATAGTGTCAGAATTGCCGTTAATATTTCACTCGGATCAAATTGTTTCATCTGAGATAGATTTATAACCAAAATGCTAGTTCTAACCCTAAACTATCTACCCAAGCAGTTTAAAGAATACACGAGGCAATTAAAAAAAAAAAAACTTCGATGAAAGCTCTTTAGGAAAATATCAAGAACATGAAGAAGCTCGCCTGAAACACACATACACACATATCCATATATTTATTTCCACAAACACAAACACACACACATACATATATGTGTATATATGTATATATGAGTGTGTCTGTAATGTTGTTGGTTGATTAGTTGGTTAGATGTGTTTTCCGGCACATCAACCTTGATGGGTTATTTAATGTCGAATCTTGTTACATATATATATATATATATATATGTGTGTGTGTGTGTGTGTGTGTGTGTGTATTTTATAAGTAACTCATGTTTCTTGCACACAGCTGAATGATGTTACATATTGCTAACACTTATAATTAAATTTAGTATGAATCTTTTGTTTGCCAATAGTGAAATGGTTTCAAGTATTGCTATTCAACATTAATAATTCTATTTATCAATTATTTCTATCTTGTACAAACAACTCGCATATATCTAAATGCTTTCAAATCACAAATGTTAATGATATTCTTTAGTAAGAGATTAAACAGTTCTATTTGACCCATAGATAGAATCCAAATAGGAAATTATTCCGACTCTGAGTGAATCTGAGAGTAATGGTAATGAAAGTTAGGTTAATTGGTTTAATGGCATTTCAACTCTTGTTAGTAATTGAATGCCAAATCCTGTGTTCGCACACACACACACACGCATACATATATTTATGTATTTTTAAACGTGTAAGAGCTCATTTGTTTGCACACAGTTAAATGATTTCAAGTTTAGTAAATGATTAGATAGTTCTCTTTGACCCATAGATAGAACCCTAACGGGTATTACCACTCTGGGACAAAGTGGACCTGGGAGTAATGGCAATGAAGGAGCACTCCATATTCATCAAAGCTCTAGGACTGGAACCTCATCATCAGCTAGTTTAGTGTCATACCCAAGACACTTGTTAGTGGGTTCTTACTCCTCTGCAGAGGTTAAGCCGACAAGGCGTTCGTGCATGTGTGTGTGTGTGTGTGTGTGTGTGTGTGTGTGTGTGTGTGTGTGTGTGTGTGTGTGTGTTTTCGAATGCACCTTCATGCGCGTTAATAATATAATTTATTATGTTTTATCCCAGAAAACTATCTTTATCCCAGAAAATAAAGTTTGGTCGATTAGGTCCCGAAAAATTCGCTCACGGAAGTGAAAAATACAATTAATACCTTGAATATCTTAGGCTTTTTTTTTTTTCATTTTGTATTACTTTATAAGCTTTTTAAAACAGAGGAATCTTTAAACAAGTTTTGAAACCAAATTTTCTGAGACAAAATGTTCTAGACCGAACTATATGCTCACCATTATAGATAGATAGATAGATAGATAAATATGCTTGAATAAAGACGTAGACATGTAGACTGCTGGGTGCATACCACAGAACAGTTGTTAACCAACCGATGTCCGAAAACTTATGTTATGTTGAGTTCAGTTCTCACTGCATAACAAACGATAAGGTCTTGTGCTTGAGGAAACTAAGTTTAAGAAATATTTACACGTAACCTCCAGTACATCAATTTGACATTGCTTACATCACTAACAAATATTTCAAGAGCAACAACTACACTAATAGTGATGATAAAAGGTGCGTGCATATTGGTATGAATTTGTCCTTCAGGAAAACATATCAGCCAACACTGGTAGAAATATTAATATTAGCAGCAGCATTTTGTTCTTTAATCTATGTGAAGCAAGCAGTCCCAAAATATTTAGAGTTTCTTTCCTTCTTCTGTATTAGTAAGTATGTGTGTGTGTGTGTGTGTGTGTGTGTGTGTGTGTGTGTGTGTGTATCGGATCCCTGATATTCTTCCCTCTGGTTCATTTAAAAACGTTAGCAACAAAATATTCGTTTACAAATTATGAATATTTAATATATATGTATGAACATGATTGGCATTAAATAATCTACGAGGGTTGATATGCCGTAAAACACAACCAACCAACCAACGATACTCTCCTGATGAGCATTTTCATTAAAGACTAATGTTTTCGCTGATTGTTTGTATTTTTCATCATGGACTTTAACGCCATGATAACTCATATTTTATGCCTAGAGGTTAAGGAATCGCGTTTATGGTACATGTTTTATGTAGTTATTTCTTAAATGTTTTTGGTGCACAGTTATGATATCAAGTACTTCTAACTAATACTAATAATTTGCAAAGTAATTGTATCGTTTTAAGTGTTCCTATCGAATACTAATAATTACATGGTTTCAAGTAATTATTTTTAGTAAACGATAATTATTTGTTTGCACATAGTAATAGGTTTCAAGTAATACAATAATCTTCAGTAAAAAAAAGAGCCTCAAGTAACTATAATAATACAAAATAATTTGTATGGTTTCTAGTATTCCAATCATATACCAATGATTTTGAATAGATCTATTTGGGTCCCTAACAAGTACAACCACTTCGATTAGAATAGATCTGGGATTAATGGCAATTAAGAGGCACTTCATAATTCCCAAATCTCCTGAACTAGACCCTCACTATCTGATAAAACTTAGTTCTATACTCAGGACACACCAGGTGGGGTATAGTCAGCGTATTCTACGCTCTGCTATTAGGGTGAGTCCTCCCCGAGTAATGTATTATGTTGTGTTGTTGTAGAAAAGATAAATTGATTACTAACAATTTCGTTTCCTTCTGAATGACAGAAAGAATCGAACAAACTAATGCTAACTATTAAAGACTTTTCAAAACTTAGTTTGGTATGGCATAAGCGAATAATGAGGGGGTGGAGAAAGTATCCAAACGGTGTTGGACTCACTAGCAAAAGATTGCGAAATAAACACTAGTTAGTGTCGAGCGTGTGTCTGTGCATGCACAGTGTGGTGCGTGTGTGTGTGTGTGTGTGTTTTCAAAAGAGGATGAAGAAAGTACACATTCATCCTCGTGGTGTAACGGTTTAAGCGATGTACTGCAGAATCGTAGTAAGCGAGTTCGTGCTCCAGTTGCGCTATTACGATCACTTTCGGGCAAATACTCTTGGTAAAGGTATGAATTCCCATATCTTCCCAGCTATGGGTTAAATAGTACTACTACTGTTCTTCTAGGAGAATAGCTTTGGCATTAAACAACCTACAAAGATTGATATGCCATTAAACAAAGAAACCAACCAGATATAATTTAGAATTTTTGAATTTTAGTTTTATCTGACACACAGGCAACTCATTGCTTACGATACCTAATGTTTCCAAATGCTTACCATCTAAGTATTGATCTGTCTCATCATTGCTTAACTCTAGTAATCTAACGGAAACGAGTGATTTAACTGTGATTTGACCGTAATATAAATATTGATATAAGTCATGTATAAGTAAATGAAAATCATTTTCAAAGATATTCAGTGATATCTTTTCCCACTGTTATTAACATAGTGTATACCTGAATCTCTGCTTTATTATGTTTGAGTACTTTGGATATTTTTGTGTGTGCGTGTGCATGTGTGTGCGTGTGTGTGTACAAAACCGTACTTGAGAAACTACTCTTATTAATACTGCTTTCCTTGTTAATCTCACATTCATTTATGCAAAAATATGTACATCTGTGTACATATATGTATCAGTGAATATGCACATTGCTAAAATATACACTCTACGTGTCTTCAGCTTGGAAACCCACACAACCTGCTTCCACCTCGATGCCCATCACCTTGAAAACCCGCCCCATTCACCAAACAAATTTTGTATTAGCATAACACGTGCTGCCACAAGCTAGCGTTATCACAGACGCAGTTCCTTCGTTTACGGCCCAATCAACAATCAAGGTAGATAAATTCAAATTTAAAGCAACTTAACAACCAATAGATTCACGTCTTACAAACTACATCGGTATTCTACTGCTCCAGCCTTCATCTTTTAATCGACCAATCAAATTGGCCGTCTTATAATAGTCTTTATATTCACCTTCTCTTGCTTTTTCTTTTTTTGTCAATGCGACGTTGGTCGATCGATATTTTTCGTAGAATCTTCCTTGTAAATGGTAAAGGTTGAAAAATCTCTTTGCTTTCTAGTCGGGGTAGTGCCCGCCAGTTTGCACCAGATTCGCCGGCAAATAAATTATCATACACATAAAAATTCGTTAATGGCATATGTGTCTGCATGTTAAAGAAAAACGATTTATATATTAACATGTTTATCTAGGTTCTTATAATGGTATTCTTATTACTAACAAATTGTGCTTGATTATATGGTTATGAGTATTCAGAATAGGAAAAATTTGTATAAAGTTATATTTTTACAAAAAATATTTTAAGCAGTTATAAATAATACTAATAATTTTCAATCAGATCTATTTGACCTATTGATTGAAACCTTGCAAATATTACTACTCCTGGGGCAGAATAAATATAGGACTAATAGCAACGAAATAGTGAATCCATACTCACTCACAGAGCTTCAGAACCGGAACCTTAGCATCGGATGCAATTGAGTGTCATACCCAAGACACCTTTTTGTAGAGAAAGAATCTTAAGGCACCAACACTGTTAGGGTATTCAAGATCTAACCGACAGGACGCTACACATACACCTATATATATATATATATATATATATATGGGGAGAGAGAGGGGGAGAGAGGACAGATAGACAGAGATAGATACTGTTTACAAGAACACTAAATATTTTTAATCGAAAAAAGTGTTCTACGTCTCGGAACATATACTTTATCACAAACATGCACATATATACATTTTTAAATTGAAGAATTATATATATATATATATATATATATATATATATATATATATATATATATATATATTTATATATATATATATATATATATATATATATATATATATATGTATAATTACCATGACGAGAAAACCCGGCAAGCATTCTGAGTGACATACGAAACAAGCGATGTCATGATTAGTTAATTTGTGGACCGATTGCTCATTTGTAGAGTTTCAGTTCAGCATTTTGTGGTCGCTGGTTCGATCTCCAGTGATGGAGATCACGGTATATGCTGCTGTTGAGACCTGATAATGTCGAAACAGCTGTCCAGTGTTTCGTGTGTCGCACGGAGTGCTTGTCGGGTTTTCTAATCATGGTAAATCAATTTATATACGTTTATATATATGAGAGAGAGTGTGTGAGAGAAAGAAAGCGAGAAAGCGCGTGTATAATATTCAATATTTTAAACGATATAATGCTTGAACTTATAAGAAATAGTTATAAATGCCCGAAGAGATACTGACTTTGTTTAATAAAGTCGTTTACTTAACTTTGTTGAGATCAAGGCTAAACAAATGAGGCTTCCAGTCCAGTCGGCTGGGGCTGCAGAATACACTGACTAAAGTTCAGCAGAGGGGTTAGATATCACCTTCCTACGAGTGGCCTAGATATGACATTAAACAATCTAATAACTAGGCTACAGTCTTGGAATATTGAGGAATGTGAAGTGCTCCTTTATTGCCATAGCATCCAGGTTCATTCTGACGCGGAATAATAGCACATGATTGGGTCCTATCAATGGATCAAATAGAACTGTTTGACATTTAAACTGTGTGCAAGCAAATGACTGATGGTTAATTGTTACTGTTACATAGCCATAATGGAAACCATTTAACTGTGCAAACAAATAAGCTCAAACTCATTTAAAGATGTTATCAACAAAATGTGTTTATAAATCCTCTATTAATAGATATCTATAAACAGGATGGGATATTAAGTAACAAACAATAGTTGATATGCCATAAAACCGAAACAAAACTAACCAGTCTAATAAGAATCGAACTCACTATTAAAATTCTTCGGGCCTAGGTCGGTTACGATATCAACTTACAAGGTGCCCTTACTTTGTACAATAAAGTTGGCACTAGTTTGTGTTTTGGAATGTTTTAAGGGCGTCGATGGCTTCTATGAAGGAAACATTCTGTTCCTGATTTATAACAATGATATATCTGCCCTGGCACATTCTAAAAAAATGCATCAGAAACTTATGTTATTTCCCTAGGAACGTATTTGAAAAGGAAGCGAATGGCACGTTTGACGATTAAGTACAAATGAAGCTGACAGTAACACAAGCGTTTGTATATCAAATCGGTTTTATCGACTTTTTTATCGACGATTTCACAGAATTTAAAAATTTTAAAACGTGAGTCAATATATATATATATATATATATATATATACATATATAATTACATTTAAATTGACAGTCACTAAGCGCCGTTTACTCTTTGTCAACGATATTCTTAGATTTACCTATTCTCTATAAGCAATATTGAGCACTCTTTCTTTATTAACCTAGTAAAGCATACACACAGACACAAACACATATACATGCACATACACATAGATTGATGAATGTACTTTCATATAAACCGGTGTGTGTTGACGTATTCGTATGTTATATATGTGTATATGTGCGTAAGTTCGATAAACAGAAAAAAATCTTAGTTTATCTTAAAGAAATGTTTTCTTCTCTAATGTTGCAGAGAATATTTTGCTTTTAAAAGAACAAATTTCTAGAATTTGTAGACATTAAAGTAGGTCGTGTTATAAACAACTATATCTACGTATTTTTTTCTGATTCCTAAAATAGTTTTTAACGGAACAGACTTGGTCATAAACCTTACATTATTTCTGGTCGTTGTGCTTTCTATATCAGTACATACTTTCATAATTTTTGATTCCTCAACTATCTCCTGAGATTTTCCGTTTGACTTTTATTTTTGTTTGTAAATCCATTTTATAGAATGGTTTGTATAATTTGGCTTCTTATCAAAACCGAATCAAGCTAACGTTAATATTTCCAAGAGTATCATAAGGTGCAATAATTTGGTTCTGATGATTTCATTGGGTTTAATCTAACTACAATTTTCCAAATTGTTTTTCCTTTTGTCCTTTTAGCATCGTGAATCTCGAGAACGCCTAGATCTATAGCCACCAATTTTTATGGTTAGAAAGAAGAACTTCTAGCATGTTTTAAGCATATTTGTTTCTCATAATTCCAGAATATAGACTATGCAACTTTGTATCCACCCATCCCTTCTGCCATGAGCAAGCTGTGACACAAAGTCAAATTTTAAGCGTAGTAAAGTTGCTTAAGAGGTGCCTGTGGCGTAATGGTTATCATCGTAGGAAATGGACACGGCAACACGAATTCAAAACCTGAACAAGGCTGATTGCATTTCACATAGCACTAATACCATTGGGAAAGGTATGAATTCAATTATTCTCCCTCCACCTATGGGTAAATAGTAGGGCAGACTGGGTTCTTCAGCCTTGGTGAGGCAACTAGTCTAGGAGAAGGAAAACTCTGAATTCAAACCTGTTAAACTCCGCTTAAAAATTGACCTTGTGTCATATCCTACCCGAGCGGAGGGGTTGGGTAAATATGGTAATGTTGCTTTGGATTCAAAGCCTTTTTCTCTTACACTGGTGGTCTAGCCAAGTCTAAGTAAGCAAGTCTGCCCAACTATTCAATTGAAGGAAGAATAGATAAATTCATGAACATTAGTTCGAAGTGAAACGCAAACAACCACGTCCTGGATTCTATTTCCAATGAGATAACTGTTACGCTAACCGCAGCTATCAGTAGATGTCTTATTCTAAATTGTGGTGTTAATTTGTATCCATCCAGTTACGTAAAACGGTTCTTTGTTTAACCTCATCAGGAAGTGGAACATTTTCCTATGCAGAAACCAAAAGCATTTGGTCAAGTCTTGGGCTGTAGAATACACCAACTGTATCTCTGCAGAGGAATAAGACTCCCCCAACGAGTATTCTGGATATGATTCTAAACAATCTGATAGTGAGGCTGCAGAAATGCAGGAGCTTTAGGGAATGCGGAGTACCCCTTTAATGACATCTATCCTTGGTGTATTTTGGCCCGGAGTGGTAGCACCAGATAGTGTCCTATCTATGAGTCAAATAGAACTCAACTGTGTACTTATGCCAAACTGCAATGTTTGAAATATAACTGTTTTAGCATTTAAACTGCGCAATTATGCTGAACTGAATTGTTTAAAATAGAAGCGTTTATATGTGTAAAAATGGATTTGGCAATAAATAACCAGAAATAATTGATGTGCCATAAAACCAAACGTAACCAAAAGTGTTACATTAGGGTACCAATGATTGAACTCTTAGCCCCAAGGTAGGCATCACCCAAGAGTTTTTATCTACTTCATCATTCCATTAGAGTCCAGTAATTTCACTTTTCCATTCAACTCGATTATATGAGTTTTATTATAATCAAGAAGCAGGGTTAATTAATCTTAAGCCTAGTCCCTTTTCTTTATTAAAGCAAACTTCTTTTGAATTCCATCGTGATTTTGTCATGCTTCTAATGTGAGGTAGGCAGACCATAACAGTTTTTTTTTTCCAACGAGTATTTTCGTCTCTTCTATCACTTGTTGTAGTAACAAATGTTACACATGCTGAGATAGCTATTATTCTGAAGAGTCTTCTTCCTTATGTTGATCATTTCCTATTAAGTGTCTTGGTCTCCACTCCTGAGTTTTGTTCGCTGTTGTAGGTTGAAACAATTCTTTTATTCAAGCTGAAGCAATGGTGAGAAACAAAGTTAAGGTTCTCAGTATAACTACCAAGATGGGGACACCAACAGAGTAAATCTGTGCCTAGTAAGTTGAATTGTATATTTATAAGACAAGCGTTGTAACTTGACTGTATGTAGTTACCCAACCTTTCTATCATGGACACGATGTGACACATGGTTAACTTTTAAGCAGCGTAAAGCTGTTCTGAATTCTTTTTTTTGCCTGGTTGCCCAACCAAAGTTTTTTTTTTTTAAGTCTGTCCTGCTATTTCTATATAGATGAAAGAATTGTTAGATTTATGCTTTTACTAAGGGCATTAGTATTAAATGAAATGCAAACTCGTCCAAGATTTAAACTCGGGTCGCCGATTTCATTTCCAACGACGATAGCATTTACACTAAACGCGCTTCCTGAAAATCTTCGTATGATGGCCTCAAAATGAAAGTGCTAGACAATGATTAGTGACATGTTCCTTTACAATGCTTATACACAATGACTTGAAATTTTAACCCTGCTAAACCACAAATGAGAATAATGGATAATGTCAGTTCCTATACAGGGTTTATGCGCCATCACTTAAAAATTCAATAATGATTGTTTACAAGCAGAAATTTTAACTATTCATTTTAACTATTCATTTATATTAATTTTAACAATTAATTTTAGCTATTAATTTTTACTATTCATATATATTTTGATGATAGGCTTATATCGGCGAAATAATTCGTGAGAAACTATTAACAATTATTCCCAATTATGTTACTCTGGTACAGTGTTTCCAGGAGGCTGAAGGTACTGATTATCACTACTTCTTTAATAATATAAGCAGCATAAATGAGATAAGGAAATAAAAAATTGTCAAGTTTTTATGAGGTTGGGATATTTTTATTAAGAAAATTTTTGTTAAGCCTCTGTTGTCATTTAATGCAATCAAGTGTTGATGCATTATAAAGACAATTGGTGTATTTTTATCGAACTGTATAAAAAGAGACCATTTCTTTTGGTTTCTCATGAAAGCAAGGTTTTATAAAGAAAGATCAGATGAAATACAAGCAATCAATAAGGTGATACACGAGGTTTCCCTTCGCAAATAAATATCGTCGATGTGCTGTCATAATGTAAACAAGTTACTTAATCGTAAATGAGATATAATTCAGCTCGCGGAAAACAAGTTTCTGGCCGTTACACCGAAAATAGGTATTTGACGATGGGGAATAGAAAAGAAAAGGAAAGGAAAAAAATTTGGTCGAACAGAAGAACTAATAAATAAAAAATCTTGGGGGAAAACGCAGCGAGAAAGTTCATTTCAATTTTGCTTCAGCAGTGTGGTAAGCGTTAAGGAAATGGCCGTAAGCGAGCACCATCGTCGATTCAATATGGTGATCAGCTGGCGTCAAGCGATCGCTAAGATCGTCTTTCGAAACACTGATTTGTTCTTCGTTTGCTTCCAAGGAATGGCTAGCGTGCTGATAGGAAAAAGACGAGTGAAATCTTTGTTCAAGTTAATGACTTTTTGCGAAAATAGAGAGAAAGAAAAAAGAATGCTAGCCTTGTCGACGCAAAGAGCCTCTAATTTTAGATTTTTCACAATCGAACCACGTGAAAGAATATAAACATGTTAACAAGACGAAAAAGAGAAGAGATAATCCAATTTGATCAGCACACTTGTAATATGTATGCGTGTGCACATCAGAGTGAAAAAAAATAAGCACTCTCCATCGGTACAACTCATTCATATATTTATATCACTTATTCAACATTAATATATATAGATAGATTGAAAATTGCATAAAATATGTATGATTCAGACAATGAATCAATGAATAGACACACACACGTACACACACGCACACACACACATGCACACACACTAATAGATAGATAGATAGATAGATATAGATTTTAAATTGTCGCACACATATCCCTTTTGTTTGGGCTTCACCTGCTCAATAATTTTGATAGAAATCTAAATTAGGGGTTCGAGGTTGAGAAGAAGCGGTAGTGTGCTGCCACAATAAGAAGGTTCTTTTATGGCACATCTTTGTGAGGCCTACAAGTTTTTGAACAACCTTTATATATATTGATTTATTACATGCATATTTTCACAATTTTAAATCGATCTGTTAATATATGTATATATACACACAAGTATTATTATTCATATATATATAAATCGGCTTACTTCATACAAATTATATATATATATACATATATATATATATATATATACATAATCATTCTTGGATGTGTGTATATAATATATATATATTCAAACACTCAATTCGTATATATATATATATGCATGTGTGTGGGGGGGTGCTTACCAACCCCTCCACATGAGCAAGATGCAGCAGAAGGTCAATTTTTAGTCGGAGTTTAACAGGTTTGAATTTAGAGTTATCTTTCTCCTAGACTGGTTGCCATAACATGGTTAAAGAGCATAGTCTGGCCTACTACTTACCCACGGCTAGACTGAAAATTCATACCTTTTGAAATTTATTAGTGCTGTAGGAAATGCAAAGAACCAGGCTCAGGTTTGGAACTTGTGTCACGGAATCCATTTCCAATTTATATATATTAAGACACGCGGGACACTGCTAGAGAAACAAGAACGAAATCATATGACGTTCTCCTATGGTTCCCTTCACATGGACGTGCAAGTGTTGGACGACCAAGAAGAACATCTTTACAACAACTCTGTATGGACAGAGGATGTAGACTAGAAGACCTACCTGGAGCGATGGATGATTGGGACGACTGGCGAGAGAGTCTCAGGGGAATCCGTGCCAGCTGTGCGACTTGCGGATATATATATATATATATATATATATATATATATATATATATATATATATACATACACACACAATCATCACTCTACGAGGTCTTGATCTGATGATCACAATGGCGAAGAACTGATAGTCACTAACTTATCTCTACATTGCTCTATCACCGATATCTATTTATGAATATTGTAAACTACATTATATATATATATATATATATGTACACTCCCACATTAGAGAGACAGATAATCTGCACACACACACATATATATATATATATATATATATATGTGTGTGTGTGTGTGTGTGTGTGTGTGTGTGTGTGTGTGTGCTTCTCTATTTGCATATGAGTGTGTGGGAAGTATCTACCTGATGTGTAAGATATATAAAGCTGTATAAAACTCATTCAATCAATATATGCATAAGACGATATTCATTTCATAAATACAAAATTCTGTTGAAAGTTGAAAGTTTAATCAAGATGAAAAACAGAATTAGTTAACGCAGATTGAATGCAATCGATATTTACTTCGTTCTAAGGAAAATTCATGAATCAACCCCTTTCCACACTTTTTCTTATGGCCAGTTTTATCCACAGAATATCTTATTATTATTGTCAACAAAGAATGAGGCCGGTCACTCGGTATGTTAAAAACACTCTCTCATAATTACTGAACAAACTCTACTGCATTTAACCTTGAAAGGATACAGTCACTTAAAATTTTGAGACATGACGACCTACTTAACATATTCTGATGAAGAGAAAGTCATTTACAGCTCGATAAACTTTCATGCATTTATTTATCATACTAATATTATATCAAATCTATAATCCTCTTTTTAATCTATGTTCTATATCAATTTATGTCAATATAAAGGATAGCGAGATAGATAGATTGATAATGGTTGTGTAAGATATAGATTAGTTTTGAAGTATTATGAAATACAATCATATTATGCATATAATTGATATGTATGAATATTTGATCTAATTAGATGCCTTTACGACGCTCGTGGCATGGTGAAGGCGCACATGGTATAACGGTTATCGTCAGAGGAAATGGAGTTGGCAATCCTAGTTCAAAACCTTGAAGAGGCTGTTTGCATTTTTGATACACTTGGGAAAGGTATGAATCTGATGATTTTCCTTCCAGCTAAGGGTAAATAGAAGAGCAGACTGGACTCTTTAACCTTGGTATGGCAACCGGTCTAGAAGAAAGAAAGCTATGAATTCAAATCAATTGTACTCCGCTTAAATACAAGCTGCTCAGATCTGAGTAGTTGGGTAAATACATTCATACATACGCTCATAGATAGATTGATAATGGTTAAATATATATATATATATATGATAATGGTTATATATATATATATATATATATATATATATATATATATATATATATATATATATATATATCAACAGTGTTGGTTATCATAAAATCACTTTGTGGGTTTGTGTCGAACCAACTGCAATATAATATGGAGAGTGCTCATTATCTAGGATAGAGCTATCATAATAATAATAATAATAAATAAATATATATATATATATTAGATATATATATATATTTAATTCCATGAAACACAGGGGCTGCAGTCTAAATTCTATGGAATTAAATATATGTATCTAATATCTATCTATCTATCTATATATATATATATATATATATATATATATATATATATATATATATATATATATAAAGAAAGGGAAGTAAAGCAATTGATACGATTATTGTGTGTTATTCACTAGGAAATTATTTTACACCTTAAAAAAGTGAAAAGTCCTTCACAATATTGTATTGACTCCTTGTCAATATTATCGAACCATTTAATGCATCCGTTTGCTTAATAATCCATTATAAACTATCAGTCATTCAGTCAATCATTATAATCTGTCGATATCGATGATAACATCCCCACTTTCTGATCTTTAGTATTTTGCTTTGGATATTGGTATATCGTTCATAGTTCCTAAAATGAATTCTGTGCCCAAACCCAAAGACCCAGCATTTTCCACGGAATGGAAATAGGAATGCCGTCCTCAGAATTTGTGGTCTTCTACTCATATCTACAAATGCAACGAAGATTCCTGGTATTGGTGCGTGTAAACTCCAACGATTGGACAGTTAGATAGATAGTGTAACCCCCAACATGAGCAGTTAGCCAATAATAATAATAATAATAATAATAATAATAATAATAATAATAATGTATAAATACATATATATGTGTGTGTATGTGTGTGTTTGTGTGAATGTAAAAGCTCTTTCATTTATATTAAGCACTGTTTGATAATACGGCAACAGTTGGTCTTCCATTTGCTCACCAAGTGAGCTGGTAGGAACCAAAAACCTCTTTTTGATAGGGCAAAGAGTCAACGGCACTTCGTGACAATCAGTTTCTCGCCAGTGTGATCATCAGACCAAGAGGCTCCCATACATCGGCGAGAAATTGACAAACACCAAGCACTAATTACTTTGTGTTTGCACTATCCAAACGTAAATTTACATATTCCCTGTTACCCATATTAAGCACTTTTATTTATAAATATTCAAATGTAAATTGCATTACTATTATACATAACAAATCCTTGAATCAACATCCCACAAAAAGACCACTTACCTCCCATCTCACAAACCACCCAAGTGAATTAAACAAGACCTGCAGGGCACTACAGGTGAAGTAAAGACGAACTCATAAGCGACGTTCTCTTATAGACTCCTTCATATGGACGAGCCAGTGTTCGCTGATCAGAAAGAACTATCATTCTGTGCTGAAACATGGTATAGGCCGGAAGGCCTACCAAGAATGATGGGTGATAGGAACAGATGTCAAGGGAGAGTCAAGGAAATACGTGCTGTCAGCGTGACTTGATTTATATATATATATATATATATATATATATATATATATATATATATATATATATATATAAGAAGAAGAAGAAAATTGAAAAACAAAGTAATCCAAAAGTGATATATTTATTATATTAGAAAGTCAAGTTTAAAACGTTTCCGCTTTGATTAAACCTTCATCAGAATTTAAGAAAATCCATCGTTGTTCAAGCAACACTTCACCATCTTAAAAGTCCTGATGAAGATTTATTAAAACTGACACGTTTTAACGTTGACTTTCCGCTATGGTAGATTCATCACTTTTGGTTCACTTTGCTTCTTTTTAATTTTTTTCATACTATATATATAAAGAAAGAGAGAGAGAAAGAGAGAGAAAGATAGAGAAAAGCAGAAGTAATTGGGAAGTTAATGATAAAATAAATGAAAACTAACGTCTTTCTTCATACTGTTCATCTTGCTTATGCAAATATGTATCAACAAAAATAATGTACAGAATGTATGATGATATAAAAGAATAAGATGTTATAATAAGAACCGAAAATTAGCCAACAATTTTCTCTAAACTTAAATGTTCATTCAAAGAAATAATTCATTACATGGAAAAAATAAATCAAATGAAACCTGGCTATAGTAATAATGCTATGAAATATCTAATAATGAATACTTTATATTCACAAGATTCTTTTTTCGTTATTTAAATCAAATAACTCAAATACAAATACTAAAATCATACATGAAACTGTAGAAACAAAGAAATGGCAAAGATATAACTCTGCAACTCAAACAAGTACGTTGAGACTGATATATTTTCCAGATCAATTTATTTAACAAGATCTGATATTAATGTACTCAACTATCAGCAGTACAAAGAAAATGAATTGCAGAGTTAAACGATGAAAAATGTACTTGCAGAAAATAAAGATGTGAAGTTTCTTCTTGATGCATCAAAGATGGTACACTGGCAAGGAAGACTAATTTCAAACAAGAAAACGTTTTTTCTTTTGCTTGACTGATGATGAAGTTTTCAAGTAAATACTTCAATAGTCAAGAAAAATGACGAGGACTTCTAAAAATTGCACAATTTGTGATTGATTGATTTTAACTGTGTTTCAATCCATCTACGGTTAATTTATATCAAGAAGTTAGAGAATTGTGTTTGTTGTACTTTCATATTTACATTTATTGCGCTGTATGTTAAGAAGCTTTTTGCACACGGTCCAATCAAATATGAATATTTCGAAACAAATTTATTCGACTCATAGATGGATCTTTAACAGATACTATCTCTCCAGGTCAGAATGGACCAGGGAGTAATGGCTATAAACAGGTACTTCATATTCCTAAGGTCTTCAGAACTGGAAACTCACCACCACATGCAGTTTATTGACTTGCCCGGGACACCCTTTTGTGCATTGTGTTATCCCTCTGCACAGTCACTATTAACGCTGATACTGTAGCCGATACTGTAGCCTAATGATGTATAAAGCATTCAACTTAAAGCAAAAATATGTATTCTCATTTATACCAATAGAATCGTGCTAGTGTGTTTATCGTGTTAATATCTATAGTCGGCTGCTGCACTCTCTGGCTTTCTTCGGGTATCTATCCTAGTCCCAATATATTGGTGCTTAATGATAATATCTCATATCAGAAATTCTTTTCAATGAACACAAGGCATTTTTAATGATCATATATATTTGACATTATCCAGTAAAATCTTCAGATCAAAATTTAGCTAGTATATATTGATCCATAATCGGAAACTCTAAACTGAGTGTCATTTCATTTATGTCGAAATTTACTTGTTAGGAAGATAATGATTTTAAATTGAAACAAAGAGTCTTTATTCCTAGTAATCAGTTTTTGTTTATGCAAAAACTGCAATACGAAGAAGTTATATCAACATTGTCTGACGTAGATTATAACGGCTGAAGTTCCGTTTTTAAGCTAGGTTTTCTCTCTTTCTAACGAAGACCTTATGATGGACTGACAAAAAAGTCTTTAAAGAAATAAAGAACATTAGAATAGAAGAAAACAGGATTTATTAAGAAGCAATGTTGTTGTCTAACACCATGTTGAGTCAAGTAAAGAATCGAATAGCTTCTCTTCTCTTAGAGACCCTCCAGTTGAAAATGCCTAATAATTGTGAGTACGATCTTGAACGGGCACGACTCCTTTATAAAATGCTACCATAGCAACGATGAATTGATAATATCCATGAGGCGGTCGCCGTCACGAATTTGGAAAGAGCTGCAGTAGCAGGAGCTGTAGTAGCAGCTTGGAGCTCTTGAGGAGATAAAATAGACTACTCTTTCTTTCTTTCTTTCTTTCTTTCTTTCTTTCTTTCTATTTCGTGTTGTCTCCTTCGCTTTCTCTATTACTGTCTGTCTCGTTTACTTACACTTTCTTTCATCTTTCCCTTTCTCTTTCTTTTTTTTCTCTGTCTGTCTGTCTGTCTGTCTGTCTCTGTCTCTCTCTCTCTCTATATATATATTATATATATATATAAACTAAGCTTAGATTAGTTGTGGCACAAGGCCATAAGTATAGGACACCCAAAGAGCATCAAAATTACTAGCAATGGTCCATTAATCGAGCTTGCTATTAAACCACGTGAAAAGCCCAATATATATATGATATATATATATACTATATATAGTATATATATATATATATATATACAACACTTGTAAGATAGAAAAAATAGTTGAAGCGTTTACTGTTGCATAAGTCTTACCGATGATGATGATGATGGTGATTACGAACAATGGTCACAATTTTCTCATTTCGTAATTTAAACCACTTTTATTGCCTTCGTTTTACTACTGTCTTTCCTCTGCTTGTTTATTTAATTGAAACAATTATTACTTGTCAGTTATTCGCGCATTACAAATTGTTGCGTTTACGTCTACAGCAGTCTGTGGACATGCATATAGTATTGTTTTTATATCGTTGGTGCTTTTGTGAAGTAACAGGTGTATTTGCTATAGTTGCAATGTACATAATACACTCTACAACATCAGTAGCTCAGTCAGTATCAGCTTCGTTATGATTATAGGCACATGACTAAGTAGTACTATAACTGTCATTCATGAAGTTGTGGTCGGGGAAATAGCGAGCATGTTTGTTATTATGTTATTTTCTTTCTTGATACGCTCTGAATTTGATGTTTGTTCTATTCGATTGCATAATATATAAACATACACTTACAATGAAGGAATGAGAACAAGTATATGAAGGCTTTGGAGCCGTACAGATCTATATTTATTACTTAGCAACAAGCATGTTTACCAGAGAAAAATAACAAAAAACTGTCCCATCTAGATGGAAATCATTCTGATGTAATTCTTTACTTTTTTAAGAACTACTAATTTAATTTGTTACTGATTTAATTCGTAGTGTTCTTGTGTATATGTATCTATTTACTTTGAAATAAACACCGATTTTCAAATCATACAGTAGCATTATTGATGATGATAGAGCTGACAGTGATAGTGTTGTTGACAGTAGTGATGATGAACAGGGTAGTAACGGTAGCTATGTTGTTTATACTAATAATAATAATGATAGATATTAATGTGGCGGTGATGATGGTATCTATGCCAGTGACAATTCTTATTCTGACGATAAGCATAATTCAAAAATAGAATTTTATATGATTATGAACTAGTAACATTAGCTGGCTGTGTGGATTGTTTTACTAGCAACACCGAGAAATTATCAATATAGATAATCGTTTATAAACTATGAAAATAAATCACGTATTGATAGTGTTATCATTTTTATATAATTTCGTTATTTAATAATGAATATTGAAACACACAAAAAAAAAACATAGGAATTATATTTAAATACTGCAGAAAGACAAGAGTGACAATGTTTCGTGTCACGTGTTTTGCCCAGGCCCCGCCCAGTTTCCTGCTTTTCACACGATGCAGTATCTTCTCCCCCCCCTCTCTCTCTTTCTATCTATCTATCAATCAATCTATCTATCTATCTATCACTCACACACACACATACACATACACACGTATGTGCTCACATAAAAATACACAGATATGTAATATGAAATATGCTTATATATGGTTATATTTTGAAAACACGTTTTATTTCTTTTTTGTGTAGAGATATTTATGAAGGTGAGTCTAGTAAGGTAGTAGGCTCGAATTAGGAAGTAATAAGACTATGTTGGGTCACTTTTCAAAGGAAACCAGCTCTTCTCGTGAAATTCAGCAATGGAATTTCAGGTTCGCTCACCGACCGTTGGCGCTGGAGGGAAATATGCAACTGCCTTGCCCACCAAGCAAGCCACTAGTTGTATTTATATACAAGTATGAAAGGTTTAATCCCACTGTAGCATAAATGGTAAGCTTGACACGGCAAATCGTATGATATTTTTGTTTGATCATGTCGTGACAAAATAAGGCACGTGTCTTTTAGCAAGAACAAAAGAACAAATAAGTTTAAAACCAAATTGCATTCAATGAAAGTATCATACGTTCTAGATTTATATTATCTGGGTTGTAGATTTTTCATCTTAGGATGAAATAATGCAAATGCATCAATAAATAATAAAAAATGGTACAAGAAACAAGTAGTATTGACAAATATCAAGATTTAATTTATTCTTCATGTGTATAATTACACAGTAATATGTCTTGAGTTACTTTTAATACGACAAAAATCGAAAGTGTTCACAACCTACTCCAAGCAGTAGGGCCCTTGCTAACGTCATTTATGTCCACATGTAAAATTGTTAAGACCGGAAACAAACTGAAACAAGATTCCATAGCAGCCAATTATTTTTGAATAGATGAATGATTTTCTCTATTTTTTATTTTATAAAGACGAAAATTTTAATGAAAATTTACCTTCAAAAATTCCGAGAATAGGCATTATTATTCTTAGAGATTGGAACATTTTTGCTGCTTTTAGTGTTACCACATTTCAGCTCATCTATTTTACAGCTTTCTGCAGGTTAAAAAGCATATACAAAAAAGTGTATCTCTTTCTATTTTTTCCATCAATTTATTATTCAACTAAACAAACCATAAAATTACACCTAAAAAAAGAGAAACAAAAAATATTTTGTTACATGTCTAAAAGGAAAATAGTTTATTCTATTTTGTCTGTTATTTAAACCTCATTGGGATGAGGTCCAAATTGTATATATGGAACATTACTGGAGATTGAGAAAAGAAAAGTCAGCAGCATATATTAGTCAATCAGATCAATATTTATCAGGTCATTGTTCTGTGTGTTTCTTTACCCCATAGGAAAAGAATTAGAGCATACTTCGAGTACACACACACATACACACACTTATACAAATGTTCACGTATAAACATACGCGAAGATAATCACCAGACACACGGATTGCTTAATCTTAAACGACTTGAATGGCGCGAGTTTCTAAGAATCAATTGGGTCAAACAGTATATTTTACTTAATTTTTTCTGTTGGCTACCAATTTATGTCATGCACAACACGAAAACAAAGAAATTCCCTCTTTATCCATGAGCAAACTCTATATCTGTAGAAGGTTGCAAATATCTAAGTAACAAGAAAAAGAATTTAAAAATTCAGGAAAACTCTTCCAATAAAAAATATAATTCCCCGAATATCTTTTTTATCCGAGTATCTGTCATCGCAGAAGGGGCAGAGCTGTGTCCACCTAATTTTAACGGTGATTAAAGGGACACCATAGCATAATTTTATCATATTACCTCAAGAAAATTCCAAAACCTTTTAAAGTTTTTAACCTTCGATTTACTACGAAAGTATAATTCAAAACCTTAACCTTATTTATACTCGTCAGGTGAGGCAAACTGAATCACTGGCTTAAAATACCCCCGTCAGAAACCTTCAAGAGTTTTCCTTTTCTATCCGTGACTTTTATCTTTAACATTTCCGGGTCACAAAAAAATCAAAATTTCAATATAACTATGCAATTGGGTTAACATTTGTAGAACAAGCAATAACTACTGTGGAAGATATAAACGTTAACCTCTAAATAATGTTTATTAACATATGGATCTCCTCAAAAAAATAATTCACTGTTATGCTTACGTTCATTGTTGTGGTAAAATGCGGGACGGATATAACACTTTAAACTCTGCTTGTAGGGAAGATTTTTTGCAAGATATAAATTAAAAAGAATTGTCTTGGAGATTCAGTGGGGTCTGCACTTCAGTTCTTTTAAACAATGCTATTAGAAACGAATGATTCCTGGCAACAATAAATTAAAACGTTTACAAATTAGTCATTCCGAACGCCAGTACACGGTCTTTGTTTACCTTTAATACTAATTATAAAAAATTATAAAATATCATGAAATTCATTAATTTGATTCGTTTTCATGCTTCTTCAAGTAATTTTGGATTGGTCAAAGACATTAGAAGAATTCCAGTCCACAACGATGAAAATTATCAGATATTTCTAAAATATGTTTTAATCTATTCATTGATTATACTCTGCCCTTTTCTTTTTGATAATAATCTATTTATATTTAAACTAAATGTGAATATATATATATATATATATATATATATATATATATATATATATATATATATATATATAATGCTCCTTCGTCTCATTCCAGAATCGTGAAAAATACTGTTGTTTGAATAACACTAGGCATCTTAGTAATTCAAATGTTGAAATATGTTTTAGGTATTATACACTACTATATATATATATATATATATATATATGTGTGTGTGTGTGTGTGTGTGTGTGTGTGTGTGTGTGTGTGCGCGCGCACACACACACACACACACACACACACACACACACACACACACACACACACATATATATATATATATATACAATAATAAGAATTTAAGAAATATGAAAAGCAAATCTTGGCAATAAAATTAGACGGCTCAAATGCTCGCAAACAGGACAGTATAAAAACTAAAAAGACAATACGCGTTCTTATCACTCTTACTAGAAGATTCATGCGATATAAAATGCCTAAATCATATAAACAAAATGTTTTCCATTCCAATAATTGTGGTATTCTGCACCACATGAAGCATGAATCGTCCAGTAACAGGAAATGATTGTCCTTTTAGCTAATATATATATATATATATATATATAGAGAGAGAGAGAGAGAGGAGAGATTTAGATATAGGTATATGTGTGTGCCTGTGTATATATATATATATATATATATATATATATATATATATATGTCTGTCTGTGTGTGTGTGTGTGTGTGTGTGTGTGTGTCCACATACGTGTACTTTTTACTTTGTATTTTTTCTGTCTCTCGCTATAACCAATAGTTCGGTTTTATCCCTCCTTTTCGTCATTCTGCGTTCCTTCTCTTTTTCGATCTCCTCCTCTCAATCTCAATTTTTTTTTTCTTTTTCTTTCTTTCTTCTTTTTCTCTCTTTTCCACGAACGATTTGTAGGGATTTCAGTCGATCGTTGCTACTGCATTATCAACTCATCACTATCTTGAACCATGAAAACTGCCGATCCATACAACCATAATCTCATCACTGATAACGAAAACTATGTTAATACCTGATATCATATCCTTCATGCATATTTCCTACTTTCAAACAAAGCCAATGCTCAGTCATCCTACAGTTTTGTGTCATTCAATATGTGTCACTCGCATAAAACACGTTGTTATCAACAGAGAGTTCAGAGTTTGAGACAGAGAAGTATTCTCACTGCAAAAAGCTTCAAAGATATCTTGTGTTTTTATTTAATGAGCGTGTAATTATCTTAGCAGCGAATAAGTGATCCGCTTTTAAACCCACAAACAACGACTCGGCGTATGTTTCTTGCTAATAATGTAATTTGATAGCTTTTATTTTATATACATGTATAAACATATGTAATGATATGTACATGTGTACACACATATACTCCCACACACACACTTTTATATATATATATACATACATATATATATATATATGTGTGTGTGTGTGTGTGTGTGTGAGTGTGTGTGTGTGTGTGTGTCTTAAAAGGTGCTGGTGGTGTAATGGTTATCGTCGTAAGAAATAGGCACAGTGACACGAGTACAAATCCTGGACAAAACCATTTGCATTTCACATAACGATAATGCACTTGGGAAAGATATGAATCCAACTATTCTCCCAGCTATGGTTGAATAGTAGGGCAGACTGAGCTCTTAAATCTTGGCATGTTAACTCGGCTTGGAGAAGGACAACTCTGCATTCAAACCTATTCAAGTCTGCTTAAAAATTGGTCTTGTGTAACATTCTTCTTATGCAGGAGGGTTGGGTTATTACACTCACATACACCACAAACACACACACGCTCATGTATATGTATATATATATATATATATATATATATATAGAGAGAGAGAGAGAGAGAGAAAGAGAGGGAGAGAGAGATGAATAGCGAGAGAAAAAAATCTTTGTTAAATAGCAAAGTCAGTCAACGGTGCTTAGTTTAGTTTTGTTTTCTTTGGTTTGATTTTATGGCACATCAACCATTGTAAGTTATTAATGCTAAATCTATTCGTATACATTAATCAGTTCTATTTCAAACAATTCAGTTTAGCATATGTACACAGTTTAGTTTTATTTGACCAATCGATAGGACCTATCAGGTGCTGCCATTCCGGGCAAGAGTGGACCTGTGAGCAATGCCAAACCTCCAGCATTATTGAAACCTCACCATCAGATTGTTTAGTGTCATCTAGGACACTTGTTGGGGAAGTCTAACCCCTCAGCAGAAAAGCGCACGATATATTCTACAACCCCAGCCGACTGAGCAAAACGCTTTGTCTGATGATAAAAAAAAAGCTAGGAACTATCATCGAACGCCACTGGCTTTGTGTCCATGCAATTCTATCTTAGATCCACATAAGGTCATCCATCCATATTGAGCCCTTTTCTTTTATAGATATTGCAAAACCACGTATATATATATATATATATATATATATATATATATATATATATATATATATATATATGAAAGTTAATATGGATCAAAACCCGACAGTACGAAGAAAGCAGAAAAACAGAAAAATCCAAATAGGTGAATTTATTGTGATGTAAAGTCCCGTTAAACATTTCGGTTTCAATAACCTTCATCAGGACTTTAATATCAGGTGAATTGGATGCTTGTCGAGATAACATGAGCAAATAAAATGTACACAACGAAAAGATACAAACGTGCACACACACATATATATATATATATATATATACATATATATATATATTTTCAGAAATTAAACAACCGTTCAATTTGGGCCAATAGAGAACGATAAAACCTAAAATTGATGCACATTTTCTCACCTCTTATAGCAGTCTGATTATTTCCAGTTAAATATACTTTTAAAAAAAATATATAATCATCAGATGAGATTTGTATTATTTGATGGTTATTGTTTTTAAGTACATTATAATAATGGTTGAGCTTATAGTAATAAAACTGTAATAAGAAGTGAGTAAACATTCATTCATTTCAGGTTATATATATATATATATATATATATATATATATATATATATATATATATATAAGGGTTATTCTATAAATAAGATGAATTTTGCCAAAGGAATAGGCAATAGAAACCATTGTTTACGGTTGCATCCTTTTCAAGGAAACCGATTTTGATGTGTCTTTTCTGGTCCGAAAACACAGTCTGATTAAGACCGCTAATCTGATTTTACTAACCACAGCGCCGGAAACTTTTTCTTTACTGGTGAGTCAATGTATTTCCACTCTATGGACTATGCTTTCCATACAAGCTCGCAGTGGTAAACCCATGTTTAGCATATTTGTAAACATTTTTTTTATCAAAGCATGTTTCTCAGAACAAACCATATATTCCTCAATAAATTCCTTACAGTTTGCACTTCTCAGCCACTAAAATTTTAGTGATTGAACTCCCTTCAAGCCTAGAGCACTCAGTTTGATTTGTCACTCTTTTGAATAGCCTCACAACAAACATTTTTGCTGTAAACCAATTTCAAAAATGTTTTGATATTTTTTTTTAAATTCTCTAAAAAAATTCATTTTTCCTATTTTCAGAAAAATCCCCGTATTTATAGAATGACCCTTCCAAATATAGCTTGACGGAAAATAAAATTGCAAAACTTTGAATATGCTTTAATCTACTCAGGATTATATGTACAAATAAAATTGCTAAATTCCGGTATATTATCACATATACAGGTTCCAAAATAAGGGATGTATCAATAGAACTCTTGATTGCTAATGGTCCGGGAGACCGAGGTCCAATCCCATATCAAGTCATACCAAAGAATCAAAAAATGGTATTTGATGCCCCTTTGTTTAACACTCACCCATATCAAGTCATACCAAAGAATCAAAAAATGGTATTTGATGCCCCTTTGTTTAACACTCAGCATTATAAGGTATGGATCAAGGGTAAGTGGAACAATCCAGGGAAAGGAAGTGTCGAAGCAATTGAAAAGGGAGCCTTCCGGATAGCCCTTGACTACGGTCGCCCAACTTATGTTCTCATTAAGCGTTAATGCAAGAATTTAAGAATAATGCAAGAATGAATAAAGTGATATAGTTATTGAATATCAACTTGTGATTGCATTCTAGTCCAAAGACTTTTGAAATTTGGTCTAATCTATTATTCATCATGTTCAAAATCGCTTCCTTCAAAGTTTTAGGCAATTTTAGGTAAAATACCTTCACAATGATCCTCATAGGAAGACTCTGAAAACCACAAAGAAAACAGAAGCGTCAAATCAAAAACAATGGAGACATACAATCAATCCATGAGCATAGAGATCGCAAGTACCGTGACTAGACCAACGGACTGAGCTCCTCCGACCTTACACACGCCGTCGATTTCATGCATGTACTGGTCTAACAAACCACCTCAAAACCAACGGACCGCAATGACCACACAATGACTGAGATATGATCTTTTCTGGACTCTGATTAAGGGCGAATGTCAGCAAACACACACACACACACACACACACACACACACACACACACACACACACACACACACACAAACTAACAAGCACACAAATATATGTCGTCGTCAGCGGTGATATTCTCTCTTAATCAGTCAATATATATGAATACATTGGTATAAATTTGCTGTCACTCGACTGACCGCAATAACTATCTCACATATGTTGTGGATATACCAGCGCATGTATAATAATAATAATAATAATAATAATAATAATAATAATAATAATAATAATAATAATAATAAACAAAAAAGAGATCTTGCAAAATTATGGACTTTGCTGTTCCGCCTGATCACAGAATAAAACGGAAAATTAAGAGGAGGATAAGTACCTCGACTTTACTAGGGCATTGAAAAACTATGGAACATGAAGGTGACAATTATATCAATTGTGATTGGCGCTTTCGGTACAGTAAGTAAACATGGAAATTGGAAGACGAGAGGAGACCATCCAAACTTCAGCATTATTGAGAACGGCCAGAATACTGGGAAGAGTCCTGGAGACTTGAGGAGACTTACTGTCACTCAAACTCCAGTGAAAAACCATCAGCTAAAACTGATGTGAAAAACTCTCGAGGAGTAAATAATAATAATTTTATAAAAGTACAAACCAAAGGTTCTACTGGGAAAATTCACTAATACGTGTTTTCTTTTACGATTGTAAAACAAATGTATCATAGTGTTTATCAAACGCAAAAAATAGGTAGGAATGATAAACAGAAGAAAGGATAACAGACGATGCAAAATGTTAGTAGAATCGTACCCAAGAAATAACCAACACCACAAAAAATACTTTAGAGAAAATAAAGAGTTGAGGTTGTGGAGTTTGCTATTAAGACTTGACAGAAACTAACATTATCAATGTCGTCACGGTAGGAAATGACTCAAAATGACTGAAGACGATGACGGCGATGTTTTATACAATAATAGTTTAAATTTTGAATGTTGATAATCTCTATATAAATGCTGCGAAAAAAACATATCTAAATTAAGAAGATGAATTAAAATTTGATTATATTTATTTGGTAGAGATAACTTGGGGATAAAATACTCTTGGGACCTAGACAAGTTTTCAAGTAACAAAAACAATGACAATGCCATGGTCCGGAGATGACAATACTCCGCATTTTCAATATTATTTTTCATATACTTGAACAAGAAGTGATAAACTAAAACCAAGATCTAACAGGCTATTAAATAATATTCCACAAGAACTCTACACATAAAACGCCGAATTATGATCTGTTACAAAAAGAAAGGCCAATAATAAATGACAGTAAATTTCACCAACTAAACAAGCCGTGTCGCCATCTTTAAACTAAATAAGATTTTATTACTTTATTGAAAGACATTAAAAATTGTCGACACTTGAATTTATGGGGAGCAGCTGTTGTATGATTGGAGAAAAAGACATGATAAAAGCAATATCGAGGCAAAAAACATCTCTCTCTCTCTCTCTCTCTCTCTCTCTCTCTCTCTCTCTCTCTCTCTCTCTCATTGTCTTCTTTTATATTTTTTTTCTTTAGACATAACAGAAAATGGTAGTTTGTCTGTCTTTTCCACTTTGGGTTGAAAAAAGTAAAAAGAAATAGAACACAACATGCAATTAGAATGATTAGTCTTGTAAAATTTTGCAGAAGAGCGATTGGGGAGGGGGAGAAAAGAGAGAAGAAAAATTTAAAATCATGATGAGAGAAAATCATTCTTTTTTCTTTTTTTCAAATCTACAAAAGAATTGTCCTCGAGCAAGATTAAACTGAATCAAATGTAAAGTGTGCTCAGTGTGAGAATTCAAAATGAAATCCTGGAAAAAAAAAGAAAAATAAATAAAAAAAAAATATCGATTTACCAGTGAACAAATCCGTTTGTAATTTATTGAATCATTGTACACAAGAAAAAAAAAAGCAATAGAAAAATACTTAGACGTGACTTTTTTTACGAAATTTACACATCATTCTAGTTTATAATAACCTTGGAGAAGCATTTAACGGAATTAGTTTGTCGCACCGAACAGACATAGTATAAGTCTGCTCTGGAACGAAAACCAACAACCAAGTAATCCAATCTACTAGAACTCATTTGATATCTGGACAACACGTTGGCTATCCACACCACATTACTTTATCGATAACTTAAGCATCACACGATGAGATAATTTGCTATTAGGCGTTTTGATCGCATCTAGATTCCTTGAATTCTCCTTCTTGTGAGTTTTTGCAGTATTTTGGGAAAGCATTCTTTCCTCATTTTAATACGACGAGTCGCTGCTTAGGTTATGTACTACAAACGTCACTAGATCCTATAAAATAAAATGATTACACACTAAAAAAGACAAGAAGTAAACGATATCTCGCAGAAGCTATTACTGATGCTGACTACATATATGATCTCGCGCTTCTGAGAAATACACCCACTCAAGCCGATTTTCAGTCGCATAGCATGGAGCATTAGTCTCTTCGTTAACTCTGATAAAACAGAGATCATGTGTTTTAATCAAAATATTCTCATGTTCTTATTAAATGGCAAGCCTTTGAATTAATAGACCAATTAATATACCTCGGTAGCAATATCTCATCTACTGAAAACTATGTCAAAACATGCTTAGATAATGCGTGGACTGATATTGACTGGTTAATGACCAAATGGAAATCTGATCTCTCCGACAGAATAAAATGAGAATTCTTCCAGGCTGTAGCCGTGTCGGTACTATTGCATGATTGTACTATTTGGATTCCAATGAAACGCCTCGAAAAAAAAGCTAGATGCAAACAACACAACGATGTTGTGTTGTTTTGAACAAATTCTAAACACAGTTCTCCACAAAACAACCGCTGCATGACCATTTCCCATCCAGCAAAGCATTCAACTTAAATGAGCAAGATATGCAAGTTATTGTTGGTTTAGTAAAAATGAACAAACAAGCGACGTGTTCCAATAGAATCCTGCACAGGGACAAGACTGCGTTGGCCGAAATAAAGAAAAATTCATCCGTTCTGTGCGGATGCTGGATACTGTCGAGAGGTTTTATCAAGAATGATGACCGATGGTGGCCGATGGGTAGAGAGATTCTAAGGAATCTGTGCTGTCGGCATGCTTTGATGATGATGATAATGATGATGAATACCATAAGTTGATAAAAAAAATTATTCAAATGAAGTAAAACAGATTTTGATATGAAAAAACAAAATGTGTATTAACCTTATGAATGATGGGACGGACGACCACAGACCTATATTTTTGCATGGTCTGCTGTATGTTGAGTATTTACAAGTATATAATGAAAAAATTTATTTTCAACGAATTGAAAAAATTGATGTGTAGAAAAAGGCTTTAAGAAATTAATTTTTCTTTAAGTTTAAAATTCATTTTGTTGTGAAGTTATATCATGTTCATATGTTTGTATCAATAAAATCTTGCTAAAATACAAATTAGGATTATTTTATTAAAATTACTGTCTCTTACTTTTTACCTGAACATCTTCTGGTACTCCTACTGTCTAATAATTATTTGATCTCAAGATTCTAAAAGTTTGATCGGGATTCACTAGCTTCCTTAATTCATTCTTATTGCTTACAATCTTACTCAAGAAAATTCGTTATTCATAATATCAAGTTGCCAAGCCCATTGAAGAACCCCAAATAGTAACATATAATTGCATATTACCTCTACTTTTTTAATCGATATCATATAATCGATGAATTGATTCCATGATACATGATTTTCGTTCGTCTCTTCTAGACTCCAAGATATCACAATCTAAAACTACTACACTTTTAAAATGATCTGTGTACGAATCTCAAGAAGAGAAAAGACTAGTTTAAAGAGCTTTACGGGAACCCCAAATCCTTACTTACTGATAAGTACGAGGATCATTAAATAAATTTCCAGACTTTCTTCGTATGAGCCCTTCTACTGATAGTACACATATGAAACTATAGTCTCTTTCGAAGTAATCTCCTCCGGCCGCAATGCACTTGTTGTACCGTTCCAACAACTTCTGCAAGGCCCCATGGAAGTCCTCTTGTGTGAGCGTGTCAATGACCTTCCTCACAGCCTCTTTCATCTCCTCAATTGTCTCAAAACGACAGCCTCTGAGCTTAGGGAATAACCAAAAGTCACAGGGAGCAAGGTCTGGACTATAGGGAGGCTGAGGAACTGTGTTGATACCCATCTTGGTCAAATAGTCTGTGACAAGGATGGAGTTGTGGACTGGTGCACTGTCCTGGTGGAAATGCCACTGACTCGATTTGAACAGTGCTGGCCTCTTCCGACAGAATCTCTTGCTGAACTCCCTTAAAGCCTCAACATAGTAACCCTAACCCTAACCGTTTGGCCAATCAACTCTGGTGTATTGACTTCCTTACTCCTGCCACACCTCTCATAATCCCTCACAGACTTCCTGCCTTCTTTGAATCTCTTATGCCACTCAAAAACTGATGCTCGATTCATACAAGATGGTCGAAAAGCAGTCTGAAGCATTCCAAGGTTGAAACTGAATTTTATTGAATATCGTTCTTCTAAAGTGTCCTCACGTCCAGATTGCATATCTGAAATTTACCAGCTGTGACAATCAGGTTTTAGTAGGGTGTATTCCAATTGCTGCTGTAGCGGTTCATTTAAACCTGAAATCATAAAAATTGGTCAGTCATATCATAAGATGTATAGCAATCATCATTATCATCATCATGTCGTGCCGCTAGCACGATATCCCTGACCCTCTCTCGCCATTTCTCCCTATCATTCATCACTTCTGGCAGGTCTTCAAGGGCTACATCCCGTATCTTCACGTAGCTTCTGTATGTATGTTCGAGCTGGACGTCCTGCATTTGCTTGGCCATATGCGGGGGTCCATAGGAGTACATCACTGATGAGTTCGTCCTTGCTTCTCCAGCAGTGTTCTTCGTGTCTGGTTCGTCTAACTTGTATAGTTTTCGTGATGGGAGGCAGGTAGCCGTATACTTGGTGCCTTGTGGGGTGTTGCCGCCAGGACTAGTTCAATATTGCTCACAACAATGTACGACAATTTTAAATGCCTGTACAAAAAAAGTCTGGAAACTTATTGAATGCACCGCGTACTTAATAAAACTGATGTAGACCAGCAACACTAAAATGCGTTCAGCTAGATTATGTAGATATTTATATTAACAGTATTATTGCTGTTAATATAAAAGTAATATTTTCCTACTGATACTATGCCTACTTCTCATCTTAAAGATTTAAATGAAATCAATTGGAAATCTAATCAAGTCAATTGTATATAAAAGTATATGTCCTTCTCTTTCCACTTCACTTGTACAAAGTTCTACCGCATCAGATTAATCAGCATCGGATGTTTGAGGCTCCAAATTTTAGCGCCTAAATGTTGGTGCCGATTGTTTTGGTGAATATTTTCGCGCTACGTGGGGAAATTACAATTTATGTTTACCAGCCAAATTTTCCGTTTTTCTGATGAGCCATATTTCTTATTGTTGATCACTACAAGATGTCTATATGAAATATGTTTAAGCTATTAAAGTAAAGATTTTTCTTTCAAATAAATATAAAAAAATAAATAAAAATGAATCATTTATTTCTAATGAGAAATGTAATAATCCGAGTTATATTTTAGAATGAAGGTTTCGAGTTAGGATTAAAGTTAGGGTTACCAAAATACTTTTCCAAAACTAATGAATATGTAAGAAAATGATTTTCATATCAGATCTTTCTTCATTTCTTTCTTCTTGTGTCATTTGATAGACTTTAAGCAAGGATTTTATCCACAGCGACATTGCCCTGTTGGATTAAATAAAAAATTTGATTAGAAATTTCTAGATGATACCAACGATAACATACATCTGAAAAATACCGAAAGTATAACCAAAGAAATATAGTGACAATATTAACAACCGTATTTGAGGCACCAGGCAAAGTAGATTAGTAAAGAATTATGATACTTCCTCATCTCAGAAATTCAGACAAAATAATTCCACTGCTCGAATCTACAATAGAAGAGAATCTTTATTTAAGCGAAAAAAAGTGATTGGTATCGGTGTCGAACGAAGTGGACATGGAATGTATGCCGATAGAGATTAAACGCTTCGCTATGAACAATTCATTTGCGCCGAGTGCGTTGAAGGATAAAGAAATCGCATTCAATTTACTCGTTAATGGCACTTGTTGCATTCCAAGTATCTTCATCAAGTGACAGAAAAATGCAGAAGAAACAATGTGGAAGATTACTTAACTACGTGCAAAAGCCGAGCACTGCCCTATCAAGTCGTTTTCTAAAGCCTGTGGCTTGGAAATGAGGATTAAACTGAAAACCTCTTCTTACTATGAAATGCGTTTCAAAACCCAATACTCAAAAACAGGGACATTTCTTTTGCTTTCTTTCTTTCTTTCTTTCTTTCTTTCTTTTTTTCTTTTATACGAAATAAATACAAATCGCCATAAGATCTTCTTGTATATTTTCATAGCGAATTTACATATGCCCACAATATAATACTCCCCCTTATATATATATATATATATATATATATACACACACACACACACACACACATATACATACATACATACATACATACAAGTAAGCGTCCTAGGGAGACTGTTAATTCCCCCCTTGCGATCACTAGACCAAATGGTTACTTCATGGTGGGTATCTCCTTATAGACTGTTGTGACGAGCATAATGGGATACTCATCACGTGGGAAGCACTTGTTTAGTACGAGAAACTATCAGTGGAGAAACTGTCGATCACCAAGTGCCGTTGAATCTGTGTCAACGTTATCCTAATTCAGATATATATGATCTATTACCGATATTGACCCCTCTTTATTAATAGATATAGCAAAGTACTTTAATATTAGTTTTACAAACGCACACACACACACACACTTGTATTAACAAATAAACAATTTTTGTTGTAGAGCATTTAATCGCGAGTTGAGTTTTCCATCCTCACCAAGTGTAATGTTTATCCAGCGAGGCTATCAACCGTTAAAAGTGTCTTCTTTTTTCATTGTGTACTCCAAACTTGTTGCTTTGTACCATAACTAAGCAAAGCTTAGTAAATTATGCATAGACATATCTCTGCGTAGGTGGGTAGGTACATGAAGAAGTATATATTGTTTAGTATATTGGTATTGAATTATATTTCCTTATTTACAAGACACCTAAAAAGATAATTCCTATTTTAAATTTACAGATGCACTTCATATAAACTATTAACTCGTGCTTCTGTTATAAATCAAATAACTCAGTTAAAAGAGCTAATAAAAGCATTACCTTTCTGTTTCAAGGCCAAAGTGTGGAGCTCACAGTGTGGATCAAAATCATAAATGATCTATGAGAGTACTTTTCTAACAATTACTCCATATCAAAGCTTCCTTAAATATATTAGTATTTACATTGTTCGCCAATGGTCCAGGAGACCGGGGTTCAATCTCAGCTCGAGTAATACCAAAAACTAAAAAAAAAAAATGATATTTGATGCCGCCTTGCTTAACAATCAGCATTATAAAGTGCGGATCAAGAGTAAAGTGGAGCAATCCAAGGAAAGGAGTAGCGCCCTCTCCTATACCTCGGTGTAGTAGCTATTGAAAATGGATCCTTTGGTTCGTTCTCGACTACGGCCGCCAACTTTACTTCACATTTATTAAATATAACTAATCTTTATAAAACGCCACAATAGCAGGGGATTCAATGAGAAAAAAATAACTGATTTGCTAGCTGATTTATTCAAAGGACTTTTTATCGATAGCGCTACAGTAAACGCCCTAAGTAACAAACTTACCGATTTTTGTGCTATATAACAACTTCATCAGTAAATTACATTCGCTTCTGAACTTTTAATGTTGAACCTTGCTTTATAAAGGTATTCGTTTAAAATGATGCAAAAGATTTTTTTTTAATTGTAATTTGTATCAGGAATTTTTTCCATAGTTTGATTAATTAGCATCTCTCATTAACTAAGGCTTCAGATTTTGTCTTTCATAAAATAGTGCCATGTTCAATCTAACGATTCGAGCCTCGCTGTCCTGACACAATCTTGATTTTTCTCTTTTTTAATTTCATTAATGACTTTTGGTTCTTTTCGAAACACGTCAAACCAGCTACTTAGCATATTCAAGAATGAGTTTAAATCTTGAAGAAAATAAATTAAAAAACAACAACTGCAGAGCCAACGTACGTGTTACAAGAGACAAAGCAAAAAACACCTCAGAAATCATTTAATTACATCTTCACCTTCTTAAAAGTATTGATTCGAAGTGTAAAGAAAAGAAGTGAAGATAATAAAAGAGGAAAAGAGGATGAAGAAAATAAGAAAGACGAACGAACGGACGGTCAGACAAGACAGAAAATAACTGACAGGGTTTTGGTTCTAACAAAATTGTTCTATTGATTAAGAAACTGAACGCAACGAGAAGGGACATGAAAAGATTGTCTTAGATCTAAATGCATTTATGTCTCAGGATTTTGGGCACCTGCTTGCTCTAGAATGATTCTTGTTAGTTGTATGGTGGCTCCATTTTAATTATTTGGGATTCTTTTTACTTTTTCCTTTCTTTGTATTATTCTTACTTTCTTTTTCTTTTCTTTTTTTTTTTACATATTTTGGTCACTCTCTCACATTATAAATAGTAATTTGTAAAAAAAAAAAAAACAAAAGCAAAAAAGTTGTTTCCATTGTATAATGGCATCTCACTCAGCAAGTAATTTAGTTTATGATCAGTTTTGATGCAACACCCAGACTTTTTTCAGCCAATCGACGTTTTAGTTGTCTATATATGACTGCTATATAATTTTAGAATGTTTTCTTACATAGATTGGTTACGTCTTTGAGAGCACATTGTTAATGAATTCTTCTCTAGTATGCGCTTTCAGATATTCAAATTAATCTAAAGACACGAAATTTTATATGGAAAGTTGGTAATGCTGCACATAATTCCAAAGTACATGGCAGACTATATTATCAAGACTGAAATTCTAACTTAAAGTTACAACATAATCTGACAGATACTCTTTCTTTATGAAGAAGGCTTTTTTTATATTAAAAATTCCCTGAGTCTAACAAATATACATACAAAATTTGGCTGTCTACAGAAGACAGACAAACAAAGACTTCTAAATTATTCATGTTTCTAATATACAATTGCGGCTGATTGATAAAAGCTAGTGTAAATTTATAATCTCCTTCATTAGAAAATCCCTTGAGAATCTAGTGGAAGGCCTTCTGTTATTTGTTGTTAGCAGGGTGGATAGAAGTACAGAAAAGCAAACAAAGCAATTGATAAGAAAGTTAAATTTAAAGTTAAATCACATATTGACCTGAGTATTAAAAGCAAATACGTTAATGAAGACATTATTAAGCTAAATCAATGGTGACAAAACTTACTGAGGTTCAGCGCATTTAAAGATTTGTGTTTGGTACCAAATGCAGGGATGTTAATGATGTACTGTTGACTTTTATACAAAATCTAATTTGTAACTTAAGCAAGTAATTCATCTCGAAAAATCAAAATCTAGATTCACCAAAAAAGAATAATTCGGATCATCGTTTTAGTGTTGTTATTTATTCCTACTGATCATGCCATTGATGATACTTTATGGTGTCATGCGCCCGAGCAGTTTTGTGTTTTGAAAAAGGTGGTTGAATGAAACAACAGTCAAGAATAACCTTCAAACAGGTGATCCTATGTAAACAAGGATGTTTATATCTGAAAAAAATTTCAAAACTCAGAATATATATATATATATATATAGTGTATCACAAAAGTGAGTACACCCCTCACATTTCTGCAGATATTTAAGTATATCTCTTCATGGGACAACACTGACAAAATGACACTTTGACACAATGAAAAGTAGTCTGTGTGCAGCTTATATAACAGAGTTGATTTATTTTCCCCTCAAAATAACTCAAAATATAGTCATTAAAAGCTAAACCACTGCCAACAAAACTGAGTACACCCCTTAGGGAAAGTTGTCAATATTAACATACACCATGTCAACTGTCAGTATTTTGTGTGGCCACTATCATTAACCAGAACTACCTTTACTGTCCTGGGCATAGAGTTTACCAGAACTTCACAGGTAGCCACTGGAATGCGCTTCCACTCCTCCATGACGACGTCGCAGAGCTGGCGGATATTTGAGACTTTGCACATCTCCACCTTCCGCTTGAGGATCTCCCAAAGATTTTCTATTGGGTTCAAGTCAGGAGACATGCTTGGCCAGTCCATTATCTTTAGCCTCAGCCTCTTCAGTAAAGCAATGGTCGTCTTGGAGGTGTGTTTGGGGTCATTATCATGCTAGAACACTGCCCTGCTACCCAGTTTCTGGAGGGAGGGGATCATGCTCTGCAGCAGTATTATACAGTACATGTTGGGGTTCATGTTTCCCTCAATGAAATATAACTCTCCAACACCTGCAGCACTCATGCAGCCTTCGACCATGACCTTCCCGCCACCATGCTTGACTGTAGGCATGACACACTTATCTTTGTACTCCTCACCTGGTCGCCGCTTCACATGCTTGAAACCATCAGAACTAAACAAATTAATCTTCATCTCATCAGACCATAGGAGATGGTTCCTTAATCCATGTGCTTTGTTGACATGTCTTCTGCAAACTGTTTGCAGGCTTTCTTGTGTTTCGTCTTCAGATGAGGCTTCCTCCTGGGGTGACAGTCATGCATATCAATTTAATGTACAGGGGGGCATAAGGTCTGAGCACTAACAGGCTGACCCCACACCTCTTCAATCTCTGCAGCAATGCTGACAGCACTCCTACGCCGATCTTTCAAAGAAAGCATTTGAATGTGATGCTCCGCCCGTGTGCTCAGCTTCTTAGGACGACCTACCCGAGGCCTGTTCTAAGTGGACCCTGCTCTTTTAAAACGCTGGATGATCTTAGCCACTGTGCTGCAGCTCAGTTTTAGGGTGTTAGCAATTTTCTTGTAGCCTTGGCCATCTTCATGTAGTGCAACAATACGTCTTTTAAGATCCTCAGAGAGTTCTTTGCCATGTGGTGCCATGTTGGAACATTCAGTGACCAGTATGAGAGAGTGTGAGAGTGGCAGTACAAATTTGAACATATTTGCTCCCTATGCACACATGGGCCTAGTAACACTAATGAGCCACATGAAATTTTGGAGGGAAAATGACAAGCAGTACTCAATTTGGACATTTAGGGGTGTAGTTTCTTAGGGGTGTACTCACTTTTGTTGGCAGTGGTTTAGCTTTTAATGACTATATTTTGAGTTATTTTGAGGGGAAAATAAATCAACTCTGTTATATAAGCTGCACACAGACTACTTTTCATTGTGTCAAAGTGTCATTTTGTCAGTGTTGTCCCAAGAAGAGATATACTTAAATATCTGCAGAAATGTGAGGGGTGTACTCACTTTTGTGGTACACTGTATATCACGTGGTTGCATTAATTCACCACGTTAACTTTGCAAGCCAGAAAAAAGCCGCACATGATTACTAATATAAAAGTTTTCAATTTTAAAGATAGAGCAAGGAATGAGTTCGTTAGAATATCGGATTCTTGAAGGAGAGATTGAGGGTAAGAAAAATGCAGAATAATCGAATTCCGAAAATTTGATGAACGATAATTAACGTCAAATATACTTTCAAAATAACAGCAACTCTCGAATATCATTTTTCGATTGAGGTGTTCGTGTTGTAATGGTTACTTTCGTAGGAAATGGACACAGTCACCCGAGTTCAAATCCTGGACAAGACTGTTTGCATTTCACATATCGCTAATACCCTTTGGAAAGGTATAAATCCAACTATTTTCCATCCAGCTGTGGGTAAAACAGCAAACATGCATTCATCAGGTTTGTGCGGACACTATGTTCCGTCGAGAGAACTTACCAAGAGTGATAGTTGATAGGAACACATCGTGCGAGAGAGTCAAAGGAATAAGTGTTGTCGGTATGCCTTGATAACAATGATGATGATGAAACGTCGAGACTGAGACGAAATTAGTTTCTAAGTATGTATTTACCCAACCCTTCAGCGCGAGCAGGGACGTCAATTGAAGTTTGAATTCAAAGTTTTCCTTTTCCTAGAACGATTGCAATACCAAGTAGAACTCTTTCTTGCCAACTGTTTACCCATAGTTAGAGGGAGAATAATTGGATGTATACCTTTTTCAAGGATTTCAGCGCTATTCAAAAAGCGAACAGATTCGTCCAGGATTTTAACTCAGTTTACCGAGTCAATTCACTACGACGATAACCGTTACACCACGAGCGCCTCAATAGCTCCCAAGTGAGATGAGTGAACATTACTTTAACAGCATAAATGTATATATTTTTTTAAACTTTGTCCAGGAAGTGATGCATACGCAGAAATTAATGACTGGACGGTCAGACTTAAAAATACACAGCAGGACGCGACATCTTGGAAAACATTTCCGTTATTTACAACGGGGAGCCTTGTCTTCTTTTATCCCAACTGATTTACTTTTGGTGTTTTCTTGTACTGATACTTTGATGGTTGTATACACTGATTTTCTTTAGGTGTTTGTTTCAGGTATAAAAAGATGTACCTTGTTCTCTTTTAGCATGCTCAAGCTTTCCCGAAGATGTTACATTCTACACACTAATATGCATTATAGACACTTTCCCGAACACATTACATTATATACACTTTCATGAACGCATTACAACCACGTAGGCAAGAGCACATAGCTCAGCGGAAAAAATATTCAATTTTTAAAACAGTCACACAAAGAAAATAAGAGTCTACAGCGGCCGAAATGCTAAAAGAATAGCGTAATAAACGTGCCTGGACCTGACTGATTGCATTTCACATAGCACTAATACCCTTGGGAAAGGTATGAATCCAAATATTCTCCCTCCAGCTATGGGTAAATAGTAGGGTAGACTAGGTTCTTCAGCCTTGGTGAGGCAACTAGTCTAGGAGAAGGAAAACTCTGAATTCAAACCTGTTAAACTCCGCTTAAAAATTGACCTTGTGTCATATCCTGCCCGAGCGGAGGGGTTGGTAAATATGCTAATTTCTATGAAACAAACTGTGCAATAAGTAGAAAAGTCTTTTCTGTAAACCTTCAGAGAGAGGGGTTCCTTTGCCATAATGGCTAACTTGTTGTACTGCAACATGTTGGTACACGAGTTCAAACTCGTCATACAATTATGTTCCCCTTCGTACAAATACTCTTGAAAAAGGTATGAGCCCCCTTATCCCCCAGCAATAAGTTAAATTGCGCATGTCCTGTTCTTCAACAAGGATGGCCTTGGTATTAAATAACCCACAAAGGTTGAAATGGCATCAAAGAAAGTAAACCTAATCAACATTACACCACGTGTGATGCCCACACGTGCTTCCATCCTATTTAGTTCCATTCAATTATGGACATGGGCTAAACTTTGGTAAACGTCTATAAAAGGGTTGAAGATTCAATGAGAATAAGTCAAAATATTTCCCTGAATATATCTTTTAACGTACAACACATAGTCTATACAATATTCAAGAAAATATTTTGATAGTTATGCAAAATTTGTCAAGGCTCATTCTTGAATTTTATTGATAAAATGATGAAAAAAAAGGAACCCAGATATTTCCACCTGCTGAGTACGAATAAACCTAAACTGCTAAGTTGACGAACAGCTAATCTACTTTATTGATGAGTAGAAACGTTTTCCTTTGAATGAAAGGTTAAGTCAAATATGAACTCATTCTGCGCTCAATCATGCAGCGCCCACTACGTACGCAAAGATGGTGCCCTCACGTCACTTCAACGTAAGTTCTTCCTAGAATGGTCAGCCATTTTTGTTTTATGGCGCAAGTTAATTGCACGAGAAATTTTGGAAGCGTTCAGTCGAGAAATTCTTAGAGCTTGACGATTCTCAAGAAAATCCAATTTAGTTGTTAAGTTAAATCATAAGACTTTCTTGGCCAAAATAATTGTCTGAAAAAATATATATCAAATAAATGTCTATCTTTATCTCAAATATAAATCAAATCTTTTGAGAAAAAAAGCCTGGTAGGGCTCTTACTTCCAAGTGATGTGATATTTTTACGACAATGAACCTACACATATATGTACAAATAATATGATTTTATCCAAGACATTTAACACATAGATTAATAAATATTAATTAGTCGAGTGAATCCCAAACCAGGCACTGTATTTAAAGTGGTGTGCACGAGAAACAAAAGATATCAATGAGTTAAATAAAATCAATTATCTTCCACCTACTCAAAATGTTAAGTTATAAAAGATATCAATTCCTTGCTAACTATCATTATCATCATTATTTATTCCTTAAGATTTTTTCACATCAGCGTTAGCCGATGGTCTTTCACTGGAGTTTGAGTGACAGTAAGTCTCCACAAATCTCCGAGACTCTTCTCAGTATTCTGGCCGTTCTCAACAATGATGTAGTTTGGATGGTCTCCAACTTCCAAGTCCTCCAACTTCCAAATCCTCCAGACCCTTTAATAGTCCTTAATTTACTGTACCGAAAGCACCAATCACGATTGGCACAATTGTCACCTTCATGTTCCATAGTTTTTTTTTCCTAGCAAGGTCTAGGTATTTATCCTTCTTTTCACTTTCTTTCAGTTTTATTCTGTGGTCAGCCGGTACAGAAAAGTTGACAATTTTGCAAGTTCTCTTTTTTTGTTGTGTTGATTTCTATAAGGTCTGGTCTTCTGGCCGAGATTAGGTGATCCGTTTGTATGTCAAAGTCCATAGGATTTTGTGTGTGTTATTCTCCAGGACAGCTGCTGGGTTGTGCATATACCATTTGTTCGTGTGGTCAAATTTTATTATTATTATTATTATTATTATTTGGCGATTTATCATAAATTCTACGAATTTCTTCTCCATGCATATATATTGCTATCTGTTGGGACACCTTTATGTATTCTTTCTTCTTAATATCATTGGCATGTATATTATGCTTATAAAAGGTTAAATAATCTTGTTGGAATTCAGCCAAACATCACCCTTAGCTCCAAGCAATCCATTTATTTGATTTATTATAAGAGATTCCATGAACAGAATTTCAAGAAAGATCTTAAGTCGACAGCAATAAGATAGTTTTCATAACGAATTTTGAATTATCTAAACTACATTCAGGTCAGTTGTTATGTTCATATGTCAAAATAGATAAGTAAATGTGATGATTTTGTTGTAGTATTTATATAATTATTAAATAAACCAAACTTTATCTCCGATACCATAGAATTTATTGCTACTCTGTATTGCCTTCATATAAACTGATCTGTTTCTGAGCCACTTTCTTTGCACTTCTTTGGCCCAATCATTGCTAATTCTACTTGTGTACGTGACACATTGAATAAAATGACTTCAGGCCTGACTAGTGCCCGATCTTATATCCAATCTTGCATTTCTTGCTTGACACGAATTGTATCAGAATGAGAAACTTGGGATTAAATTAGGAAAATTTGTATCAAGTGAACTCAAGGTAAATGAAATTTCCAACAGAAAAACAATCCTGGAAAAAATTCAAGCAGAAAAATCTCATTTATCTAACACATAACGTGATATGCGCAATGAATATGAAGAGTCTGGAAATTAAGTAACATGTTTCATACTGAAAGTAAAATATATGAGTCAACTCTAATCTGTTGGACGCAGAATGATTAGTTTGAAAAGGACATATCTTCATTAGACATCAACTGATAAAAAAGATTACATCCCGATGACTGAATATTTAAATACTTTTTTACATTATGCAAAATGAATAGATTCGCACTTTTCTTTATTTTTAAGTACGTTTTTTTCACAAAAATGGCTAAAACTAAACAAGTTGGACAGAACAATTTAATCGAAACAATAATTTTCTCCATTTCTTCATTTCTTTTTAAATACGTATTCTTAATACAAAAGAGGAAAAATATGAAGCAAATCAACATAAACTATTCGCCATATATGTTTAAAAAATTCGTATTCAAATCGAAAAATAAAAAAATCGTATTTATTTATCTATTTATTTCGTGTTAAAGAAAAATATCAAGTATTTAAGAATCATATCAAAGTTACGTAACATGTCACGTCCTACGGTGTATTGTGAAAATGTATCCTTTTGGTTCTAGATTCAATCTATCCAAGCTGACCCAAAACTTATGCAAAGTTAGTGTCGATAATAAAAGTGACTATTCTTTATAACTGAATGTATCACTCTCAAGATAATGGCATCGTACTCTTGATGGAAACTAATGATATAACAATAGTGTGTACGCTATTGGATTAATATCAGATTTGAAAGCCTATAATTATTAGTATTAAATAGGAATACTTGAAACCATATAAATGTATGCAAAATTATCTTTTATCAAAATTGAAATTCTTAATATCATATAAGTGTGTACAAAAAAAACTCTTCAGAAAAAAACTACTACCCCAAACTGATTGCAGCCAAAAGAATTGCCTAATTTTGTCTCTATCCTCGCTTGCTTCTTGTATGTCTTGCATGGTACGATGCTAAATCTAGAAACAAAAAAAATTAGATAAGGAAAATTGGAATCAAATAATTCAAAGGCGAATATACCTTCGAGAGAGGAGAAGTTAATGATCTCAACAAATTCGTACACTAATGAAACGATCAAAATACACATAGAAATTATAGATTTTCAGTTTTCTTCTTCGCCATAATGATATGAAAATAAATAAGACGAAGTCATTTTAACAAATTGGCTCGAGTTTGAAAAAGAACGCGTACAAGTTCATAATCCAATACATTCGATGCACGATATCAATGTTTATAAAATCAACGTTGAACTGATGATGTTTTCAATAACAAGTAAAATAGAATATCGCTGGCAAACGTTCATGCGTGTTCACATGTATATGCATACATGTCTACATACTTAAAACTTGGTAGAATAAAAATGAATTAATGTATGTGTATTTACCCGACTCTTTTGCCACGAGCAGGATGCGACACAAGGTAATTTTTTTAGCCGAGTACAACTGGTTTACCTTCCGATTTTTCCTTCTCCTGGACTGGTTGCCTTGCCAAGACTAAAGACCCCAATCTGTTCTAATTCCCCATTGTTGGGTAGGGTAAGATATAGATTCATACCTTTCCGAAAAATATTAGCGAGATGTGAAAGCCAAACAGCTTCGTCTAGGATTTGAACACAAGTTACGGATTCCATTTTCTTCAACGATAACTATTACGCTTATATATGTATATATTTTTAAATGCGTTGGTCCACGAAGAGATTTGTATTTTTTTAGGATTTATTTAAACACGAGTAAGTTCAAGTCTCATTGTGCCATATATGTTTTCTGACGAAAGCAACAAGCTGGAAACATACACGTTTGTAAGAAATAAATAAATAAATAAATAAATCCTAAATGAAGTACAAATCTCTTCGTGGACCGTCTCATTTTAAAATATTTATTTATCTTTTCGGACCTACAACAAATTATATATATATATAGATAGATAGATCGATAGATAGATATGTATGTATGTATGTATGTATGTATGAATCTTTTTAGAGTCAGGAACATTTAGAAAATCACTAAGTCCTTTTTTTATTTCAATATGCAGCTATATCAATATTAGATAATATATATATATATATATATAATTTATCAAATGTCTTTCACCATTCCGATTTTCGCTGCAAGTGGAAAGTTTATTAGATAAAATATTCATGCTCATTCCTAATTGTTTCCAAATAATGAATAATAAAATCAACCTAACTTGTCATGATGATGTGTACATAGCTTCAGTCTCTATAGCAGCTCATTCCTTTCTTCTTATACTTTGTCTTAATCTGTCATTTTGGGAGTTTATTTTGTTATTTCGTAAGCGTAACTTCAGATTTGGCACAAACACCACAAACTATTAATATCAAATTCATAAGTAATTGATCTGGAAGAATAGATGGCTAAACATTCAGCTTTGCTTCGATTTTGTATGATTGACATAAAACTATCAATCGAAGCCTAATTATGATAACTTTAATTTTAACAGACGAAGGAAAACTCCATGCTGTATAGAATTAAGGAGAAACACTCACCCTTTACAAGAAAAACTTACATTTATTATCTTAGAAATACGGATATAATTAAGTTTTTGGAAAATGAGGCTTTGTCATGGCTATATATTTCATTTTCGTTATCTAACTCTTATCTTATGAAGGTCATTTGGTCACTATGCATCGAGGAACCATTAATATTCTTTTAATTTCTTTTTTAATTTAGAAAATTTTAGGCTATATTATCGGGATTAAAACTTTTGTATATTTATATGAAACAATAACACAGCAAAAATGGCACATCATATCTTAAGTTTTGATGTTCAATTATAAAGCCATAAAAATGAGCAGACTGACAAATGGTATATGTACTAACAAGAATCTTCCCCAGAAAAGTAGACACATAAAATTCTCTGGGATTTTGAGATACAAACGGATTACCAAATCCTGGCCAGAAGACAAGACCTAGATTTAATTAACAAAAAGAAAAACTTGTCAACAACAGGAGTTTCCCATTCACGCAGGCCATAGAGAGAAAATAAAAGAAAACGAAACAGTTACTTGGAATTTGGGAGAAAACTGAAAAGACAGTGGAACATTACGGTGACGCTGATGACAATTGTAGTTGTTGCGCTTGGAACTATCACCAAAAGCCGAGGAAAAAACTTGAGGAACTAGAGATCAGAAGCAGAATCGGGACCAACCTTACCCTCAACACTGCTAAAATCAGCTAGGATATATAGGAGAGTCCTGGAGACCTGAAAAGACTTGCCGTCGCTCAGAATTATATGAAACATCTCTAGTTAAAACTTGTGTGAATCACCCGTAAGGAGTAAAATAATTATGTTGGGCCTGCAGTCTCACTAACGTGGATCATAACAATTTCTCGGGGGATATTACTGTTAAATGTTGATTAAATTACTTCCTCTAAGTTGCTTATTTATTCTCAGTATCATAACTATTCGATTTTTATATGTTTGCGTGTCAAAATAACTTATCAGAAATGGCAAGTCGTGTTGCAATTGAAATAGAATGATCATAGAGAATAAAGAGTTTTTCAATTCAACTTCTAATTTACCACTAATAATGAATCATTATACTTTCTAAATGCTAATTATGGTAGACTTTCGTCTATTTTTTTTTTTTTTATTTGTGATTATTTCTAATATACATTCCTTTGAATATGATGACTTAATATTGAGCTTTCTGACCACTGATGACGTCTTATAAGCGAATAACATTGGATGAAATTCTTAAACTATTCAAGTCAAAAGACAAACATTATTCCATTATAAAGCTTATTTAAAAGATATCTCCATTTCACTTATTTATCATTTACTGCTGGGATTTTGCAGTGTCTTAAAGCCTACTCTTTCCATAAATGCTTTGTGGAAAAATATACATACATTCAAGTTTTCAAAATTCAATTTTTATTAATTCATATTTTTCCTTCTATATCTTGCCAATCTGTTTGCCTATATCTTTTCAACGTGTAAAAAACTAAATCAAATAAAATTTTTCTCAAACAAAATAAAAATTCTTTGATTTAGAAAATGTATTTGGAAAAATCTCAGAAAATTGTTACCCTCACATATTCTAACTCCTTTTTCCGTTTCTGAAACGCAACTATTCTTCTAAATTAAGTGCGTCTGACAAAAGATCATAAAGTATAAAGCTCCATCCAAATTGCTTAACTGATGAAGCACTATTCTGAGCCCGCCTCTTCAAGAATAAAAACTGGGCCTTCAAAAAAAAATCTAGCTAACTTTTTTTGTCTTTCTAATTTTTTGATGGCTAATATTTTTACATTTGGATGGAATTTTTTGGATAAAAATATTCTTTGAATGCAACATTATATCTTGCCAATCTTTTATTGATCGTAAAAGTAATTATATATCATTCAAATAATCTCGCTTTTCTTTTCCAATTTATTTAAAATACAGCCTGCTTGGAGTTCTCATTTCTACCTTTTTTCTCTGGTGTATGAATGAAAGAGCTCCAATTCAAGAACGATAACTCAATTGGCTTACTCACATCTGATACATAGGTGCTTGCCGATCTAGAACGACAAAGCACTAACTAATAATTATGTAGCCATGACTTGGCGGCAAACGTAGCTCTTTATAAACAGTAGCAGCAACGGCAGTCACCGCAGCTGCAGCAAATGACGTCGTCGTAATTGTCTTCTCTGTTGCAGCTGTTGTGTTTAGCGTCCATAGTCAGGAAACGAATAGAAGAATGCAACCGGAGCCAGTCCAAGTTGATGATAACATTAACGTTTTCTTTTCTTGTTATTTTTTTAATCCTCATTTCTCTAATTTTCTCCTTTCTTTTTCTCACTTTCCCCACTTCACTTTTGACTCTCTCTCTCTCTCTCTCTCTCTCTCTCTCTCTCTCTCCCTCCCTCTCTCTCTCTCTCTCTCTCTCTCTCTCTCTCTCTCATGAGGCCTTCTTTTTTATAGCTGTTTCCTCTTTCTTTTTATTATATATCTCTCGTTTCAATTAAGTTCAAATTTCATTTCTTGTTTTTCACTCTAACCCGAATTTTTCTTTTCTTCTCCCTTTTTCATTTTTCTCTTTCACTTTCTTTCTCTCTTTTGTCATTTGAATATTTTTCTCTTTTCTTCCACTCTCTGTATACTCACTTCTTTCTTTTTGTTTTTTCTGTTTATCTTAATTGAGCTAAGGTTATAAATATATGCGCACTCGCACTTACACACACACACACACACACACACACACACACACACACACACACATATATATGTGTGTGTGTGTAAATAAATGAATACAAATATATATTTATATACATATATATATATATATATATATATATATATATATATATATATATGAAAACATTATGAAGTAAAAAAAATATATCATATATTTCATTTTGTTTTTATTCATTGGTAGATGCACATACATCCATACATACATACATACATACATACATACAAAGTTCTTTGAAATAAAAAGATAACTTTTCTTTATAATTTTTTGGCTTATTTAACTTAGATAGATAGATAGATAGATAGATAGATAGATAGATAGATAGATAGAATATAAAAAAGATACATTATTTTTGTCGCATAATTTTATACAACTGTAGCAATGGAATGAATCGAATAAGTCAATGTGCATAAATCCCAAATAAAAATACAAACAAAAGAAAAGTATTATGCTTTTTATTTCGATTCATACGAAAATTTCAATATATATATATATATATATATATATTATTAAAAATATTTATATGTCTGAGGTAGAGTCTGAGTGTGTATCTGTGTTTTCGTATGCACCTATAAGTGTGCGTATATGTATGTAAGTCCGCATAAAAAAACTTACACATTCATTCCATAATTGTTGTCAGAGACAGATTTAAAAGTAAAATAGATGTATAGAAATTGAATCATATAAATTCACACCCACCAACCTAAATAGTGATGTACTTGTTGTAAAGAAAGAAAGAAAGAAAGAAAGAAAGAAAGAAAGAAAGAAAGAAAGAAATAATACGAGAAAGAAAGAAAGAAAGAAAGAAAGAAAGAAAGAAAGAAAGAAATTACCTTCTTTTCACCTTTCAAAATGAGATTAATAAAGCAAAATAAAACTGTAAAAACTATATGCACACAATGTGCATTTATTGACGTTGACTTTTTTGTTTTCTTATAAATCTGATGAATCTGATAAATGTGTTAACTGAGTGAAAATGATTAAAGTAATATTTACAGATCTCCTCAATTTTCTGATAGGTGACATTTATTAATATTTTGTTGTGAGTCGAGGACATATGGGCAACAGTTTGCATAAGTGGAGGCGGCTGTCTATTTGTTCCTGAGCTAACATACTACATTGCGTAGGTTTGAACTATTTACAACAGGGCGGGGGAGGAGAAGACTAGAAAGTGCGTGGGCGAGCTTTGAATTTGCCTTAATCAGCCGAATGATGCATTTCCTTCTCTTCACTGTGTCCCTATTTATTTATTTGTAAATTCATTTATTGTATATTTGGTTTATTGTTTCTTATTATTACTTTTCTTTTTTCTTTTTTCTATTTTATTTTTAGGCGGCAATACATTGGCTTCTTTCTCAAGTTTGTGTCGCTACAATTCAAAGATCAATAAAAATGTGTTAGAAAATGGGAGAAGTTAAAATTTTCGAAAATAGTACTATGTCTTAATTCCCTATAATGACATTAAGTTCTGAGTTCTTTCCAAGAAAAAAAGATTCTAAATATTCTGTTCTAAAATTCGAACTCACTTTCTGTATGCGAAAGCATTTTCGGGAACCTTCTTTCATTTCAATTAATAATGTTTCAGAACGAAAATTATTGAAATTATAAATGTTGACCTTGTTACAGTATGGGCAAAAAGTCTGAGTTAGTCTGATACATTCCTTGTTTTGAACTGTATATGTGAAAACTTTCTGTAAACCAAGCAAAAAATATCAGTAATGTAATAATATAATATAAACCAATATATTTAATCTTGAGTAATTTGAAACTCTTATTCACTGTATTGCAATTTTCCGTCATATTTTTTTTTCATCATACAACGTGTGAAAGCACGTGCGATGCCCTAGACTCATCTCTCTCTCTCTCTCTCTCTCTCTCTCTCTCTATATATATATATATATATATATATATATATATATATATATATATATATATATATATATATTTATATATATATATATATATATATATATATATATATATTGTGTTTCATAAAAAACTCTTTCAGGAGTAAAACAGAGTATACTTTTCGCATACATAAATTGTATGCTAAAATATGAGTTGAGTAGAAATACTTTACTCTGAGACAACCGTATTTAGCATTTACAACCATTTTATCATGTGTTGGCCTTACTCGAGCATTTATTTTCGTTGTTTTGTCATTGATGTCGTTTTCCAAGGGTGACTTGTTAAGATTTGTTTCATATAAAATCCTAACTAACGTGATAAACCGGTTTAATATGAATTTTCACAATTTTGAATATCTCAACATGTGGAATACATTCAATTTGGACTTATAGCAAAACAAACGACAGAATTTTCTTTCTTTTATTTCTTTACAGAATAACAAACAGCTATCAGTACATCTATTTCTGTAAGTTTTAGATAATGAATTGACATAAGAATGTGAATAGTGATTTTATTGCTTGATATATTCGAAACAATTATGCATTCCTTGAAATTAAGATGATATCAAACGATAATAACTTTAATTATAGGTGTTGAATTGAAAAATATTTTCTTTTTCAAATAAGGACGGTGAAGTATACCTAAACTAAAAGCTTGAAAAATATCCATCACGTAAACACGATTATAAAGAGAGGATCACTTGCTGATGACAATATGTAATGCATTATTTATTTTATTAAGTAACAGAAATGAACGACAATATCTGAAATGTGTTCAAGGATAAAAAAAAACAAAAGTACATGGCTAACATTAATATCTTTATTTGTATTTACACATTTTATTTCTCAAACAGACAATAAAAACTGAAAAGTTCTTCTTCCAATAATCAACATTCATCTATAACTTGAAATAACTGCAATTGGCTGCCAATATGGACGCTCATGCAGATCTGCATTAGATTGGAATGTGGAAGTGAAAGTAAGCTCGTAAAAATGGGTGCCGTCTATTGGAATCTAATTTTGTTGATGGATAATTGTCTGAATCGGTGGTCTTTTGGTATACTCTAACAAGTAACAACTAGACAAAGAAATGAAGGTGAATCGAGGTTAAAACTCTGACCCAGACTAAGCCAGAAAAATTGCAGGCTCACGTTTCTAAACTGTTCTTTTGTTTTCTCCTATTCCCAGTCTTTTGCGTTCACTCGGTCAATGTTGTTCACCTCAGTTGTCCTCGAAGTTTTTTAAGAGCGTCCTTCGAAACAATTGGGTTAAATCAGATTTTTAGTTATATACTGATCGATGAGCCAGCTTTGTAACCATTTCTTGTTTTCCTAATTCGACTCTCTTAGTGTCCAGATATTCTGAGCCGATATTTATCAAATATGACTCTTATTCATTTCTTTTACAGATTCTTTGGTCTCGTATTTTCAACAAGTATCCCTAAAATGGATTTACTTTATAGATATACGACGAGAAACTAGATTGAGTAGTAAGCTATGATACTATGTTTATTCTAATATTAAAGGTATCTAAAAAAAAATTAAATATTGTAATCAACTGATGTATTCCCACATATATATATATACATCTGTGTGTGTGAGTGTATGTATGTATGTGTGTGTGTGTGTGTGAGAGAGAGAGAGAGGGGGGATGCGTGCATATATGTATGTATCTATGATTATATATGTGTGTGAGTATGTATGTATATATACATATGTATGCATATATATATATATATATATATATATGTGTGTGTATGTGTGTGTGTGTGTATGTGTGTGTGTGTGTGTGTGTGTGCATAAATTTACATGCATATATATGTATGCATGAATATATATCTTGTTATACATACATATATATATATATATATATATATATATATATATATATATATATATATATATAAATATATATATATATATATTGATATGTGTATATATAGATGTATATACGTATGTCTTTATATGTGCTTGTATAAATGTCTGTATATATGTGTGTGTGTTTATATATGAATATGGGTATATATATGTGCATCTCTCTCTCTCTCTCTCTCTCTCTCTCTCTCTCTCTCTCTCTCTCTCTTCGTGTTAATCTTTTCTCTGTGTGTGCAGGACATGTATGTGCTATAAGTAAGTTTAATCGAAAATTTATACATTTCAGAATAAGATATTAATTTGAAAAATAATAAACTTGAATAGAAGTATATTCATATGAGTTTATTCTCTATTTTGCGTGTGACATTGGCTCAAAGTTTAAGTTCAAAAATAGCTTTGTTTTAAAAGGAAATCTGTTTCTGTTTATGCCTGTGTGAATAATTAACTGTTGTGTTCACTTTCAAATCAATTAACGTAGTTAATCAAGTTATCATATTAATATCGAGCGAGCGAGCATGTGGACATATGTGTGCATACTCACTCATGTGTGTATTCTAAAGTATCTCGGTGTGTGTGTGTGTGTGTGTGTGTGTGTGATAAAAATATTCTTCATGGCATTTAAATCTGAGGAAACCTTTTTGAACTGGTTATGTAGACAATGCCTCAAGTCGATTTCGTCTACACTGATTTTTATGGGTCACATCAATTCAAAAATTATTACTTTTACATATGCCTGAAATTAAAGCAGAATGATCAGAACAAGTATGCACACGGATCTGTCTTATATAATCAAATCATTGATTATACATGGCGTATTTATAAGCATAAATGTTTTGATCACTAATAAATATCAATAACATAATGTGTTATATTCATACAGTGCTCGATATCGGTGATAAGGTATATATATCTAAGTTAGGATAGCGTAGATACCAAGTCATCGGCGCTTGGTGACTGACAGTTTCTCGCTTATGTGAAAATCAGACTATAGACAAGAAACTGATACTGTATAAGCTATCCTACTTTTTATAAATACAGAGTGACGTAAAAGCAGCATTTTAGAATATGATAAAAGCTTTTCAATAAAATGTGTCAAATAATTTTTCTTTAATGATATTCATTTCGACGCTTATAAATTACTTTGGACTAATTGAGGAATATGATATTCCTCAAATGTCATTCGAAATCATCTCCAAAATTATTCATTTTCTTGATATAAATAACCTTTACGCAACCAGAGATATATAGATAGTTCTTGGCGTACCTGTTTCTATAATTTTAAAATACCTAAATAATATGTGATCTTGAATCTGAATGAAGTTATAATTTATCTGTATGCGCAAAACAAAATAGTCCATGATTTTCAATAGAAAAAATCAAACAATCTCACTTCAATTAGAGTTGTAGGAGGAACGAAAATTTACAGTAGATAGATAGATAGATAGATATATTTACTATTTTGATCTTAGCATCAATCACTTATAAACCTTAAGCTTTTGTTATTGATCTCCAGCTTGAAATCTTTGAGGAGATTAGATTTTTTAATGGTTCTTTGTTAAGGATCTTTAATTTTTATCCTATGTATTCATCTTTTTGGCAAAATCATTGTATATGGAACTTTTTCCTGTTTTATGGGGTCAGGTTTTTTGGGGTCATGTTTTATGGGGTCAGTGAATCAAAATTAGTTTTTAAAATTGTTCGGACAATAATTCATGAACTGAAAAGACTTTTTCATATATTTTGATTACCTGGAATTCTACCTCTATCCTTGCTCAACATTGCTCAACCTTTAAGCTACAAGGAAAACAAGTGTTTTCCATTTGCTATGGTCCAGAGCCTTCAATAAATCAATACCGATTCCTCTGGAAATATCCGAATCGTTACTGAACTAAAGTTGAGCCAATCCCAATGGCACATTGCCATTATGATCATAGAAGCACTCAATAAACTCATTAATACAATTCGATTTGCTTCCATCTCTCAGCGGTTGATAGAGGGTTAAAATTAAAATCAAGTATCGACAAAACGTATATTGACTTAAATTTGTAATCATTTTGGCTAAGGATTCATCTCACCTGTATATATTCTACCCTTTCGTGAATTTTCCATAAAAGCTTTACTTCGTGTTCAGCTTCATTCTTTTTTCTTAAATTTAGATAAAACTCCCCGAAGAATCAAATATCTACAGTAGTTATCGATATTATTATCGATCAATAGTTTGTGCTGTTGGTGTAAATAATTGAAGAATGTAAAACTATTCAACCAATTACAATAGAACTCTCCACTTTTATATATCTCTAATGTCCATGCTTATCTTTACCTGCATTTTAAAACTAGTTGAAAACCCATCCTACGTATGTTATTTTAGATTACATAAATGTTTACCTTCTGTTTTATGACAATGATCAATATAGGCATGACACCGAACTATGTTATGTGGGGATTTCTCAATAAGTTAATAACGCCGGCAAGTGGTTAACAGTTACGGTCCTTGGTGGCGATAACTCGTATGATAAATGGACCCCGATACGATTTTTTGAAATTTTCCATCCGTGGGTGGAGTTTTTAGAGAAACGGTTATAGTTGAAGGAAGTGGACGCGGTGACCTGAATTCAAATCCTGAACGAGGCTGTGGATATTTCACAAAGCACTGATACAAATGGAAAAGGTACGAATCTAACTATTCTCCTTGCAGCTATGCATAAATAATAGGGTAGACTGGGCTCATTTAACTTTGGTATGTCAACCAATCAAGGAAATGCAATGTTGATTTGAAACCAGTAGTAGACCTGGAGAGGTAGGGGCTTCACCAAAACCCTCTATATGAGTAGTAACCCCATGACCATACAAAGTTACCTGATCAGTGAATAATAGTTGGTTTGTATTTTTAAAAATTCTTCTCGTAGACTTGTTTCCTTAAAGAGACCGACCTCTTCTGCTACGGAACAGATGGATTCATGAATTTCTCAAGGGCATTAACGCCAAGTGAAACGCAATTAGCTTCAACCAGGAATTGATCTCAGGTCACCAATTCTATTTCCTACGACGGTAACCGTTCCTCTAAGCACACCTTTAAATGGCTTGTAATTTCCAAAAGTAATCTGTTTTATTGATCCTTTAATGTCCAATTAGTAATCATAAAAAATTCGATGGTCATAACTCAACAAGTTGTCTTTGAATTATGTGATGACATACAGACGGCTAAAACACATTTTGCAGAGTTATGTTAAAATAGGTTTTTAAATGTCCAAAACATCATCTCATAACTTTTCTTCAAAAAATCATCTCCGATATTTAACTGAGGACCAATTGGATATCGACAGACTATCTTGTCTTTCATCTTTTTTTTTTCAATCACAATTAATCCATCTGGGCAGTTGTGAATTGAAAGCTACAAAGAAAAACAGTAACCCTAGTTCTTTCACTTTTCATATGAATTAAGAATTGAAACGATTACAGAGTGAATGCTTTTAAGCCTGTTAAACAAATTGTTTTTATTCTCAGTGTGATGATCGGATCAGTTTCTCAAACATTTTAACGGTAAAGATATCCAATTACTTGTGATTTTCCGAGAAAATCACAAGTCAATGATTTTATCTGAGCAGATTATTTTTATCATCTAATCACGTTAGTTTGGAAAAAAATTCTAAAAAACAAAGAAAAAAATTAATCTTGCCATTTATTAAAAAGGAATGTTTTAGTGTCAAGATTTGGCAACTCATTTGTTCCACAGCATGTAAAGTGTCTTAGTAATTTTGTTTAGAATCGGATATAACAATTAGGTTGTAAATGATCATTAAAAACTTGTAATATTACATTATTTGGAAGGAAATAATACTGCCTCCGGAAAAGTGCTAAATCTATAGAGTGGCTTGAGAAAAGTATGAAATAAACTTTTTTCTGTCGTTATATACTTTACTGAAGATTTTATTGGAATGAAGAAGTATTCGTCCGTATACTAGACGGCTCATTGCCTCATCGGGTTGAGTGTTCGCAAATGATCCGGGAGACCTGTGTTCAATCCCAGGTTGCGTCACACCAAAGACTTTAAAAATGGTACTTGATACCTCCTTGCTTAACACTCAGCAAAAAAGGTACGTATCGAGGGTAAAGTGGAGCAATCCAGGGAAAGGAGTTGCGGCCTCCCCTACACCTCGGTGTAGTAGCTATTGAAAAGGGAGCCTTCTGGTCCCCCTTGACTACGGTCGCTAACTTTACTTACTTTACTTTTCGAATGGTTTTAAAAGAGAGCATACAGAATTTCCGGTAATTTTGCAAAATATGAATTCTAATCTTATATATTCTGCCTTTGCAGCATTTTTGTCATTTTACTCATCACTTCAAACAAACACGACATTGTGCAGAATGTCTAGGAAATATAAACAGATAATCTCATTTTAAACTTTGAAGCTTTAGGCTTTCTATACAATATCTAGGCATTCTATGCAATATTTTCATACTTTTCTGGAAACTTGAAGGCATGTTTGCTTTACCATTAACGTCAAAGAATATTAACTCGAAGACTTGAGTTCAAGTAGTGGACGAAGCTGTTTACGTTTCAATTTGTATTAATCCCCTTCGTAAATGTATGAATCTATCTTTTCTCTTCACTTCAACTATGCGTAAATAGTTGAGAAAGTTGAGTTCTTTAGCGTTGGCATAAATATCAGACCAGAAGAAGGAAAACTAAATTCAAACTAGCTGTACTCCAAGTAAAAATTTACCTTGGTGGATATGTTGACTAAATAAAAATTATTTCTGATCACAGGCCAAATTTAGAAAACAGAAAGAAAACAAATGCTATTTTGTATTGTAAAGCGTAAAGAATGCAGTATGCCATAGGAGAATACGGCACAAGGTCAATTTTTAAGCGAGATACATCCGGTTTAAATCCAGTTTTCATTCTCCTAAATTGGTTGTCATACCAAGGTCAAAGATCTCAGTCTGCTTTACTATTTGTCCATAGTTTGAGTCATTCACTTCCAAAACAGACTCATCAAGGATTTGAACTCAAGTCACTGTGACAATTTCCTACAACAACAACCGTTAGCCACGAGCACTTTCCGCGAATGGAGTAAGAGATATTGAGGTGGTAATAAAAAAACTCTACCTCCAAGGATTGACTTCAAATATTTTAAGATAGAGAATGGATTATTCTTCACTGTTTTCAAAAGATTCGATTAACTTTTACAAGTTTTAAAATGTCAAGATAAAAATACTAATAATTTTCGGACAAAGAAAGAATTTTTAATTAAATAAGTTTGACTAATTCTAAATTTTGAAAAATAATTTAATGTCTTATCGAATTGATACTAATCAAACAATCAACAAATTCATGAACCTCGAAGACATTACAGGAATCAAACCGAATCTTAGTAGTCTCAGAGTCATTTAAATATAATTTTTCCTGATCCGCCGCTAGTGTCAACAAATACAGTCAAAGCCGCCTTCATTAGAAAATAAATATCTGTTATGAAATTGCCGGAAAATTTGCCAAAACGGCAAGTTTTATTGTACACTAACATAGTTTCAATTAAATATGACTGGATTATAAACACAACAGCTTGTCTATGACTTTCGAGTCGATGGGATCTGTCGTGTTGCTGAAAGAACAAAAGAATGTCAGTTGAGACCCTTTGAAATCATTTGCGCAAACAGAAGAAAGAAAGAAAGAAAGAAAGAAAGAAGCGAAGAGAGGATTGGTTGGAAAGAAAAGGATTGAAAAAGAAAGAAGTCCGAGAGAAAAGGGAAGAACAGTGCAAAGAGAAAGAGGAAGAGAGGAAAAAGAATGCAAGTCAAAGAACGAAGTGATAGAGTGTTGTCTACTTATCTTATTGCAAATAATAATAATGATAATAATAATAATGGCTTGGTAACTTGAGTTCAATCCCAGGTCGAGTCATGCCAAAGACTCAAAAATTGGTACTTGATGCCGCCTTGCTTAACATTCAACATTATAAAGTATGTATCAAGAGTAAAGAGGAACAATCCAGGGAAAAGAGTTGCACCTCCCCCTACTCCCCGGTGTAGTAGCTATTGAAAAGGGAACCTTCGGGTCACCTAAGGAAGGATATATATATTGCAGTATTGCTCTGCATTCTACATAAAACGCTTTAAAGATTTAATTAATTGAAATGCTTTTAGCGTTACATTGTAATCATATATATATATATATATGTACAGAGAGAAAGAAAGAAAGAGAGAGAGAGAGATGAACAAAAATGATAAAGTTGATAGAATATTTCTTTTGTGTAATTCATTCTTTAATGTTCTCAATTAGTTTCGACTGATGTTATCGTTAAGAGAAAAAAATTTGCAAAAAAAGTGTTGCTTTTTTTTAGTCCAGAATGATTTTTTAAAGTTTCAATCGTTTCAATTTTTTATACGCAATAGGAGAAGCGACGAAAAATTCAATAGTTATGTAGCATAACAGTTTGTTGAATAAAAACAATTTTCTGGTATCCTAGTTTCTTCAACTGACCTTTATGTATTTGTTGTTAGAATACCTGCAAATGAGCTCTCCATTTGAAAGGTTTATGTTAAGCATCGGAGGGATCCGTTCCAGATTAGCCTTGACTGCTTTATTTAGGTGTTAACGTGTCACCCCTAATCTGCTCATCCTATTTGAAGCCGCGCCATTTAATATAATGCTAAATATGTTTGAGGTAGGTGTTCAGTTCCTTTGAGCAACATTTCTTCTTTGATCCATGTCTCATTAAAGATGACTGAAAAGTTGTATCCCAGAATTTTTTTTTGTTTCGCGGGTGATTACGTGTATGGAGCTTAGTGTCAATTCTGTGCACCTTCAGCAAATCTATAATCAGTACGTAAAATTTTCATACCAATATATATCTCGAAACAACAAACAACTCGCTGATATGTCTTTCTTGCAATACAAAACTTCTTGAAAATTCAAATAGCTTATTCGAAAGCGCTCGAAATTTACAATCTTTTGGACGATACCTACAAATACTTTGTCTTCCCACAAAAATTACTTTTGCATGCATGCAAGAAAATTAAATAAAACCATCAGACATCTCTAAAGAAATATGCACGTGCATGTATGTATACGTATATGCAATTATATATGTCTAAAGTCACATTGTGTTTTGAATGTACTTATTTGTTAAGTTTAGCTTAAATATGACATTAATTCAGACGCATAGGGCGCCTAGTGAGAATCGTAAGTAAAAAGTAAAGTTGATGACCTTAGTCGCGGGCGACCCAAAGGTTCCCTTTTCGATAGCTACTCCACCGCAGTGTAGGGGAGGGCGCTACTCCTTTCCCTGGATTGCTCCACTTTACATTTGATCCGTACCTTATTATGCTGAGTGTTAAGCAAGGAGGTATCAAGTACCATTTTTTGAGTCTTTGGTATGACACGACCAGGGAATTGAACCCACGTCTCCCGGACCATTGGTGAACATTTTAACCATCATGCCAATATGAGGTACTTTTTATGTTTTTCATATACATAGACTTTCAGATATCAGAGATATTTTAAAACCATTTCACAAGCTCTTCTTGACTTTTCTTTTCTATGTGTCAGTCCTATTGTTTAAAAGATTTATCAAGAGAAGCTTCTTTCAATTTATAATCAAACGGTCCTCTCTATTCAGTTTGTTTTAAGTACTGTTTAATTTGCAATATGTTTCAGTTCTCGTATATTCTCCACGAAATAATTGTAGATATATCATGATAAACACAATTGGACCATTTACAGATTTACAGATTATCCTCGTCCTTTTTTATGCATGAGTATTGAAATGAAACCAGTCTCTATAAGATCAAACAGTCTGTAAAACTTTTTTACTAACAGAGGATCATAGATCAACTGATTCAGACTTGGTGTAATTAGATCTACCTGTATGCAATATCATAGGTCCACCTATGAACTGAGGCATTCTTTCTTCTTTTACTTTTTTGTTTTGTTTTCTATGATGCATATTGTCTTACTTCAACTTTGACATAATTGATTTTTGGAATCTAGTATTAAAAGTTAAAACAGAGGTTTATGGCACAATTACAGTCGAAAGAAAACAGAAATAAAATTGTTAGGGAGTTAAATTTGAGCAACCCAGACAATAAAAATGTCCAGTCAGACCGGATTATAATACGCTGACTGTGTTTCCTGCAAAGGGGTAAGACCTACTCACTCCCAAACAGTAAATGGGTGTCATGGGTATTACACTAAATCGAATCGGTTAGTGAAGCTTCAGTTCAGGAGATATAGTGAGTGTAAAGTACCATTTTATTGCCATTACTTCTGGATCCCCTTTTTTTCCGGAGAGTTAATACCTGTTAGGGTCCCATCTATGGGTAACATAGATTGGTTTTAAAATTGTTAGTATTCGATAGAACCATGCGCAAAAAAATTTCAAGGAACAATTACTTAAAAAAAGTAAATATGAACCTGATTCTCTAACCTCCGAGCATAAAACCACAGTTCAGATTATTTTCAAAACAGATCTCGGGATAACTGTAATGAGTACTTATTAACGTAGATATTGTTTTTACTTTTTGTTTGTTTGTTTGTTTGCTTGTTTACTAGTTTGTTTTAGGTTTTTTGCTGAGGTGGGGTAAAAAAAATTGGAAATAATTTTTAAAATAGGAATAAAAGATTAGACAGTTTTCATTCTTCTACACTGATTTACACACTGAATGAAATCTGGTCATAGAAACTTGATGAATTCTTTTTATGCGTCAAAATAAATAAAATTTGATAGACTAAAAATTTATGGCGAAAAAGATGCATTATTAGTTACAATTGAAATACTACTGGCATATTTTAGCAAAAAACCGTTGCAGAGTGATAAACTATTAGAGAGCCCGTGTGCCCCGAATTAACTTCCTAATCGAATTCCTCTGCTGATCCGAGTGGTAAAAGTAAGAAGCAAGGAAGGTTCTCAAAACGTAACGGTTATCGACGTAAATATTGAATAAGGGACCGACTCAAGTTCTAATTCTGGACGAGGCAGTTGTGTTTCACTTTGCACTAATTCCCTTGGGAAAGACATGAATCCATCCGTTCTCCCCCTTCACCACGAGCTATGGATATATAGTAGGACAAACTAGGTTCTTTATCTTTGGTTTGGCAATTCAAATCAGCTTTACTTGTGTCACATCTTTCTCATAGCGGAGGAGTTGGTTAAATATAGACGCGCATGGGTATGAGGAGATTAGATTTGATCTGTCTGTCTTTTTTCCTCGACTCAATGTCAATGTTAGATAAGTAGATACAACGATATATATATATATATATATGTGTGTGTGTGTGTGTGTGTGTGTGTGTGTGATTTGTACGTTACAGGGAGCACCCGGTACTTTTTTCCCTTATGTCACCCTTACCATTCTCGTCTTGTATTTGTAAAATCATTATTTCGCACAAATCTTATGCTTTCTATCTTGTAACAGTAAAACGTATGAATTTCAACGTCTGAAGAAACGATAGTGAAGAACATAGGCAAATTATATAAACCCATCTATTACACAACGCCTGAACAGGCGACGATAACAACAAAGGAAAGGAAAAGAGGAAAAGCACAGTCAGTACAATTCCCCATTCCAAAGACATTTTTTCACTGAGAGAAAATATCAAGATAGTCATTTGATCCTTTCTGGACGGAAACTGTTTCTTATCTTTGTAGTTGCGTCTGAATCTTTTTGTCTTCGTTGCCTTTCTTTCAACTCTTCCTCTCTACCTCTCATTCGTTTCTCTCAGTCGCCGTGTCCCTAAATAATCGCATAGTACGCTCTCCTTTGGTTTGAAGATCTCGTCTCTGTCGTTGCTAATGGTGACAGCAGCCTCGGTATCAATCGAGCAAATAGTTACATCCATTTGTTATGCGCATGCGGGCAAGAATGCAGGTCGATTCCTATGCTTCATTAAATCTTTTTACCGTCTACTACACAATGTACATGACTATTTCCACTTTTCTATGCTTTTTCCTCTTTTCATTCTCGTTTCCGGCTTTACCACTTCATTTACTTGTAATCAATGCATCGAGGAGAATAGTTAGACTTATATAAATAAACACACACACACACACACACACACACACACACACACACACATATATACATATACATATATATAAGCAGGGATCAATATATACCTGATATGTCTTCATACACGCGTTATTTTGAAACATACATATTTTTATATATAAGATGTTGTACAGGAAATGTTTAATCATTTGCAGAAGAACTATTCTCAAAACATACGTTTACACTCACTTACACATATATACATACAATTATATATCCACACACACACACACATACATATATATATATATATATATATATATATATATATATATATATATGCGTGGGCGTGTATATATTTATATATGATTTTGTGAATTCTCATTTAAGTTTCGATCACATATGCGTATAGTATAGTGGTAAATGTAATTATGTACATTTATATACTAAAGAATATTTTTATGTGATTTGTGTGTAAGAGTATATATATATATGTGTGTATCTATGTAATTAATTTTTCGTGTACATCTGTTGTGTACATTTCAAACTTCCTGAGATGTGTATTAATATACAAGCAGTTAATAACAGGATATCTGATGCATGCGTAAATTGATAAAAAATCTTTTGATATATTTAGATATACTTGTATACAGCCAGGCATCTGCGTCGACTATGTAATTTTTTTGCCTCCAGAACTTTATATACGTATGTAAGTATGTATGTACGTATGTATGCAGTTTAGTTTGTGATTTTAATATAATTCTTTCTTCTCCACATGTGTGTGTGCGCGTGGATATATATGAACTTATAAACTGAAATTATTGTAATATTCCTAAGCTTACAATAAATGTCTCATTGAGACATTGATTCTCAAACTGAAATGTTCTTGAGTCAAGAAGAAATTGATGAATAAAAGAAATAAATTAAAAAGAATTAAGCAATGCATCAATTACACATTGATATCACGTAAGCTAAAAAATTGTGTAGGTATCTACATCTCCATCTCTCTCTCTCTCTATATATATATATATACGTTTGAGGAAAAAATACCGACAAAATTGTCTTACTTATCTTTAAATAATTCCTTTTAATCAAATTTTCGTCATGAAATATATATATATATATATATATATATATATATATATATATATATATAATTTGAACGAATGTTTAACTGGTAACATTTCTTTGCACACACTTAAACAGTTTCAAGTATTGCAAGCTCTAATAAATATAATATTTTAATATTATTTCACACAAAAGATTGTATTTAATATCAAGGATTTGTTTACACACAGTTTAAATGGTTTCAAATATTGCTATTTCAACCAATTGACTCACAAAAACCACCTTCTAACACCTTTCAGATAAAATAAAGTAGATTACTTGTTTATCACAAGAGCAATTTGAAGAATACATTCGGGATAATCATGGACGGTAGGGCTTATCATGACTCGGCGATTCATCGGATCGGGCGTCTTCAACCACCCGTCGAGCCCAGTAAGAGTCAGTGTGGAGTTTTGCAAATCACGTGACCACTTCAGTTGCTAGGTCACGGCATTTCAGCCACCTGTCCTCAAGTATAAACCAGGGCCAACTAGTGATCTCTTTGATAGCGGACTTCTTACCCTTCTGCAGAGGTGCAGTTAGCGTATTCTATAACCCTATCCGACAAGGTGGTTAAATAAAACAGTTTAAAAATGAAATCTTAAAGATATTGTCACTTGCGATACGTTTTGGTAGAGAAACATCCGAATTTTATGCTGTAATAATTTTAAAACTACAATATACTGTCAAATCATAGCTGAGATTTTAACGCGCCATAAACCCATCTTCATCTTTACAGTGCTCCATCATTTCTGTAAAGAAATTAGGAAATGTGGTTTGGTCGAACTCACGGTAACTGTAGTTGTAGCAAACTATTTTCAATCGTTCACTTAAAATTTGCTTAACATTCTGGTGTGAATTCAAGACTTCTGACCTGCCCTTATTGTGGATTCACAAAAACTGCGTAGGTAACCAACACGGACAAGCTCCAAAAGCCTTTTCAGATACTGATGATCTTTTAGCTTCACACAAACATTCTTTTTATGAACATTACTTGTACTAACCGCAAATGGATTTTTTAGTCGGTAGGGACTGCTCGAAATTTGCTTTAAAATGGTGTTGTGAGAGTGTAAGAGAATTATGTACGCTCTTAACTGCCGATAGCCATAATAATGAACTTTAAGTGTTCCTCTACTAAATTATGTATCATGGGTGTCAGTATCTTGAATATTTTTAATATGATTTTTTAAAACATATTTCTTTTGTTGACACTCTGTACATACACTCACGTACGCATACACACACACACACACACACACACACACACACACACACACACACACACACGCACGCACGTACATACACACACACACACACACACACACATATATATATATATATATATATATATATAGGATATGTGGACAGAGATATTAGTATTCAAACTTTCTTCCGGATTTTTGATGCAACTATATTTGCATCAAACATACGGAAGAATTTTTAAAATTACTTGCATTATTATTATTTTATTAAGCGAACACGCTTTCATAAAATGTCCTTGCTTCTTTTTATGTGTATATTTCTGCATAAATACACAAGCATCAAATATTTATGGACATTTATTGTATACGTTTTTATTCAGCTGTCAGTAATTAGGTCATTTGTACGCTGCTTTATTGTGAAGAAATTGAAGTTAGCGATCTAAACTCACGATCTTCAAATGGTGCCTCCAATCCTTGGCCTTAAGCCAGACTAGACTAAACTTAAGAACCTATAAACAAGTTTCTTACCCTAATCAAATACGATTTTTTGGGTGGGTGTAAGAATAATTACGTAAGAATTTGACAGCTGAATCTTACTCGTTGCTCATATTAAGAAGTATACAATCTGGTCTCCTATCTATAAAGAATCCGTAGCATTTTTTTCGTCACTTATTTCAAGATATCTGTTGACAGCTCGGGGGTGTAATGGCTAGCAAGTTAGATAAGAAAACCTTCACGAGTGAGTTCGAGTCTCATTAGGTGCCTCTTCCATACAGCCCTGCGCTTAATTAATTACTATTTCAAGATATCCGTACAGAGTCGCAACCACCTACACATCATGTTTCAGCATTTTTTTTCTCTAAATGCGGACTCACAAAAGAACAACTTCCAACATAAAAATACAAAGATATGTAGAATGTTTGCGCATGTACAGATGTATACATTTGTGTTGCATAATATATTCAATAGGGATTTGACCTCACAAAGTATATACTTCAACAGCTTGAATTAATGGAAGTGAAGCGTCTAATTGGGTCACACAATATAAAAGCGTGAAAAACGTGACTTTGGCCATGAATACATATAAAAATAGCGGTCAGTGGGGATTTGATATTATTCGGCCACTTCTGCTGTCCAAGATTAGTCACACCAAAAAGAACTGGGTAGATCCCGGTTGGGGTTAACAAAAGCTGAAATGGGGGTTCAGCTTCAACCCAGTCAGACTAAAAGAAGACTCAGACATCATTTAATCTCTCTCTCTCTCTCTCTCTCTCTCTCTCTCTCTCTCTCTCTCTCTCTCTCTCTCTCTCTCTCTCTCTCTTACCAAAATATTTTTGGTGAGAACTCAGCAATGAAAAATCGACGCCCCCCACCAATAATACAACGATCATGGACCAACAAAAAGGAGTAAAGATGGAGTCGTTTTTTACACAGGTATCCTATGACGAAATATTTGAAAGAATTAGTTTTATAACATACTAATATTGTTGATTATAAAGTTCTTCTTATTAGAATGTTTCGTAAATTTATTCCAGTTTTGTGTGTTTAACTATCCTTTATATTTCAGTAAATTTGTGCATAGTTTAAAAATCACACAATCTGAAACCAAAAATATTCGTCACAAGTGCCCAAGAATATATATCTACAAGCTGAAGTAACCGTCTGCGCTAAGTACGTGGTTAAGTTTTAAGTAGCAATCTTTGTAGTCAATTATTAATTTCCCATCTTTGTAGATGATTTAAGATTTCCAATCTTTGTGGTCAATTAAAAATTTACACCGAACTGTACATCAGAAAATTGGTTTAACTATTACAATTTTTAGCGTTACATTTTAGTTAGTATCATTCCATGGAATATTTCACCGAGTTTAAAAGGATTTTTTAATATTTCAGAGTTTTAAAGAGAAATAATTTTAAACTTGTGAGATTAATAGATTTAAACGTTTTTGTTTTTATCCGATCGTCAGTACTAACTGTGCAATGATGCTATGTAATTATTGGCTATCTCCATGCCTAACATTGCCATCTATATGAAAATAAAATTAAAATAAAAAGTAATGTCTTATCTAATGTAAATAATTATTGTAAAATTCGTTGTTTCTTTTTTTTTTTGTTGTTGTTTTTTTCAAGCTTGAAAATTCAAATGCTATAGTATTAGTTACGTCTTGCAACAGCCTGACTTCTCCCTAATTATAGTTAAAGCCCACTTTAGGATAACATTTAAACTTAGAACTACCTATAAATAAATTAGTAATGGTTTATTAAATGTGGCCAATCATTTTAGTAGTAGAGTTCATCAATTATTTTTCTTTCGAACAACAGAAATTTGAATTCTGAGCCATTACTTAGGTCTTGCAGTAAGATGGTTTCCAACAAATTATCATTTATCTATTTATTAAGTCCTCCTCAAGTTGAGAACCTTTCTTTCCTCTTTTCTCTTTTTTACATGAAAAACTTCCCCCTGGACATACTGAGTATGCATATTGAATTTGATAGATCTATTTCACCTCTTTTCAGTTATAAATATTCGTAAACATAAAGAGAAATAAAATACCTACACAGTTGCCTAGATGCTGATATTAATCTTAATTATATATTTTACCCATTACATCGATAACAAAGGCAGACTCGGCACTTTTTTTAACTTGTCTAGAATCGTTTGTTAGCACAGTTATATGGTTTCAAGAATTCCCATCTAATACAAATAAATTGCCCAATTCTATGTTTTTAATGGTCCAGTCGGTTGGGGCTGCAGAATACACCGACTACATCCCTGCAGAGGGGTAAGACTCGCTGAGTGTCCTAAGCAATCTGATGTTAAGGCTCCAGTAATGCTGAAACTTTGGGGAATGCAGAGTACCTCTTCATTGCCATCGCTCCCAGGTCCACTCTGACTCGGAGTGGTAACACCTGATTGGGTCTATCTAAGAGTCAAATAGAACTGCTGCACATTTAAACTGTGGACTTATGCAAACTGAATTATTTGAAATAGAACTTTTTTCACATTTAAGAGTGTATAAACAAAAGGGTGTACGTAAGAAAAACTGAATTGTTTGAAGTATAATTGATTTTACATTTTAACTATGTAAACAAAAAATGTGCACTTATGCAAAATTGAATTGTTTAAAACAGAACTGTCTTTACGTTTTAACTGTGAGTAAACAAAAACTGTATTAAGACAAATGAGTGTGTGTAAACAAAAAACAGTGTACTAATGCTAAATTGAATTGTTTAAAATTAAGAGAAACCATTTAACAGTGTTAAAAAATGAGCTCAGGCTTGCTGAGAAATTTTATCTACAAAATGTGTTTAGAAATCATATCTAATATATGTATAAAAAATATTTGGCATTGAATGACCTGCAATGGTTGATATGCCATAAAACCCGAACAAAGCAAATCAAATCTATGCTTTTAAGTATTCTTATCTAATATTAATAAGATGTGCACAATGTATGATTTCAAGTGACTATTTCTATTCAATAATAATCATTTCGTTGCTCACAGTTATATCTCAAGTAACTGATAATAACAATAGTAAACAATTACAGCTTCAGTAACTATACTTAATACAAATAATTTGCTCTCAGTAATATGGTATCAAGTATTCCTATCTAAAAGAAATAAATTATAAACAGATCTTATCTGACCCATAAATCTAACTCTGGGAGTAATGGATATGCAGAAGTATTCCATATTCCCTTGGGCTATAGAACTGTAGCCTTATCTCCAGATAAAGCTTAGCATAATGTTCAGCACCCCCCTTTTTGTGGAGGTCTGACACCATTGCAGGGGATACAGTCAGCATATTCTAAGATCCACCGACAAGGCTTATTGCATAACGATCTATACGTGCACTGGTTTCGAAATAAATAATGTAACAACAAAATTTGGATTTTCTGCACATTCTGTACCCAAGTCAAAATAGGCATCGTCCTTCAAGAGAATGGAATTTTATTTTTAGTAAGAGTTTATTATCATACATTCAGAGTGAATTCTACAAGAATTTAGGATGAAAGTTCATTATCAGTTCCAATTTTTGTTTAACATTTACTGAGCCAAGTTTTTTTGATGATCTCAGCAAACATAAATCCGATCAATCACTTTTTTTATAAGCTAGAATATTACATCTTCTCTCTGACATGTTTACTCGTAATGATAAAAATGTAGGTGGGGAAATTGTGCTTTTGAAATTCTGTTAAATGGCTGATTGAAATGCTCGGATTGAAATTGCTTTCTCCTTCGATTTCTACGTTGATATTTTTTTATCGAGGGAATCGAAATAAAAACAAAAATATTTGTAACTATATCGCGTGGACGAGAGAGATTATTTTCGATTGATTGAGAGAGCGAAATAGAACGAGAAAGAACGAGAGAGAGAGAGAAAGAGAAAGAGAAACAGTCAGACAGACAAAGACAGAGAGAGAGAGAGAGAGATGCGAACACTTGTTTCCCTAAAGGTTCCAAATATACTTTACAAAATTCATGTACTGTCAAGTATTTTCCTTGAGTCGTTACAATTCGTTATAGCATCAGTACTGCATCTTACATAGCAATTATTATGAATAACGCTGCTAGGAATAATAACGGGATTTTTGAGCTTTCACTAACATTTTTTATTAACATTGTTTTATGTTGCAGTTACAAAGGCACTGTAAATTGCAATAAACTTTTTCTAGCACAACTGAATCAAATCCAATTTCGTTGCATTGTATTTTTCTCGCCGATTCATATTCAATATATAATGGATAACAACGATCACTTCTTGAGGGAGAAAAATGGTTTCATTAAATATATTTTGTGTTGTAACTTCAACTGTAGCTGTGGGAAAGCCAGAAGTTGGCTCAACTCCAAAATGTCAGTGTATTTTAATGATATCACTTCTTAAGCTTCACTTATAGGATGGTAAATCACATGATTTTAATAATTTTTAATTGTTAGCCTATTTTGATTCTGAATGACCATCTATAGATCATCTTTGCTTACAAAAATCAGTGTTCAGACTCAAGATTTACGCATTCTTTAGCAAGAAAGCTCTAACTGCTTGACTGCTACCGCTTCCGAATCTCATACATAGTACATACTATTGAAATAACAAGTTGAATCCAAGAAAATTCTACGGTTTAACGACTAAGAATCAAAGATCAATATAAGATAGAGGCATTTATGACGTAGGCGTTATTGTTATAATGAGTGAATTCGGCACCTGAGTTCAAATCCTGAACGAGGCTCTTTGGATTTCACGTAGCTCTAAAACAATTGGAAAAGGTATGAATCTAATTCTTCTTCCTCCAGTCATAAATACCTGGGCCGAATGGGATTTTTAACCTTGGTACGGCAGCTGGTCTAGGAAATGGAAAACTCTGAAATTGAAACCGGTTGTAGACCTAGAGAGAGTGAGAGATAGGCTCCGCCAAGTTATTTTTGGTTGAGACTCGTAACATGAAGAGCGCACCAATGAACAAACCAGGTTACGGGACTCGTAATTATGATAAAATTCTAATATTTCATTTATCAGCTGCAGATATATATTCAAAACTGTTTATTGTGTTTATTTGCATATATTTTACGATAAAACAAAATTAACAGAATAAATTAAACGAATAAATGAAAAGAACGGAAATAACGTTTAATTACTTTTATCTTCATGGTAAAGAGCTTTTTTCCTAAAATAGTGCACAATCTCGCATTACTCACCAATATTTCTTCCACTATGACTAAGTCTGTCAGTAAACTATGGTGACCCTTCTATTTCCGATTATTTTCAGTTGTGGCAATAGGAGATTGCGAATAAAGTTTTACAGAGAATAAAGCCTCGGGTGGAGGCGGTCGGAAGGCAGATGTGTTGTCAGAATTTTTCCCTGTTTTATATAAATATTCAAACGTATAAATATAATTTCTTTTTTTTTCTCATGGCGGTACAAAGATAGGATGAAAAGTTCATGAACTAAAAATGAGATGACGTCATATCTGCTGTTGATGACTTTTTTAACCAATAAGATCCAAATACTGCGACGCAGACGCAAGAAGTGTGTGGTGTGCATGTGGACAATAAATCTCATTTGGTCACTCTTCATGTATCTTGGTCAGCCTATGAATTTTCTCAGCCCAACCTGGAAATTAGATGCTATGGTTTTATGCTTTTAAGAAGACCTTTTTCTGCTAATTCTTTGAAGGTTTTTGATCTTTCGGGATCAAAAAGGAAATTGACAAAGGAACTTTCAAGATTTTGTTTTCGATAAATATTTTTCAACGGTGATCTGATAATGCATTAAGAATCAAACGATTTTGCTATATCTAAGCAAAGTTTTGTAAATAATAAAAATCAAACGATTTTATTCCTTTCATTATTACCTGCCGTATATGACTTTGTACGTATTCAACTTTATGCAAGAAAATAGCGTTCAGAACTAACATTTTTTACTAATAATAGAGCATAATGTATAGTTATATCTACGGTAGTCACTAGAGCGGAAGTTGTTTCAGGTATTCATACTGAAGTAAATCCTTATAGCATTCCTGTTTTTAGAGTAATTATCAGAGGTATATATTTTGAAGGGCTAGGTAAGTACCACATACTTACCAAAGTTAGTAAATTAAACATGTTTAAATGATAGACTTAATTCTAATTTTGATATAAATCTTAATATGGGTTACCATGGGAAACGGATTTTTCGGTTCCTTGTAATTAAATACTTAGGCAGTTATTCTGAGATAGTGCTTTAAACCTTTTATTAAGGTTCTTTAACGCCAAACCCTGTTTATACATATTCATGATTTGTAAAAAATCTGTTGATAACATTTTTAGACGAGCTGAAGGTCAATTTTTATCACACTGTTAAATGATTTCAAGTATTTCTTTCTAATAAGAATAATTCTATTTACTATTAATCATTTGTTTGTCCACAGTTCAATGATTATAAGTATTTCAATGTAACAGTAACAATTTAACATCAGTCATTTATTTGCACACATTTGAATAAATATATGTGATATGTAAGAGATTATCTTGTCGGTAATTTCCTTTTTAAATGAGTTATAACTAATTTGTTTGCTCACTAGTATTGCTATTGTTTCTACACAGTGCAATGGTTTCAATATTGCTATCAAATATCAATAGTTCTATTCAATATCAATCACTTGTTTGCAGACAGTGAAGTGGTCACAAGTATTGCTATCTAACACTAATTATTCTATTCAACATGATGCATTCGTTTGTACATAGTTAAATGATTCCAAGTATTGCTATCTATCACCAACAGTTTAATCAAATAGTCATTTGTTTACACACAGTTAAATGATCTATTTCTAGGAGTTCAATTTATCATAAGTCATTTGTTTGTACTCGGTTTAAAAGTCAAACAATTCTATTTAAGCCATAGATAGAACCATATAAGGTGCTACCAATCCGGGTCAGAGTGGACCTGGGAGCGATGGCAATGAATGAATTTTTAGTGTCATATCACTTGTTGGGGTGGGGGTCTTACCCCTCTGCAGAGATGTAGTCGATGTATTCTACGGCACCAAATCAAATAAGTGAAATTTCTGAGAAGGAAATCTAGTGATGTAGGAGCTAACGTGCTTGACTGTAATATTGTTGTGAGTTCGATCTCTAGTCATGCTATAAAGTTCCACTTAGGACAAAAACCTCTGGGGAAGGTATGAACCCCTTTATCCCTCCAGCTATTAGATAAGTAGTATCATTACTATTCTTCAACTAGTATGGTTTTGTCATTAGATAACCCATGAAGGTTGATATGCCATTAAACAAAGGAACCAAACTAAAATACCTAGCATTTCTTGCCAACTGCAAACACTTTAGCTTTTAAAATGTTGTCATTTTGACAGGTTTCTGTTAATAAACTTGCTAAAAGTCAGTTTTTATCCATTCATATTCACTAGACTAGTTTTCATATAAGTGCATTTTCTTCACGAGTAAGACGACAAATGTACGACTGTAATGTATAACCCCCTCTCAAATGTACTACTCCTTTTCACTGACGTTGAACCTGATGCCCAACTGTCTCATCAACAGCAAAAGGTTAATCATCGGAACTCTTGAGATAGATCCAAGATACGGTCACACATGAGAGTTTGAGAGTTGGAGATTTTTTTAAATGGTTTGACAGTTACTAACTGGTAGAACGAAAAGGAATGATAAATTTGGGAATAGCGAAACTGTCCACTCCCTTTAATAAACAACAGATATTTTCTTCATCAACTGGTAAATACTATTTCAAATTTTCCTGATTTAGAGGTCGGTCTGGAAGGCGGTTGCAATACTGATGAATAAAGCGTGTGGTATTTTTCAGTGACCACCTGTTTGACTTTTTCCTTTTCCTGGTTTGAATTCATCTTCATCTTTTCATCTCGTCTTTTTCTACTCGAATTTTCTTCGAGTTGCCGCAACACCACACAACATGATTTTTTAATGTCTGGCACTTACAATGTCGACATGATGAAACAAAAATAAATAATATGCAACAATTACGAACTACAGGTGGTAGCTTCATTTTTCTTGCTTAAAAACCATCTTTACGGACAAGTAAACTCGATTCGCGTCACATCTTATTTTTGGATTTATTATTAATTTCATATAAATAAATTACTTAGTATTTCATAGTTATGTCACTAAAGAAATTATAATGACTAGAAAGTGCATATCGCCATATTTCGTACAATTAAGTTAAAATTTAGAGCATTGCACAAACAGAAGTCTCGCTACAATGTGCCATTTTTTATCTATTTTCTATTTTGGTATGCTATTTTAACATACATTCACAAATCGGACCATTGTAATAAAATGTAGCGTAGTCATCGACGATTGTTATGGCAAATTATCTGATAGAGGAGGAGGAACATAAAACACGATTCGCCTGGAGTATTAGGGCCACTGTTGTTTTATTCTCTCAATTCAGTTTTTTATGTCATGGAAGTATTTAGAAATAGATAACAGTCACAATGTGCAGGGGTAACTTCTTCGTTCTGGTTGGAATCAACTCTTTTTTTTTTTTTTTACCTTCGAAAGATTCAATCGCTCTCCATCTCAGCGACCACATATTTCCCCGTGTCTCCAGCCACCAAAAGAGAGCTTTAAGAAACCCAGCTTTTTTTTTTTTTTTATTGGGGTTCACACTTCTGTCACGCGTGGGCGGCATCGACCGGCTAGTACTCACTACCACTTTGTTAGCCGATCGAATATGGCTAACCGCTGTTTTTAGTCTGGGTGGGGGATACTTGATCAAGTATAGCCTACCAGACGAGACTTTTTAAAACTTTGTTAATGCGTCTTTCTTTCGACCGTCTGCATTGTTTTGTTTTGTTTTGTTTTGTTTTTTATTTTTTGTTTTGTTTTTTGTTTTGTCTTGTTTGTTCGGTTTTTCTTTTTTTTTGCTGTTTTTAATAATTTATCTAATCGCACCCATGTACTATTCGCTTACAATGTTGCATAAAGATTTCACTATTAAACGGACCCTACACAATGACGTCGATGCAAATTTTGATATCTTCTGTTACAATGAATAAATTTACAATAATATTCTCATTTTCAAGTATTATTTTAATTAATAATGATAAAAATATTATTTATCCAAGATTTTCTAGTGAATAACATTGTCAAACATTTTTTATCAAATAATCAATATTATATCAAATAATAAAGATTATATCAAATAATTAAGATCGTACTACTGTGCAACAAAAAGAAATAATTGATAAAATCAAGTGTGATGAATTATCGGCATTGATGTTCAAGAATTACCATTGGACTACCAGATTATACGTTCGTATGTTTTAAATGTGGCCTCACTCAAAATATACGTGGCTGCTGTCAAATTTGGTTTTCTATTCATTTATAATTTTCAAGTTCTGCTGTTCTGTTTTTTGTTGTTTTTTTTTTTTTGTTTTGTTTTGTTTTTTTAATCTATTTGACTAGACTTTGCATATCTAAGAGTTCCCTTTAACAAAGAAGAAAAAAAATTATCTTATCCCAGTTCCTTATCAATTTTTCATTTGCATTTATATTTCAAAACAATGACTATAACATGTGGGACAAAGTTAATACAAAATATGTCTCAGATATCATCACCAAACACACATTTCGCCCTTCTAATCATATTTTTATCTTGTCTTAAATTGTTTTTAATAAAGTTAGCTTAATATGGCAAAAGTGATTGAAAGATTGTGTTGCGCCAACATTTTAATTTGGAAGGTCCACCTGTTTCTGAACGCAATATGATTTGCTCTCTCTCTCTCCCTCTCTCTCTCTCTATATATATATATATTGGGACATTCCCCAAAGGATTGATAAAGGGACTGGAAGACTTGCAAATAAGAGGACAAATTCCAGTCAGAAACCATCAGGTAACGCTGGTGTGAAAAACTCTCAAAGGAGTAAATAAATATATATTATTATAACTATTTTACTGCTTTTTTTTACACTAGCGTGAGCTGATATTCTTCCATGGAAGTTGAGTGACAGCAAATCTCCTCAAATCTCCGGGACTCTTCGCAGTATTCTGGCTGATTTGAATAATGGTGTGGTTTAGATGGTCTCCATTATTATTATTATTATTATTATTATTATTATTATTTGACTATTTTGAGAGTTTTTCACACCAGCGCTAGCAGACAGTTTCCCACTGGAGTTTGAGTGACAGCAAGTCTCCTCAAGGCTCCAGGACTCTTCTCAGTATTCTGGCTGATTTTAATAATACTGTAGTTTGGATGGTCTCTACTCGTCCTCTTATTTCCAAGACTTCCAGTTTCTGTACCAATCCTTCGGTGACTGTAACTAGAGCAACAATTACAATTGGTATCACCGTCACTTTCATGTTTCAAAGGTTTTTTCAGTTCTCATGCAAGATAGAGGTAATTATCTCTATTTTCACTCTATGCAAGTTTGTCACGCTAGTTTTAGCTTGTGGTTTTCTTAGAAGTTGGAGGGACAACAAATCTCCTCGGGTCTCCAGTATTATACCTGATTTGACCGTGCTGTAGTATGGATGATCTCGATTCTTCTTCTGACCTCCAGTTTCCCCCGTCTTTTTCCAGACTTTTGGGGGCCATTCCAAGGGCCCCAACTACAATTAAAATTACTATCACCTTCATGCTGCACAGTCTTTTTAGCTCTTTCTAGCAAGATCCAGGTATTTGTCTATCTTTTCGCTTTCTTTTATTTTCACTATATGATTCGCTGGAACAACAAAATCTACTTGATGGCAAGTTCTTTTTTTCTTTTTAATTAACACCAAGTCTCGTTTTCTATGCGGGATTTGATGATCCGTTCGTATTCCAAAGTCCCAGAGAATTTCATGGGTGTCATTTTCTTGGACAGATTCTAGTTTGTACATGTACTATGCATGGTTAAATTTTAATCCTTTGCGCAATTCCGAGTGGATCAACCTTCCGACCCACTTTTGTATTTCTTTTGTGCAAATTATTATTATGATGATGATTATCATTCCCGAACGAAAATAAAGTCTCAAATTTATTTCCACAAAAATTGCAGGAGATACAGAGAGCAAACAAGACCTTTAGATAGAACAAGTTTTCAGCTTCAAAACACTATTCCATATATATTTGCCAGTTACGAGTAAGAGCCTTACGACCGCACACATTAAAATCTGCTCCAGCAAATACGACCGATTTTTTTCTTTCGACAGTTATAACCGGATTGTTGTTCAAAAGTGGTTCTCCGAATAATCTATCTTCATTGGATTGATTCTCGAAATTACAACATTATAAAAAAGACCAATGGCAGTATTTTGTTGTTCAATGTATTTGTTTTAGTTTCTGTGGTAATTAATTGGAAGCATTACTTTCGTTGCGTCTCTCGTATTATTATTATTATTATTATTATCACTCCTTAGGAGTTTTTTACATCAGCGTTTGCTGATGGTTCCTCACTGGATTTTTAGCGACAGCAAGTCTCCTCAAGTCTCCAGGACTCCTATTAGTATTCTGCTCGATCTCAATAATGCAGTAGTTTATACAATTGGTATAAACGTCACTTTCATGTTCAATAGTTTCTACAATTCTCCAAGCAAAGTTGACATATTTTTCCTTCTTTTCACTTTCTTTCAAATTTACTCAGTGGTCAGCCGGGATAGCAAAGTCCACAATTTTGCAAGTTCCTTTTTTTTTGCTTATTATTATTATTATAATGTCTGGTTGTCTGCTTGAGATTAGGTGATACGTTTGTATGTCATTTTTCAGGGCAGATGTTAGGTTGTGCATATACCATTTGTTCGTATGGTCAAATTGAAATTTCTTGCACAATTCCCAGTGGATCACTTTGACCACCCAGTCGTGTCTAATCTTATATTCTTTTTATGATAATTTGCTGCATTCGCTGATTACGTGATTGGTGGCTTCGTCTCTATTATTATTATTATCATTATTATTATTATACTTCAAGCGTGATTTCCACACAAGTGTTGACTGATTCTTCTGATTTCTCCACTCTGTTATTTATCATTATTATCATTATTATTATTATTATTATTAGTTCACAAGATTGCTTTTTCCAGTTGTGTTATTTTCAAGCAGTGTTAGAACCTTGATATCTTTATCTTTGCCCTCAGCTCCCACTCTTCTTCATATGATGCTTATTCTACGTCTGTATTTCTTCCTCACTGGTGAGCTTATCGCACATCACCTTATGTTATCCACTCTTTTGACCTTAATTTGCTTTAGATATCAATTTCAATTCGTCTTGGATTCCATTTTTTTCTTTTTACCATACGTTGTCTCGTTATCTGTTTACGTTTATATAAGTACTGGATAGTTGAATGCAGAAGACTACTCTTACAGTTCCTCTGATATCACCTCCTGCCACTACTGATCATCCTCAGGCCAAGGTGTATAAATATTTGGCAGTTGAATGACGTGAGGAAGAGAGCTCAAATTGGAAACTTAAGCTCTAATTGTTGTGAGTGAAACCGAGAAAAACAGTTAATACGGTTCAAGTAACCAGATGTTTTGTCAGAATTTCTGAGATGAGCGATTATCATTGTTATATACTGATGGACTCAGACTAGTCTCGGCAAGATGCTGAGAGTAGTCTGTGTATAATAATAAAAATAATCAGAAGTTGTTTGTTTCAGAATCAATAGAGAAATAAGTTATTTCCAAAACATGCTAGAGTAGTTCATTACAACCTTCTCTACATTATAACTTTTGATGCATATATAACAATTAAGAAAATGACAGCACTCATCCAAAATATGGAGGCACTAATGTGCTATTTTCAACCCACATTAGCTATGGTTAATTAGTAGAGTAGATTTGCCTCTTACCCTTAGTATGGCAACTGGCCTAGAAGAAAGAAATTTCTGAATTCAAACCAGCTGTCCTTAGCTTTAAAATTTACCTTGTGTCGCATCCTGCTCGTGATGGCGGAAGTGGGTTTGGCTTGAGTTTTTTTTTTTTTCGTTTTATGGCATATCTGCCATTGTAGGTCATCTAATGCCAAATCCATTATATATATATATATATATATATATATATATATATATATATATATATATAAACAGTTCTATTTTAGTTTAGCATGTCTACCGTTTAGTTCTATTGGTCAAAAAGATAGGACCCTATCAGGTGCCACAAATTTGGGCCAGAAAGTAACTGGGAGTGAAGGGGTACTCTGCATTTCCCAAAGTTCTAACATTACTGGAACCTCACTATCTGATTGTTTAGTGTCATATTCAGGACACTCGTTGGAGGAGTCTTACCCCACTGCAGAGATGCAGTCAGTGTATTCTGCAGCCCCAGCCAACTGGGCCAGCAGGAGAGGGGTTAATACATGAACATTCTTGTAGTCATGCTTAATGTAACGGTTGGCGTCGTTAGAAGTGGTATTGGTCACCTGAGTTCAAATCCTAGGCGCGGCTATTTGCGTTTCACTTTGCGCTAGTGCCCCCTTGGGAAAGGTATGAATCCATCTGACCTTCTCCTCTCAGCAAAGGGTAAATACCAGGGTAAACTGAGTTCTTTGGCCTTGGCAAAGCATCTAGATTATGAAAATTCTGGATTCAAACCAGTGGAACAACGCTTAAAAATTGACCTTATGCAGCACTTTCCCCGTAGCGGAAATCAATCAGCTTTCTGTTCCATTTACTGTTTCTACTGACTTTGACCCATCTATACATTAAAATTCTTTGTACTTACAATTATTTCTCTTTATCCATTACAAGGACAATCTCTTTTTATAGCCATTCATCAATTTAAACCACTCCATATTATTTTTTTAATTACAACTTTTGAACCTCTTCTTCTTCTTCTTCTTCTTCTTCTTCTTCTTCTTCTTCTTCTTCTTCTTCTTCTATATATTAGCCTATCCCTTCGAACGATCAGGATGCATCACAAGGCTATTCTTCTTCTTGTATTTCATCTTGTTAAAACAATGTTTTGGCGTGTCCATTCTCCAGACTTTGTCAGGAGTATAATTAGAAAGCAAAGAGGAAAAACATTTTTACAGAAAAATTGCCACAGAAAAAAGTTATCATTGAGATAACAACTGGTTCAGTCCATTTCCATAGCGCGAGATAGACAGGGGAAAATATGTTGCCAAAACAATGAAAACCAGGTGGTATTATAATCCAAACTTCCCTAATTAATGCACCTGGCCAACAATCTGATGTACGCGACGGATATCAGATTGTTGCCCAGGTGCATTTCGACTTCGCTTACTCTGCAAGGAATCTTGTGTAATTGATATACGTAGACAAATACAGTCGGTATATTATGATATCCTTTCGTTTATGTTTTTATTTTAGACTTGACGATGGTTGAAGAATATAGTGAACAAAACGTTATGTGAACAGCATCAAATTCAGGAAGTAGGATTTCAAGCAAACTTTGAAATTCTTCTGGACGTGCCATATTTTTTATGGGCTAATTTATCAAGTTGGTTGGGTGGTTGGTTGGATTTCACAGCATATCAACTTCTGTGGGTTATTTAATGCCAAATACTGTTTATAGATATGTATTAAATATGCATGGTTAGTAAACGAATAGTTTGTTGGTAAGAATTTTAAACAAGCCAGGATTCATTTGTTTTCACACAGTTAAATGGATTCAAGTATTTCTATCTAATTCTAATATCTATATTTGCGCAGTTGAATGGTCTCTCCTACTGCTATTTAGCACTCTATTCAATATACTTCATTCGTGTACACACTGAAATGGGTCCAAGTATTGTAATATTGATAATTCAATATAACAGTCATTTGCTTTCGCACAAATGGTTTTAAGTATTGTAAAGGATTCATCAGTTTAATTTGACTGATAGATGGGGCCCTAACTTCAAGTCAGAGTGGAACTGGAAGTAATAGTAATTATAGGTAAAGCTCGAAAGATCCGGGTCTGAAACCTCACCATCAGATTGTTTAGTGACATATCCAGGAAACTCGTTCGGGATTAGGAAGGTATTACCTCTTTGCAGAGATACAGTCGCAGTAATCTACCACCCCAGCCGACTAGGCTGACTAATTTTTCATTTCATTTACCTTTTTCTCACCTTTTATATGGCCCTTTATATTATACGCCTCTGAAGTTGTCCACTAACAAATAAAATCTGCACGTCACAGTGAGATTTTTTCATCAAATACTATAATAAAGTAGTTCCCTGTAAAGTTTTCAACTGATTATTAGTTTTGTGGGTCTTATAGTTAGGCTAAACATCATTTTTTTAATCATCTAAATTATTGATGGAAGTATGAAATCCAAATTAGAAACCTTGATCCCTTCCCAAATAGAAGCCTTAATATCATCCTGTACTAGTTACATCAGGTACCAAAAGGGCTCACAGTTCATCCAGCATATATATATGTATATATATATATATATATATATATTGGGAACCTAACTTGTTGTCATGGTTAACAAGCTAAATAAGCAGACCATTGTTAGCAAGCTAACATCTCACTGAATGACCCATATTTCTGTCCTTGTGCCATAACTAAGTCAAGTAAATAACTCTTTTTAGACGTATTTATTTGTATATATAGCAAATTGTAAACCTATATATGTGTGTGCTTGTGTATGAGTGTGTATTTTATACGCTTTAAACACACACACACACACACACACACACACATATATATATATATATATATATATAGACAGAGAGATAGAGAGAGTGGGGTAGAGAGCTAGGAAGACGTCTATGAATATTCATTTTTTACCTGTTCATGCTCGTATGGACTTTTTCCTTTCCTTTTATTGCAAATACTATGCACCTTTACCAATAGAGGAAACCTACCCCATTTCTCCCTCCTTGATTCTCGCTTCTTATTGACAAGAAACTTAAATGTAAATTCTTCTTATTTCCCACCGTCATTACCTCTTTGCTTTTTTTTTTTTTTTTTTTTTTTTTTTTTTTCATTTCCTCCAACGACACGGCTGCTAAAACCGATTGTGAAAAACCACATTCGATCGATTAACGATGCTTTTTTAGCTCTCACCCATTCACTTATATTTCAATGGGTGGCCTGCATCCGCCGTCCACATATCGATCTGAGTAAAAGCAATCGTATATATGAATCTACCCCCACTCTCTCTCTCTCTCTCTCTCTCTCTCTCTCTCTCTCTCATGCGCGTCAGTATCCTAACTGCGACAAACGCCTCGGGGACTCACCTGGTTGTCACCTTTGCTACGACTTTTCATCAAGCAGACTGAGGAAATCCTGACGTAAAGAAATGTTGATTGAACAAGAACTTTTTCTTTCTGTTAGCTTTACTACGAAAACAAAATATATATACGCCTTATTTGTCAGTCCGGTGTGTTGCTATAAATTTATATATGTACTTTATGTAGTAGATAAGTGGGTGAATAGGTAGATATAAGGGTGGGGATCTGGAGACTAATAACAGTACTGGTGGTAATCAAATCTGCAGGAATTGGTGTTTAGGTTTAGTTGTGTGTCACACGTTGTGAAACTTGTTAAATTAATCGATTAATTTGCAGTCTGATGTAAAAATTCTTTTTTCTATATCAAGATGAAAGTTTGTATGTGACCACATGAGGTGAACTTGAGTGCCCGAACATATGTGGTCATTTCATTACATCAAAGAGCGTCTATCAGTGCATATATGCACACAATTAAGATTATCATTAAAATCGAACGCTAGAAGCATTCTTCATCTGTAAAGTCTTCAAAGTGCTCCATGCACAAAACGCAGAGCAATACACGCACAAACACATTTATACGAAGTGCATACGATTAGTTTCCAGACTTTTTTCGTGTGGACATTTAAAATTGTCCTAGAGTCTTGAAAATTCCCTATACATCTTATGGGATGACTGACCAATTTTTATGATTTCAGGTTTAAATGAACTGCTACAGTAGGAATTGGAATACACCCTACTAAAGCCTGATTGTCACAGCTGGTGAATTTCAAAAATGCAATCTGGACGTGAGGAAGAACGATATGCAATAAAATTCTGTTTTAAACTTAGAAAAAATGCCACAGAAACGTATGGAATGCTTCAAACTGCTTTTTGGAGCATCGTGCATGAATTGAGCATCAGTTTTTGAGTGGCTTAAGAGATTCAAGGAAGACAGGGAGTCTGTGAGGGATGATGAGAGGTGTGGGAGGCGTACGGAAGTCAATACACCAAAGTTGATTGGCCAAAGGGTTAGGGTTAGGGCTGCTATGTTGAGGTTTTAAGGGAGTTCAGCAAGAGATTCCGTCGGAAGAGGCCAGCACTCTTGAAATCGTGTCAGAGGTATTTCTACCAGGACAATACACCAGTCCACAACTACATCCTTGTCACAGACTATTTGACCAAGATGGGCATCAAGACAGTTTCCCACCCTTCCTATAGTCCAGACTTTGCTCCCTGTAACTTTTGGTTATTCCCTAAGCTCAGATGATGTCGTTATGAGACAACTGAGGAGATGAAAGAGGCTGTGACGAAGGTCATTGACACGCTCACACAAGAGGACTTCCATGGGGCCTTTCAGAAGTTGTTGGAACAGTACAACAAGTGCATTGCAGCCGGAGGAGATTACTTCGAAGGGCACTAGAGTTTTATGTATGTACTATCAATAAATGTACCCATACGAAAAAAGTCTGGAAACCTATCGTATGCACCTTGTATATATATATATATATATATAAAGAGAGACAGAGGGGGGGAGTGTTTGTATATGTGGGTGGATGGGTATGAGACAGATGAGAGAGTGTATGTATGTGTTAGAGGGGGAGAGAGAGAGAGAAAGAAAGATGAGGGGGGAAAGAGAGATGAGGTGCCGCCCAAATGTTCAGGAAACCCAAGAAACAAAACGGCTAATTCGCAAAAAGAAAAATTCAAAGGAAATAAGGTCATTTTTTCCTTGTGCGATTTGTGTGAAATGTCTGGTTGATTTACAAATAAACGGATAGATTTATTTGTTCAAAATGTCCATGCGTCTTATTCACATACACGCACACACACACACACACATACGTACACACACACATACATATACACACACACACACACACATACGCACACACACACACACACACACACACACACGTGTATATACATATATATATAGCGCACGTGTGTGTGTATGTATGTGTGTGTGCGCATTTAGACAGAAAACTCTTCTAGACGTGTTTTATTAACTGGTGTAGCCGGGATGACTTTTATCTAATTTCTATTGAGTTTTACTCTCAGTGAGTTATATGCTAAAAATAGGTAACAAGACTGTATATCGTCCGAAGTGTTTTGGGTTATTTAAGTTGTAACTCGACTATTTTCGATCATCGTTGGTCCTAACATTATCTATAAAATTTAGATAACCGTGTAACTATCGAAGAACTCTGGTTTTTAGAATTAAATTTTCTTGGCGTTCAAATAAGCTTATAAACGGAATAAATATATAGTGCGTATTTAGTGTTTGAAAATGGGCAGTTAAGAGTCTCATGACTATGGTATTGCTTATATGCGACATTTTCCGGAGTGATATATATATATATATATATATATATATATATATATATATATATATATATATATATATATATATAGCGATGGATAGATAGAATTGTATAGTTATATTGTTTGGTGTATTTATAAAGAAACAGTACTCAGTATAAGCTTGCCCGGTCGGTTTGGGCTGTAGAATACACCAACTGCTTCTCTGCAGAGGGGTAAGAATTAAAGAACGATTGTTCTGGATATGACACTAAATAATCCGATGGTGAGGTTCCAGTAATGCTGAAACTTTGGGGAATGCAGAGTACTTCTTCATTTCCTTAGCTCACAGGTTCACTCCGACACAGAGTGGTAGCACCTAATAGAGTCTCATATATGGGTTAGATAGAACATTTAAGCTGCGTATTTATGCTAAACTGAACGGTTTGAAATAGAACTGTTTTTAAAAAGAACTAAACTGTGTACTTATGCTAAACTGAATTGTTTAGAAGAGAACTGTTTGACATTTAACTGTTTGTGAAAAAAACTATACTTATACTAAACTGAATTGTTTAAGATTTAATTCTGTGTTAAATAACCCGAAAAGGTTGAGACGCCGTAAAACAAAACAACCAACCAACCAACCATCTCAGTATTAGTAATAAAACATATGTATATGTAAGTTTGAATACCCTAGACAATGAATCAACGGTACTTGTTGATTGTCAGTTATTCACTAAGTAATCACAATACCTACATATATGTCTGTGTGTGTTTGTGAGTGAGTGGGAGATTATTTTTAAACAATAAGCTAATGATAAATTTGAACAGCAAATATTTATACTTCACTTATACTCTTCTTCTTTGTCAATGCACTTAATTCAGTCTTAACCATGTGCATCCAATATTTCACTGTGAAAATTTAAGATCAAAATTCAGTTAATGAAAACTTGCTTCAACGGACTTATATATAAAACTTTCGGTAAATATTGTTTTTATCTTAAGTAAATTTGAAAAAAAACAAAAGTAGTAATTTTCTTCTTAAAAGGAGGTCACTCTGAAGTTTTTAAAGTTTTAATCCCTATGTCGTTGCTATTCTGAAACTCGCCTCATCATGAACATTTTGCTTTAATAAAGGATGTCAAGGAATCCCTGTTAGTGAGACTGGAAATAATGTTTTTCTTCATCTTACTTCCTTTTCTGCATGTTTCTCCATTTCATTTTTTTATAAGTCAAAAAGTTCAATTCTGTTCACAAAAAGAAAAAAGCTGCTATTTAATAAAGCTAATCATTTAGCATTATTTGTTTTCTTTCTCTTTTTTAAGACCTTTTCGTCTGTATACAAGTGTTTTGTTTGCTTGATCGATCATTTGCAATGATAAAGAACTGACTGCTTGTTCTCACTATCACTTCTGCACTTGAACACATTAAGAACAGTACTAATTTCAAAATGAATCAAAATTAACCTTTAACGTAGAAATTTGCTTCTCTAATATGTAAATGCCACCACCTCAGTCTATCTGTGTCTGTGTGTACTCAGGATTTTAACATAACAACAAAGGTATCTGTACACGACATTTGGTTGATAAGGTCTCAAAACGAAGTTCTAGACTATATAGAACAATCTGACTGGTATCCAAATGTAATATATTTATTTCTCTTTAAAATTGCTTCTTTCTCACCTCCTCCAATATACTGAGGATTTAATGTTACTTTTTTTTTCAAATATTCCATCTATTTTTTTATTCCGTTCTCAAGGAAATTTTCCCGTTCACATTATGAAGAAAGAAGGTGCTCTTTATCGTAAACGTTGTTGTCGTAGGAAATAAAATTAGTGATCTGAGTTCAAATCCTGGAAGAGATTATTTGCATTTCATTTTGCGTTAATCCCTTTGAGAAAGAATTGAATTCATCACTTCTCCTTTTCAGCCATTGGTAAATATTACGGCAGTCTGGCTTTTTGTTTTAGACTTGTATAGGCATCCAGTCTAGAAGAAAAATCAGCTTTATCCTGCTTAAAAATTGACCTTTTTTCACACGCTGTCCATAGCTAAAGGCGTTGAATAAAGACAAATGTTAGATTTTCCATGCCATTTTTAGTTTCAGTAACAAGCAGAAATCAGTTAGTGCCAAGCTGAAGTTGAAAGAAGATGCGCAACAATTGTGAATTTACGTTTCTCACAGTTTGTTCAGTTTAGTACTTCAATTCAGTCTAGTATTGTTGTGTTGCAAAAACATTTTTCTGCTATTTTATAGCATAGCAACACTCATTTTCCATCTTTTCGAGAATGCAGGCAAGTATTAACGTCCCAGAAGATTAAACTTGTATAAATATACTGTTAGAATACTGTTGATACATCTCTTATTTTATAATTTTCGCACGTACTGATCCGTATAAAAGTGATCCACTGTAATAAAAGAACAATGGTAAAGTTTGCGACCGTAGTCGAGGGTTACTCGAAGGCTCCCTTTTCAATAGCTACCACACAGAGGTGTAGGGGAGGGCGCTACTCCATTCCATGGATTGCTTCACTTTACCCTTGATCCCTACCTTATAATGCTGCCTCAAGTGCCATTTTTTTGAGTCTTTGGTCTGACTCAACCGGGGATTTAACTGGGGTCTCCTGGGCCATTGGAGAACACTCTATTTATTAGGCCAATAATCAACATATTAACGCTATGTATATTAAGGAAACTGAGAAAAAATTAGAGAGTTACAATTTTAATTTCCATCATTGTACATCTCAGTGTTCTTGATCTAAAACTGATATATCTTATAGTTAAGTTCGCCAAACTGAACATAGGAAACTTAATTACTTTGATAAGCATAGAGATGTTCACTGCTCTTTTATTTCGTCTGGTGTCTCTCAAAGACGAAAGGCCGGCATTTTGGCTGGGGTCGTAGAATACACTACTGCACCTATGTAGATTCTTAAGCCCCAACTAAAAGAGGCCACCAGTTGGCAGTGAGTAATAACTTGTAATGCTTGAGGTTGGAATCCTAATGGCTGAGCTGTCCATGGCCCGGAAGTCAAAGAGTTCATGTGACCTGAAACACTCCACTTTGGCACTCACTGGGCTGGACAGGTAGTTGGAGAGGCCTGCTCCGATCAATCGGCTGTTTAAGTCAAGCCCAAGCGCCGATATGATTGTCACGACAGTATTCTTCAAAATCCTCTCGTGATAAACAAGTACCCAACTCTATTCTATCTTAAAACTGCGAGAAGGCAGTGGCTGTAGATCAATTATGCTGAGATAGTAAGACTTAAAACCATTTTACTGTGTGCAAACAAATGAACTCAGACTCATTTAAAAATAGAATGACCTACAAATCATTTGCTTACAATTTATATATATATTGGGGGATATAAACAGTATATGGCATTAAATAACCCTCAAGAATTGATATGCCATAAAATACTAAACCAAAAGAAAAAAAAGAATAGCAACTGTCAAATTTGGTTATTTCATTCTATAATCTTATAGTAAAACTAAACTATTCTGTTTTCTGATAATAAAGTCAATCAAAAGCCCTAAAGAAACCCCTTTTCTCTTTACCATGCTTATTCATTTCAGTGATGAAAATACTTTAGTTATCTTTAAATATAAAAACGCCGATATCAGACTTTTCTACTTAATTTTCTTTTTATTGAGCCCAGATATGCCACTGATTCTAAAGAGCCTATCGAGCCCAGATAGCCAGGTGCTAACAGCTACGCTCATCATGCCTTGAAAATGAGAAAACCAAGACTCTACACTAGTTTACCGACTCATAATAAAGCTTGACCCTCTTCGCCCGACACTGATAATTACATTGCCAATGGGCCGTACACATCTCTTAGAAGGTAGAGGAAATTATTTTTCCTTATCTGAAGTTACCCATACCAATCAACACAATTTTTTTCTCTGACTTGGCTTTTTATAATAATAAACTGTTCGTATTGCAGTTATTTTGAGTATGCTTCATCTAGCATCAATCGATAAGCGTTTAAAGAAACGATGTCTGATTTTATCATCGTTATTTACTATTGAAGGGATTTGGCACTTTTCTTGATTTTTAAGAGATAAAATTGATTTTAATTGATTTTACGACCAGTTAAGCTTGACGCAATAATAGAAAGTACTGTGTGTGTGTGTGTGTGTGTGTGTGTGTGTGTGTGTTTGCATAAGTTCCATTTGAATATCTATTTTTTATGCGCTCGGAACTACAGAAAAGATTGTAAACAAAACGATGTAATGTGTTACATTGCTGGGTCTCGACAAAAGTTGCCGGAGACAAAGACGAGATGGAGAGATGACAAGGAAAAGGTCAGACACGTGGCTAAAGAAAAGATACTACTAACTTTATTAATGTGTTTCAGCCTCAATATTGACCGATCTCAAATCAGGAAGACGTGAAATGGTATTTTTGAGTCGATGAACGAAAGATCCAATTGCTCAATCGGTGGGGGCGGTGTTTCTAGCTCTGAAATTTAAATTCCTTACTTGTCTTCTGCCGGCCGTTTATTAATTTGCTGATCCTTTAAAAAATCATCAACTCTCATGTGACCCTTTCATTTACACTGAGAATTCTCGCAGTAAATCCTTTTTTGTCGGTCACTAAGTCGACAAGAGGTAGGTAGGAAGGCTGTTACTGCATTACAGATGATTTCAGTGTATTATTTTGTAACTTTTATTCAAACGTTTTTGTCAGCATCATAGATAAGAATTTATTTGACTTGATGCATTAATCAGATTATTTTTTAATCTTTATTTTTTTGTGATCTTAGTTTTTTTTTGGGGGGGGTCAAATTTTGATTATTTTCAACAATCAACATATTCAGTCGCAAAAGTTGCTTTGTAACCTGAAATTTGCCTTCCAATGTTCAGATTTATTTTAGGATCATTTAAAATATTTTCCTCATTTAACAGTTAGAGTGGCTTGTATTTAAATCCGCTCGACTGTACTAAGCAACACATGGTCAATTTAACAACGTTGTTTATTCGATGACTCACGAGCAAAAGCCTAAAATAACCTCGTTACCGCGTCCAGTTTCACGAAATCCAGACTCGATTTGTTTACTGTACCGCATACTCCCTAAAAACAATATTGCCCCGTCGGCTGGAGAGTGTGGCTGTAGAATACACCGACTGCACCTCTGCAAAGGGGTAAGACCACCTACCAACGAGTAGCCATGTCGGATGGGGCTGTAGAATACACTGACCGCATAACAGCAAAGGGGTAAGACTGTCCCCTACGAGTGTCCTGGATAGGACATAAAACAATCTGATGGTGAGGTTACAGTAATGCAGGAGCTTCGAGGAATGCAGAGCACCCCTTCATTGTCATCGCTCCCAGGTCCACTCTGGCCCGGAAAGGTAGCACTTGATAGGGTCCTATCTTTGAGTTAACTAGAACTAAATTGCGTACTTATGCAAAACTTTATTGTTTGTAATAGAACTGTTTTTGACATTGAACCTGTATTTAGGATAAATTGAATTGTTTGAATTAAAACTGTTTAACTAAACTTAATACCTTGAAATAGAAATTTTTTTTACAGTTAAACTGTGTACTCGTGCAAAACTGAACTGTTTGAAGTAGAACTGGTTATTTGAATAAAAATGTATTTAACGTTAGATAACCTACAAATGTTGATATGCCATAAAACTCAACCAATCAACTAAGCAACCAAAAACAATAACATAGCTATGATAGCTGAACAGACACTACATTTTAATTCCAGTCCGAAGACAGGAGAAAGTAAGTGGTATCGTAGATAACTTTTAGAAACATATATATTCCGTTACCTATCAAATGGGTGTGGGATGCAAGATATGATTTGCTTAATCCTGGAATCCGCACGTACACACGTACATAAAGAAAAAAAATTGCCCCACCCCATTTATGAAGGCGTCTGATTAATCCGACTCCACTACTGCCCTATTATACAAACAACGTACGAAAATGAAGAGAAATTTCTTTAGATTAAAAAAAATAGCCACAGAAAATTGTCACAAATATACCAACCAGACCAATCCATTCCAGCAGTGTTAGATGCATTAATCATTATCGTGGAAGTCCGCTAGTATTCACTAAACTTAGCAAAAGAAACTCACATAATAGAGGTTATCTTTACGAACTTGACTTACACGTGATTGATAAACAGATATATGTCACTTAATTCGTCTCCCTGGTGCCCCATTTGAGTAGCTCACGTGGTGCAATGGTTAGCAAGCTAGATTAACAGATCATTGTTATTGAGTTCGGTAGGTGCCCCATGCTTCTGGCGTGGTGCCATATTTAATCTTAGTAAATAACAGCCCCTTCCCCCTCATTAGATGACAAAGAACCAAGATTTCAGATATGAGAGTGTTTTTGATTTTATTTGTATTTTTCCCCGCTTCTCGCATCAATTTGATTGGTTAGTTTTTTCTCCCATGTTAGTACGAAAGGTAAGGGGTATACTCATAATCATCTTTTATTTGTAAATATTTATTATTTTTTCTCTCTTTTTTAATTCAATGAGTATTTATTTTTGTAAATAAAAAAGAAATATGACGTTAAGGAATAATAAAGCATTTTCGGACAGTAATTGGGACTAGTTAAATTAATAATATGAGAGTGAAGACTAATCACCCGTCCAATTTTAATTCTTTTGTGATTGAGATTTACTTTTCTCCCTTCAAAGAAAATCTACCACCCCAAATATTTTCACCACAACTTTGACTGGACTAAAATGTATAAGAGACATAACTCATACTATCGTGTGTCATCAATGTCTTTACACGCAAATTACACGGAGGTATATATGTGTGGAAAGTAAAATAAAGAAGAAAGCAGTCATCCACGTAAAGTCAAATGTAAATAAAGATATTACGAAAGGTAGAAAAACCTAGTATGGTTGAAAGAGAAAGGTACTCAGTACTTTCTCTGGGATGAGATCCATATAATTGACAAGGAGCATGGTTAAGAATGAGAAGTTGGAAGTAAACGGCATACAATCGTTTTTCAACAACGTGTGTAAGACAAGCTTGTAAAAAATTAAACACTGACGCTTTCTTTGCCAACTAAATTGAATGTTGGAAACGGTCCTGGATATATTCACAAATTGCCCGTATATTTGATGTACCCCGTGCTGCCAGAATAGTTTGGTCTTCATTACTTACTATTGTCCGTCGATAGAATATTCCTTATATTGTGAATCAAAAGTAAGTTCATTTTTACCTCACGGAATATACACCTGGAGAGGAATGGAAAATAAAACGGCTGAAACGTAGTAACATCAGGAATACAAAGAAGAGTTTCAATTGTTCAAACGGCTTCTGATATGCCACTTAACATGATGTTTCAAGAAACCTGTGAGACTACTGATGTTTTATGTGTACAGAAGAAAAAGATAGAAAAATTAAGTTAGTTTACGCTAACGAGTCAAATATATTTGTAAATCGGATTTGGCAACTGTGCATCGATCGAGAAAAAGAAAGGAAGGAAGTTTCTAATTGCCCTATCATTGAAATCAGTTTATTTCTAGTAAAAGACGAGTTACTTTCCAATCAGAATTACAAGTCTTTCCTCTAACAGCCATTTTGTGTAAAATGATACAAATGAATATAATAACAAGAGAATCGATTGTGTGTAACCAAACTATTCAATTCCTATATGTACATGTTTTATTTATGAATGAAAGGAAGTTGCTCGAGTATTCATGTTATCATTTCAAATGTTTCTATCCGACGACACAATATTTCAGCATTAAACTTGAAAGCATATATAAACGAATTAAATTGTTTGTTTGTTTGTTGTTTTTTTATTATTCTTTACTTTCTTTTATTTCTCATGTATTTGTATTTTAAATATTTTCTTTTTCTTATTTTTAATCCGTATAAAAAGCAATGTTGTCAATAGATCTGCTTCTTGGCACATAATTCAAATAACGCCCATATCACTTATATTTTTTGTGTTTGTCTCACCGCTATCGCTTTAAAATTTTTATCAAGTATTGTCGATATTTTGCATCAGATTAAACCCACTCCGACTAAAAAAAAAAAGAAGAGAAACAATATTTCAAAAAGGAACTGTTTTTCACTAGTTACCACCATCGAATATAAAGTACTAACTCTGTCCCATAATAGTTGTCAGATTTGTTTTATGAAATTTATATACAAATGTAATGACTATTATGGGACAGAATTAATATTTTAATAAGTAGATACGGTATTGCTGGTTCTACGGTCAATTACATGGATGAAAGTTTTTATTTTTGCTTATGAATCTATAAGCCTAGTATTATCTAACTAAACAACAATTTTTCTTTTAAACGGAATCGTCATACTTATATCATTAGCCGAATGAGTAGTGTTCGCCAATGGCCCGGGAGACTGGGGTTCAATCCTAGGTCGAGTCATACCAAAGACTCAAAAAATGGTACTTGATGCCGCCTTGCTTAACACTCAGCATTATAAGGTAAGGATCAAGGGTAAAGTTAAGCAATTCAGGGAATGGAGTAGCGCCCTTCCCTACACCTCGGTGCAGTAGCTATTGAAAAGTGAGCCTTCTGGTCACCTTCGACTAAGGTCATATAATCGAGAACAAAAAAACTACAAAAGATATAAATATAAACGTACAATTTAATCAATTTCGTAACCTCTAGGCATAAAATAACCCCAAATCTACAATAACTGCTCAAAAAGAGGCGCACTTAGCGTAAGGGCTAGCCACAATGGAATCGGTGGCTCGTATTCAAATCATGGACAAACCTTTTTGTGTTTCTCTTCGCTCTAATTCCCTTGGGAAATGCATGACTGTCCTTCACCCAGCTATGTGTAAATAGGGTAGATTGTGTTCTTTCGCCTGGGTAAGGCAACCAGTCTAGAAGAAGAATAGCTGAATTCAAACCAACTTTACTCCTCCTGGGGTAATAGAATACACTCACTGCATCCCTGCAGAGGAGTAAGACCCCCTCTCCAACGAATGTCCTGGATAAGACACTAAACAATCTGATGCTAAGGCTCCAGTAATATTAAAGCTCTGGGAGTACCTCTTCATGGCCATTGCTACCAAGTCCACTCTGGCCCAGAGTGGTCGCACCTAATAGGGTGAGCAAACAAATGACTTATGCTAAATTGAATTGTTAGATATAGCACTTTTCGATCATTTAACTTGGTGTATCTACAAAATGTGTTTATAAATCATATATTTGATATGATATGATATGATATATATATATATATAAACAGGATTTGACATTAAATAACCAGCAATTGTTGATATACCATAAAACCTGACCAAACTAAACCAATCCACCTAAAATTGAACTTGTGTCATATTCTGCCTGTAGCGGAGGGGCTGGGTAAATGCAAACATGCCCGCTGAAATGATTTACTAAAATGGCAAATTAAACAGGTGATCGATTTCATTCGCTTTAATAGTAGTCAACGATGAAATCTATATCAAAGAGATTTTTCCGTCTTCAAAAACTTCTTTGAGGTTGCATTGTAAAAGCGTTTAACCACTCCTATATCTAGAAGACAATTGCAGTTGTGTTTAAAAACAAACAAAAAAAAACAGAAAAAATAGCAATCTCAATCTTTGTATGACCGACACATAATCTGACGGTCAGGGATCAATGGCCGACATGTTATGATGTTTTGATCATTAATATTTGCAAGTGCAGACTCGTCTCTTTTCGGATATGAGATCGAGCATGTCAGGCAATGCACAATTACTTGTATATCCGGAGCTAAGCAACCGTGGCTCATTATCGATTAAATAGTTTTATTGCAAAACGATGTGGTTGAGAAAGGGTTGCATAATACAATAGATAGACAGAGGTAGAAATTAGGTTTATCTGTGGTTGAAGCGACCTCTACGTTCGTTCATAAGCGTATCACTAGTGGAAATCGATCCTTGAAAAAATATGGAGTTAATTTTTGAAGCCAAGTGTTGTTCCTAATCCCGACCATTGTGTTTTAATGTCAACCTCATGTATACATGACGTCACTTCTCGACGTCATTTTTTTTGCTGAAAATTTAGGTTAATTGATTGGAAGGTTTTAACGGCTCGTCAACTCGTCTGGTTATTTTATTCGTAGCGGTAAGGAATTGCATAAATTGTACATTTATATTTAGATTTTCGTTTATTTCTAAAGAGTTTTTTGCACGCATTTATATGATATCAAGTATTTATATCTAATACAATTAATTAAATATCTCAAGGGATTATTTCTATTTTTATTTTAATCCTTTGTTTGCACATTTTAATATGTTTCAAGTATCTAACAATAATTGTCAGTAAATGATTACAGCTTCAAGTTATTATTCTTGATACACATAATTTGTAGTTTAATGGTACCAAGTATTCCAATCCAATACGAATAAGTTTTCAAACAGATCTATTTGATACATAGATTGGACTAACGCTTAGGAAGGAAATGATGCCAAACACATGCAGTTTAATGCCATACGCGGGAAATCCCCTTTTTCAGAAGTGGGGATCTTACCCCTCTGCAGAGGATATAGTCAGCGTATGTTAGTCCCGCCAACAAGTTGACAAATATAAGGCATTCAAAATTCGACAAATATACGATTATAAACGAAAATATGAGCATGAAGGACGCTTTGTAGTGAGATAATGGGTTAACGAACTAGTTAAGTTGATCCTTACAACTGCGCAATGAGTTTGATTCTCACAAGGTCACTCAAATTCTTGTCTCAGACTAAAGTTTAATATTGGGTGTCTCTACGTAATGTAACGTGTAACGATCATATATCGCTCAACATTATTGAAAAATACTGAGTTTGACTTTCGCTGTGTTCTCTATACTAGTAGCATTGTGTTCCAAAACTAAGATGTACCAAGTAAATAACAAGATTGTGATGAATAAGTTAAAAAGAAGATGACAGGATATTGTTTTTAGTCGCAGTTTTTGAGGTAGGATAACCGTCAGGTAACATACGGGATCCATTGTTTTTATTGTGTATTGGATTTAAGTTTAATATATATACTTTCATTAAATATTCTCATTATTTATCTCTCTATTTTTCTCTTTCTCCCCTACCTCCGCTTTCTTATTTTTCAATCAGTCTATCTTCCTCTACATCTATATATATCGAGATGTTTGTCAGACAGGACCAACTTTGGCAAAATAACATAATCTATAGCGTCCAGTGAGAATCAAATTCTTTTGTGTTAATTTAAAATAAAATTTACTAAACATGCTTTTTTACGAAGCATTATATATATATATATATATATATATATATATATATATACTGGGGATGCGCCGTCTGTTTAGTTAGAGGCTGATAAAAATTCCAAGGTCAATTGTTAGATACCAAATACAAAAGATTTCCAATTAATCTTAGACTTGTAATTAAATCGTTAAATTCAATACTTAATCAGTAAATGAATATCATTTTAATTTTAGGCATAATTTTCTTGTGCATTTTACTATATGTTATGCGCATCAAAATGTTTAAGTCACGTACTGTGGACGCCATTCCAAACCACATTTATCAACAGGTCATAAAGGCATCAGAAATCCCGTGTAAGCTTTTGATTTATAAATCTCGACTGACCGCCCACACGGAGTAATTATTTATAGAATTTCCCTATTATATAATAACTCGATGGTCATTGATTCAACTCTAGCACATTTTTCATAACTAAGCAAATATAATTCTGATAGAATGAAAATGATTTTCAATAAATCGTATCAGCTTCCTTTCCCCTTGATAGGAAGAGTGAAAAGTTTTTGAGGGGACCTTTTCAATCTGAAGCTGAACATGACGAGCATGTTCGCAGGAGGTTATCGCGAGCTACCCTCAAATACTGTCCCTGACCTGTTAATTTTTAATGCAAAACTAATTTTGTATAGATAAATAAGGTTTTTCTCTATCATCTGAGAGTTCGAGAAACATTTTTGAATTCCACAGAAGACTTTTACCTTTCCACTTGGCCAGGCATATCAGTTTTAATCTTAAATTCATTTATTTTTGATCATATGACAATGACTAGTTACCTTGAAGGTCAGTACCTCTAATTCAATTTTTATTTTTCAAATTACCCTTATAGACAAATTTTCAGAAACAGGAGAAAGTCAAGTTACTTTTCTGGGTAAAAACAAAAAAAATACATGATGATAAAAAATGGTCTAAAATATAACTACCAGACCAATCCATTTTAGCAGAACAATGTGCACAGAATACACAGGTGATGCCAAATTATAGCCACGAGAGATAATCAATACCTTCATTGCTAAAAAAAATAAAATCACATCAGTAATTGGAGATGCCCGTGGTGTAATGGTTATCGTCGGAGAAAATGGACACGGTGACACGAGTTCAAATCCTGGACGAGACTGATTGCATTTCATATAGATCTAATACCCTTGGGAAAGGTATGAATCCAGTTATTCTCCCTCCAGCTATGGGTAAATAGTAGGGCAGACAAGGTTCTTCAGCCTTGGTGAGGCAACTAGTCTAGGAGAAGGAAAACTCTGAATTCAAACCTGTTAAACTCCGCTCAAAAATTGACCTTGTGTCATATCCTGTCCGAGTTGAGGGATTGGTAAATATGTATATGCCATATATATAATGAGAAAGTGCTCAATATGGGTGTTAGAGTATACCTAGATCTAAGTTTTATTAGCTCAAACATGGCGCTTAGTGGCGTACAGTTTCTCGTCTATGGGATCATCTGAGCAATTTGGGGTGGTGATTGCATAACTGAGAAACTATCAATCATCAACCGGCGTTGATTTTGTGTCTACCCTATTAAAACTTTATATATATATATATATATCCAGTTAGCGTCCGAAGACCATGGGTGTGAATTATTCGTATATATATGAGGGATTTCATATAAATCTATGTGAGTGCTCGATGTATGGCTATTGTTATATGTTCTTTTTTCGGTTTATACATTGAAACTTACATACAGAGCGTATACGATATAACTTAAAGAAAACTCAACCACCGTTAAATTTTCATTATGATTTATTTCGGTGAAGAATATAATCTTCGTCTCTTCTGTGACGATGGCTGTAGCATGTTAATGACTCTTCTCAAAACTATCTTACATATTTTCAAATGTCGTCTCTTTTGGGATTTTATCGGATGAAAGATTTTTTTTTATCTTTCCATCAAGTTAATGAAAAAATATAATGTAAGCGTTAAACTAATCCAAGAAATGTCTATTTTGCTTATAGTAAATATTCCTGCAAATATTGGGTGCACCTTTAGGTATGTGTCGCAGTCATACTGCGATAATACAGTGAAGTAAGAATCCTGTTTTGATTTGGCTGCATTGACGAACAGATAATTTAAAATGCAGCATATTTCTTGATACATAATGCATGTACGCTTTAATACAATAGCATAATAACCTTAAGAAAAGATCAATAATTTGCATAAATACTGAAATATATTCAAGTGGTAAAAGGTTCTTACTTTTATTGTCACCAGTTCATCATTTATAATTTACACTAAGTGCTGCATTTCAAATCCTGTCTGTGATTTCTTTACAACGATGAAAATAAATGACGAACTCCTACGGGTTTTCAAATACATTCTTTGCCTCTCCCACCAACCTCTCACTCACACACACATACGTACAAGTACACATATACATACATACGCATATTTATAAAAGTATCTTTGCTTTTTTCATCAACCGGGATTATTAATGGATTTAAACGAGTAAACTAAACTGGGATACCAAGAGTATCACTAGAAATAGTGTCTTTAAGAAATTATCATAAACTATATAACATTTATTTTAGTCTCGCTTTCCTATGCTTTAGACACACACACACACACACACACACACACATATATATATATATATATATATATATAGTTTGGTATATTTATAGAGTGCTCGATATTGGTGATACACCGTATACAGCTAAGATCAGAGAGCGTAGACACAGAATCAAAATGCATGACGAATGCCAGTTTCTCGTATATGCAAGCATCAGATTGATAGTCACCATGCACCGTTGATTCTGCATCAACACTATCTTGATATATATATATATATATATATATATATATATATATATATATATATATATATATATATATGTGTGTGTGTGTGTGTGTGTGTGTGTCTGTGTGTGTGTGTGTGTGTGTGTGTGTGTGTGTGTGTGTGTGTGTGTGTGTGTGTGTGTGTGTGTGTGAAACGCACGTGTATCATTTCACTTGTTTATTTCAATTTCAAAATAAGATTACTTCATTCCTGAACAAAAATATTTTCAATTACAAGTGGTCTAAAACGTAGGACGGCTAACAAGCGCATTCCGGTATAATGTCAGTACATACGTCACCACATCCCAATGCAGACTTTCTATTAAAACAAGTACCGGTTCTTCCTTCTCTTTTCTTACTTATCATCAAGCCAATGTCATTTTTAGAGATTTCTGTGAACCATGAACTGTACTTCATTGTGCAACCGATTTTTTGCTAATCATCCTGTTTACATTATCAGAGATCGATAGCCAAACATTACATCCCATCCCGGTAGTCTAGATTGCTGCAGGGAACTGTTCTTTACATTCGGCCGCTTTTGATTTAAACGACACTTTGATCACACTTAAACTCTGAACAAAACTAGCGTTGATAAATTGCTCTCTTTACCTTCCTAATTAGCTGATACGTTTAAATGCCGATGTTGAAACGTAGAATCATACTTCGATGATGAAAGGTCAAGTATAATTTTTTTTACTTGAATCTTCCGCAGCAAATAAGTGAATTATCAGCAGCAGTGTCTATAAATCTTCAATGTCTCTACAATACTTCGATAAACAATTTTCAATACAATCGGAAGAATATTTGAACACGTCTTGTGTTTTCTTGAGTGAACGCATTCCTAAATTCTTGATTCGATATATATATATATAATTCTTTGATTCTGTATATAGTTTTCATGACCAGACTTTTCAATGGCTACCTACTCTACTACAATATTTATATATTAATACGCCTGATTTTAACTAAATATATAACAATATATCGATCATTCGTGTGTGTTACACTGTCACTATAAAAGGTAGGTGCGCTTAGCGTAACGGTTATTGTCGTAGGAAGTGAAATCGGTGAACTGACTTCGAATCCTCATAAAACTGCGCTTCAGTTTGTGCTAATGCTCCAGGTCCAACAAGAGAAGGAAAACTCAGAATTCAAACCAGCCTTACTCCGCATAAAAACTGACCTTGCGTCACATCCTACCCGTAGCCGTGGGAGTGAGTAAAATATACATTAAAAGGTAGAAGAGAGAGAGAGAGAGAGATCATAAATAGGCATCTATGGGGAAAAGAGAAATATAACCTCGTTAAGTGAAACCTAACTCCACTAACTGATGTACATATTTTTCATCTAATAGTTCAGATGAGAATATCTATTGGGATGCATAAAATAAGAAAGAAAGAGAAGGGAGAAAATCATGATTTTTGCCACTAGATACTCCTGTCTCATACCCTACAACCTATCCATGTTTCAATAACAATGGAAGCAATGGGTGTTGCACATTTTAGGAAAAATTGTTTATCATGAAGTTATGAGTAAGAATATTATTTTCTGTAATTTTATTCATTCTATATGCTTTATTGTTGTGTATATATGTGAATAAGCATAGTATATATTATTTGGATACATGTTATCAAGGATCTTATTTTTAGTTTTCCCGAAAGTTTGAAAAAAAATCTTTATATTGGTTTAGTTTCTTTGTTTAATTGTATATCAAGGTTCGTGGGTTGTTTTATGTCAAAAGGATCCTTGTAGAAGAACAATCATGGAACTATTTAACACATTAGTGAGTTCATACCTTTCCTAAGAGTATTAGTCCGAAAGTAAGAGTAATAGCACAAGTGGATTCGAGCTCGCTTTCTACAATGACATAAATTCAACGCATTATCCACTACGCCACGGGGACTCTCCCGTCTTTCTACTGGACGTAATGCTAAGTGTTAAACTAATAAAAGTATTTAGCAAATGTTTCAACAGATTACGATGCATTCTTTGCATGAAAAATAACTGATTGCAGTTTGAATTTCCTAGACCTTTCAGTAAAGCTTCATCAGAAGAATGTCCTATTTCTTCGTAGAGCTTTATCGGCCCAAAACTCGTATAGCCCTGTCGATAAGGTTTAGAATACAGTAACTGTATCATTTGCAGATCTGGAGATCTTTCATTGCCATTACTCCTAGGTTTACTCGGAATCAAAGAGATTGTACTTCCTCGGCTCTTATCTGTGGGTTAAATAGATCTATTTTTTAATAATTCATATTCGATAAGACCGTGTGAAAACAAAAAAGCTTTTAAGAAATAACTGCACAAAAACTGTAAATACAAATGTACAATGATCGCTGTTCCCTAACCAGAAGGTATAAAATTACCATCGACTAGTTGGTATGCTGTTGAAATGAATTAATCAACCCACTAAAGTTCGTAGTTTTCTTCACCACATGAGCAGAAGTAACTTTTTTCATACATATTTGTGCTTAAAAAGTAGTAATTTCGAAATATTCTTAGTCGATATGGAGTGAAGTTAGCACTTAATTTTTCCTTATTATGAAAGTTTGGTTCAAGTCTTTTCTATTCAATCTACGTATATAGCATTTTATATATACATTAATTATCTGCCCTTGCTCAGACCAAAAAGCGAAGCTATATTTGTTATTATGTTGTAAAGAAAATAATGACCGATCCTATTACGTGAAATAAAAATAAAATTGATTATTATTAACCAAATATCCTAATACCATCAGCAAGGGCTGACTGTTGAAAAGCCTGATGTGAGAAAAACGATATATTTTTCTCTAAAACCAAACAGCAGAGATATAATGACTAGGAAATCATGTTTTCGCTAAGATGATAGAAACGAGAGACCGCGGTCAAGTCCCGACCAAACTCCCCTTTTCGATTATAGGGAAACCATACAGAATTCCTATTAAAGATAACGAATCGAACAACTAAAGAAAATAATATGACCATCTAAAAATCTCTGAGTAGAAATAATTCTCACACTTTATAGATGGCGTTTCGGATTCTTCAATATGTATGGCTCTCGAAGTAGTAAAGCAATTGCTCTTGATAATCCGGATTCTTTGGGGAAAATGGACATGCGTTCAAGTCACTCAAAGAGTTTACTCTTTGTTATTATTTCCGATACACAATTTCTAGCTGTCCGATAAATAATGCCCCAAATGAGCTAATAAAATAATTAATCAAATTAAATTCTAAAGAATGAAAGAAAGCACTTGCCAATAATAATGATAATCCTAATAATAAATGACAATGGTTCATCAAAAAAATAAAAATGAAATAGAATTCTTACACATATCGTAAATTGAGTGTATAAGTCGTCCTTGAAGGCTGAAAACAGTTCTATAAAACTAGGGTTGATATATACAGAAGGACTGATATTCAATTCTTTACCATAGAGTAGTCCACCAGTGGTAAAGATCTGAATTTTAGTTCTACCATAAAAGTCAATCCCTTGTTTTGTCGAGATTTTTCGAGTTTAAAAAGTCGATTTATACACTGCAATCTCTGGTAAATGTATTCTGTCTTTTAACATATCCAGAACTCACTTTACGTATCTGCACTAACATTTCCTAGCCCTTCTTTCTTTTATTTATAAGTGATCTAATTCAATATTTTTCTTGTATAGATGGTGTCTCAAAATAGATGCAACCCATTAACATGATAATGGTTTACTAGAGAAAAGCGCAATAGCGTCCAGTAAATAAAATACATCCTTTAAACTTGAGACATTAAATCAAAGTTCTTTTTTTAATTGTTATTCTATCAGCGTCCAGGACATTCAAAGTTTTTTAAGTTTCTTGTCTCAGCAATAAATCATTCTCACATTAATGAGTTGCATCTATTTTAAGACAGATTTGGGTGGTTTTGTCTTCAAAAGTAGTGACGCAAAATATTTTTCCTTTCTTGTTCAAGGCATTGTCATTGGGGATTAATAGCTGTTATAATATACTGTTTTTAAATCTGAAACAAAAAAGAACACAACATTATTAGTAGTAGAGTTATTAGCAATCACATGGACCCCATGTATATACAGACACCCTATATATATGACAGGGTTGAAATGATTCTAGATTTACAACATAGTGGTGATGGTCAGTCACAAGCAACTGACCATATCCGATTTTACATGCATGGGCACGCAAGCACGCATTTGTCAATATGACAACTTGTATCTTCCTTCTTTTCCAGCTTGACTACAAGTGATGATATGTGCTTCTGAAACATCAGGGATATAATTACTCTTTTATTCCTGGATATAATGTTTAGAAACATTAATAAACAAAAAAGCAAATAAGTAAAATATTAATCCAATCTCCTTTCTCGGATGGACATAGTATAAAAATTGAATTCCGTTCATCTTTCGATCTTACAGTAAACAAAAAATTGATTTATATATTTTTAAGTTTCACACTGTAAAAGTTTGTCGTCTGCGGGACAAAATACAATATTTAAACTAATTGGCATTTTGACGTGTTTTTTAGGTGCCTCACTAAGCATAACTAATGATTCTTTTGGTAAAGTATTAATGATGAAATATCTAAATGAAGCAAAACAATAAAATCTGGGAAAAATACAAGTGGGTGTAAATATGTCGTTTTTCGTTTTTCTTCCTTTTTTTGTCACACATTTTTAAAAAAGGAAAAAAGTGTAAAAAAAAAAAAAAGAAACTGTGAAAGAGTGTTTTTAAGAAAATGGATGAAATCAGTATCTAAAGACATTTTTGGGGAAGTTTAGTCGGTGAAGTTAAGACCATCAAGATATTTATTTCAAAATCAATAGTGGTCCCTAATCAAATTCTTATGCTTATCGGTTTTTCTTTTCCTCAAATATAGAAATAAATCAGCGCAACATCTAAATTCCCTCATCAACCTGCGCTTTACACCGTGATTTTACGTTAAGTTTTTTTATAATGAAAAAGACTGTAAAATAGTACTTGAAAAAATCCATTAATTCGCTTGACGAATTAGATTACTACAACTATTGATTTTACTACAGAATTTGTTGGTTTAAGTTAAACTAGGTTGGGGGATAGATAGATAGATAGATAGATAGATAGATAGATAGATAGATAGATAGATAGATTTTGTTTGTTTGTTTGTTTGTTTGTTGTATCATTCATAATCATCAGCATAGATTTTGTCGGCAATTTCCAAAGCACTCACTGTATTAGTTTTTTGTTTGTTTGTTTTTTTTTAGCAGAGAGCCTTGGTTAGAGCGTTTCGTATAAATCATGTCAGGGTTGAAATGATTCTAGATTTACAACATGGCAGTGAAGGTCAATCACAAGCAATCTGATCGTATCCAATTTTACATGCATGGGCACGCATGCACGCATTTGTATATCACATATACATATATATAAATATATATATATATATATATATATATATATATATATATATATGTGTGTGTGTGTGTGTGTGTGTCTTTTTTCTTTTTATCCTTGTTAGTCAACAAATAAGTGAAGGCGCATAGCCATTGACAGTCAGCATTAGTATATGAGTGTGAATACTTTGAATGTTTACCTTAATGCAAGCAGGTTGGTGTCGACACAGTGTAAAAGCTGTAAACCTAGAAGATGAGTATCATTCAACATGTATTCATGAATCATATCTCAAGTTAATCGTTATAACACCCAAACTCTACCCAACATAAACGATCCTATCTCTCTTCTATAAATACTGACACTTATTAAATCACACATTCAACAAATGGATGACTCTGACATTTAGGGGGGCGCTTGTATTTTTTGCGTGTGTTTTTTTTAATTTAGAATTTGAGTATTTCTCTTTATCTTTCATGTAGATATGCATATTTGGGTTCATGATATTTTGATAGACTAAAACTTGGAATAGATCATAAACAAAGAATATATATATATATATATATATATATATATATATATATATATATATATATATATATATATATATATATATTCAGGTTGCACTCGCCCGATAGACTCTGTCGCGTAAAAACTTATTTCGGCAAGTTATACATATATTTCGGCGGTTGATCAAAAATCGTAATGAAACATGTCTCTTCAAATATAGAAAAAAGAAAACTGGTTCTGTTTACAACCAAAAAGTATGCCACTGAACATTCACTAGTTACTTAGGATGACCTACTATCTCATTAGTCAATTCTTTAGTCTTGTGCCTGGCGCCTACCGACTGTCGAAATGTATGGTTAAAGAAAAGCAAGTCGCATCCCCAAATACACAGCAATAATCAAAAGATCTGATAAATGGAATTTAAAATGACCAGCAACCCTCTCTCTGATGGACGTCCGGTCACTGTAAACATTCGTATTATTGACGCTTCCACAGTGGAGTCAAAATATATCTGTTGTCCTGACTGAAGACACTCACAGATTTTTAGAATTTCATTTGGAAAAAATTATCCTTGACTCACCATCTATACTCGCTCCCCGCTTACGAAAAGTAAAAACGAACATTTGAAAGCAAGTAAAAACGCATACTTTAGTCCACAATATTCATATTTTCTTTTCTTATTTTTTACCTCCTCGAATACCTGGACTTATAAAATTATTAGCTATGATTGACTGAAAATGGTGTTGGTCGAGTGAAATGATTTTGAGACGAGTAAATTTCCCCTAACTCTCGACTACCGGTCGAGTAATTTCTTTTTCAAATCTCAAATATATATATATATATATACATATATATATATATATATATATATATATGTGTGTGTGTGTGTGTGTGTGTGTGTGTGTGTGTATGCAACATAGAGACAAAATCAATGGTGTTTGATGATTGTCAATTTTTCGCCTATGCGATCATCAGACCGAGTCTTTCCTAACTTATATATCTTTTGTCACCGATATGGAGCATTTGTTTTTATAAAGAGAACAAAATACATTATTAGTAATATATACATAAATATATGCGTGTGTGTGTGTGTGTGTGTGTGTGTGTGTGTGTGTGTGTGTGTGTGTGTGTGTGTGTGTGTGTGTGTGTGTGTGTGTGTTAAAATAATAAAATTACAAAGTAAGAAATAAAAATACTCCATAAACAGAGGAATATGGAGCTAATGATAAATATTAAAACTCACAAAAATCTTATTTAGTTTGATGATTCTCAATTCCTGGGTCGGCTGCAAAATAAAAGGACCCATATTTGTGAAACTAAAGTAGTAGGAAGCATTTCGTGAGTTTCAACCTGAGTTCAATCCCAGGTCGCGTCATACCAAAGACTTTAAAATGGTACTTGATACCTCCTTGTTTAACACTCAGCAATATAAGGTACGTATCAAAGGTAAAGTGTAGCAATCCAGGGAAATGAGTAGCGCCCTCCCCTACACCTTGGTGTAGTAGCTATTGAAAAGGGAGCCTTTGGGTCGCCCTCGACAACAGTCAGCAACTATATATATATATATATATATATATATATATATATATATATATATATATATATATATATATATATACCTGTAGGGCATCTCAGGCAGTGTAATAGTAAGCTAGACTAGTAGACCATGGTTAGTGAAATTGATTCTACTGGGTGCTTCATACTTCCTGTCTTGTGTCATAACTAAGCTAACTTAAGTAAATAAGTATATACTTGACCTTGTATCAAGAAGTTAGCAGCCTAACTAGCTAAATTTGGATAAAAAAAATTTTGAATTTTCTATCTTCTTTATAGGAATTATCCTTTGGGAAGTAAAGCTTATATATATTAAGATGAGTATAAAAACTGCCCAAAATTACAGGGGTTTTTTTTAGCAGAGACATCCACATTAACTTACTTGTTTGGTAACTTTTTCAAAAAGAAGTGTAATTTTGACTTTTAAATCCCCATGATCAATTCTAAACAATATTTTAGAAATATAAAAAAAACTTTTATTGAACAATACACTTAAAAACATTTCGCAATAGAATTCAAAAGCTAAAATTATATTTAAAAGCATGCCTTGTTATATTGGTTGCAATGGAATTTGTTTTCTCTTGGCCCATGTCGGAATCAGCTGCTGATTAAAAACAAATTGTATGTTTGTTCAAATACTTATAAGCAATACCTATGTTCTTAGATAAAATTGTATAGAATATGATTGCGTATTATTTTACAGAGAATACGGATGGATATAGTTGATCGCGTACAATGAATAAGAACTTTTGAAATATTCAGTTAGAATCGAAAGTCTGGATACCATTTGGCTTCATAAGAACAATGCAAAAAAAAAAAAATCAAAATCTATGACAGCCTTTAAGATTTGATACAAAACAACACACATCACACTCAACGGTTATTAGTAACTCATAATCCTTTGTTTTCTCAACAACTTTTCTGTTTTTCGTCTTTTTGCTTTTTCCTCGAAGATTTTGTGAATCACGTTGTCACCTTTCTTTTTCCCTCATTTTTTTTCATTTTCTGCCTTTGAATCTCGATTTATTTCATTTTTCTTCCTTTCTTTCTTTCATTCTTTCTTTCCTTTTTTAATTCTTTATTTATCTGTTTCTGTTCTTATTCAATGTCCAGTTTCTTCATTTTATATATTTTTTCTCTTATTTTGTTTTTCTGTTATACGTTTCCCTTTTTCTTTTCTTTCTTCTTTTGTTTGTTTTGTTCTTTGTCGTCTTTCTATTGTTCATTTATGACTTTTAACTTTTTATTTTTTCAGTCATCCGTTTTTTCTTTGCCATTATTCATGTATTTTTTTCTGTTTCTGTTTCTTTGTCAACAATATCATTATCTTTTAGAAGTCAACATTTATTCTTATTTTCCCGATACGTTTTATTCATTTATTTATTTTTTCAGCTAATGAGCGCGTATTTTAAATGAAAGTATTAATATTAGATTACATGAAAGAATAAAGGAAATCAAAAGAAAATCGTCACACATTTAACTCAGCAAATACAACACCCTATCGCCAGAGCATTGAATATGCTAACTTAATCCTTAGCAGAAAAAATTGTGTGTCCATTGTAAGACACAAAACTACATCTGATGGTGAGGCTTAAGTTCTAGAGTTAGGGAGTTCCCAAGATATTGTGGCTAAAGTACAAGACTACGGCCTCGAAGTAAGCGAGTTCGAACTCCAGTCACGCTATTACGTTCACTTTCGTACTAATACCCTTGGGAAAGATATGAACTCCCTTATTCCTTATCCCCTCAGCTAGTATCACTGCTGTTATTCTCCAAGGATGCCTTTGCCATTAAATAGCGCAAGAAGGTTGATATGCTATTAAAAAAAGAAACCAGACCAGGCTCTGGGGAGAGTGGATTACTCCTTGATGGCATCTAGTCCGACATGAAGTGGCAGTACCTGCTTAGTTTTCATCTATGAGTCAAATATATCAGTTTGAAAACTATTTATATTAGATAGGAATACCAGATACCATATTACTGTGTGCAAATTATTAATAGTTACTTGAAGCATTAATTGTTTATTTAGGACTATTATAATTAGTAACTTGAAACCATATATCTGTGTGAAACCAAATTACTATTATTTCAAATAGTTAATCGAAACCACGTAATAACTAGTATTAGAAAAGAATACTTGAACCATGTAACTGTGTGCAGATTATTTCAATTCGATAAAAATTATTGATATCATGTAAGTGTGAGAAAAAAAAATCTAAAGAAATAACTACACAAAAATGTAGTTATAAGCATAAAACGTACGCGATTTCCAGCTTCTAAGGATTGAATAAACTTACACGAATTGACATGCCATTAAAATCAATTAATCAATTAATCAGGAAATGCATCGAATTTTATATTACCAATTTTTTGTCCGGTTTTACAAAAAAGATTACAAAATTTTATTGAAACACTCTTCCATTTAAAAACCTGGGTAAAAAGTTAGGATTTGGATCGCAGCTGGTTCTATAATCGCAGTCAATTAGATAATTACCCGTTACCAAATGAGTATCGAACTCATAATGACCTTGCTTACCATTACACTGCGTCGAAGCGCTCATAATTGTTACATTATCTGATAAACCAGTTGTCCGAATCTATTTAAAGGCGAAACCTATGCAACCGAGAGGCGAATAACCAATTTTATTTCTCACTATGAAATGATATGAGTCATCTTCACTTTTCTTTTATTCCTTGTCATGTTTTACACGCCCAACCAAGAATCACATTTGATTTACACGCAAACCAGCTTTTAAAATGACATAAATTAGACAAAAATATGTCAATAGTCGATCGACAAACTCTATTTATAATAACACTTCCAATATAATGATTTTTTGATAGTAATAATCTGTTTCATATTTCTTAGAGACCGCTGCAGAGCCGTGAAACTGTGTCATATAGTTACATCAAGGAAGTATAAGTTATCGTTAGAAGAAATAAGTTCTATGTAACAGTTGTGAACCAAGAGTTCTATCTCTAAAAAAAAAAATTAGAAAAATTCCCGTCGCGTAATGGTTAACATGCAGGACTGGGGTCTCGAAGAAAGCGAGTTTGAACTCCAGTCACGTTTTTACTTTCACTTTTGGACTACAACCTTTGGGACAGATACGAACCTCCTAGTTCCCGCAGCTATGAGTTAAATAGTATCACTGCTGTTCTTCTAAAAGCATGACTTTGGCATTAAATAACCCATGAATGTTGATACGTCATTAACCAAAGAAACTAAACCTATAAAAAAAAAAGCTCTGGAGTTCAAAAAATGATATCTGAAAATGTAAGTGCTAAGGGTTGAACATTTTAATCTATGACTACTTGATATGTAGTGAAAAACAAAGCCGGCTTAAGATTTTCTTTGAAAGATGTTTTTAGGAATATGAATGACGAAGAACCAGCAATTTTATTTCTTTCGTAATTTCATTTTGAGGCAATTTTTCATCGCATCTTATCCAGTGATTGTTCCCAAAAAGAATTGTTCGACATTGGACAGCTCAACAAAGGAAAGAAAAAGAAGTAAAAACGAATTCCGAGAATACTCTTGCTGCATTTGAGATAGAAGGAAAAACCTCCTCTCTGAAGCAAAACACTGAAAGAAAGCGAAAGCTGTCTGATCAGGACCGTCGGACTCCTCCGCGGATTGTTAAAATGGATCATAAGAATACAACTCCGAAAATTATAGTAGAGCTTAATGACCATCTCGAGAACCTAGTTTTCTCAAAAACTATTAGAAAGGAGTTGCACAAAGCCGGAATTTACGGGAGGGGTGCAATCAGAAAACCATATTAAGATAAATTTGTTTGAATTTCCTGGTGTTTCTTAATTTTGTTCAAAACTGTATTTAATGTCAACTAGGGGCCATTAATTTTGAGCAAAAATTTTGTTTCGGAAATGATTTATATTACAAAAGTGATACTTTTTCAGAGAATGAAATGTGACGCTATAATCTCTTTTAACCTTGGATGCACATATTTAGATGCAAAAATGCATATGTGTGGAGGTGTGAGTATGACTACATTAGTATGCATGAGTATAGGTGTAACATATATGTATATGTGCGGGAAAGTATATCTCTGCGTTTGGTTGGTTGGTTGGTTGGTTGGTTGATTGGCTGGCTGGTTTTACGGCGTGTCAACCCTTTTCGGGTCATTTAATGCCGAATTGAATTTCAAACAATTCACTTTACTATAAGTATATTTTTTGTTTACAAACAGTTAAATGTCAAAACAGTTTTTTTCAAATAATTCAGTTCAGCATTAGTTCACAGTTTAGTTCTATTTGACCCGTAGATAAGACCCTATCAGGTACTACCACTTCGGGCTAGAGTGGACCTGGGAGAGATGGCAATGAAGGGGTTCTCTACACTCCCCAAAGCTCCAGCATTACTGGAACCTCACCCGCAGATTGTTTAGTATCATATCTAGGTCATTCGTTGGGGAAGTCTTACTCCTCTGCAGAAAATTAGTCGGTGTATTCTACAGCCCTTGCCGACTGGACAGAAAAATAGATTGTGGATTGCTGTGCTTGGAGAACTACTTGAAATCCTATCACTAACAGGGTGTTTGTGATTGGATTTTAAATAGTTTTCCTAAAAAAAAAAGAAAGAAGACATTGTAAGCAAGGATTTCTCCAACCATGCATATAGAACCGGGTTTTTAAATCACTCTGTGTATTTGTGTATGTCTGATTATATCTTTCAGCATGAAAGTATACATATTATCAACACTTGATTCATAACCTTCTGTTATGCGCAGAATGTCAATCAAATTTTTTTACTCGGAAGATATTTCTATAAACAACCGTAATAGTGTGTGGGCGGACAAGTCAGTGAATATTAGTTCTAGCCGTCAATCAATCTCTTCAGTTGGAAGCAGAAATTGTTAGTGTGATGCAATTTTGTGTTGGTTGGTAAGTGGGCCTCAGCTGTCGATCAATTTCGCCAACCAGGAAATAAATTTACCACATAAACAAATCAAGCAGAAAACACCGAGAACGGAGAAATCTCGTTAACAAGGACCCAAACCGGATGGACACGTCATTTTGGTGAACATGCCGGCGCCGCCCATAACCCTTCCGGTTCAGCAGCCCTCAACGAAGGTCAAAATATTCGCAACTGGTTCTTCTTTGTTTCTTTCTGAGTGGTTCTGATTTGGATCAAATTATGTACATCTCATATTTGGAACCGTTTGAAGATGTTGGGGGGGGGGGTAACAAAAAAGAGGAGGGCCACAAAACAGGAATTGTTTTTAAATATGGGATTAGTCTCATTCAGCAAATTTTTGTCAATCTGAAATTAACATTTACTTCTCGCAATTTTTCTGGTGTTCTTTGCTTTATTTATATCTGTACTCTAATCCTGAGATGGAGAACCTTTCATTGGTTTAAAGGTCAAATTAAACTAATTACACTCGTTAAATTTTTACCGTTTACAACAAAATCTAAAGTTTAAACCTGTACTTAATAATTTTTCAAATGTATTTGTTCATATATATATATATATGTACATATATATATATATATATATGTGTGTGTGTGTGTGTGTGTGTGTGTGTGTGTGTGTGTGTGTGTGTGTGTGTGTGTGTGTTACAAAAGAAAAAGATTAAAAGAAATGGAAAAAATTACTAACATTTCAACATCATTTAAAGATCTGATTTTATAGGAGTGCATGAGTAAATTATGTTCAAAGGCAGAGGTACTCGATTTTATTGGTCTTTTCCCATCAAGGACCATAATTGATGGTTTAGAAGACCGAATAATGCTTTAATACCGAAGGTTCCCCGCTCCAGCTCTAATCTCTTAACATCATCAGGAATTGCAAAACTAGGAGATCTTTCTGTTCAGGTTTTCAGAAATTTCATATTACTCTATTTTCCGTGAAAAGCAAACGGCAGCAGAAATTATTACAAATAATGTTGTGGTCTACTTGTTTAATGGTATATCAGTCTTCATGGGGGATTTTAATACCAAAGCCAATCTTGTGGACCAGTAGTGGTGCTATTAAACCCATTGCTGGGGGCGGTGTAAGGGGTTCTTAGGGCTAATATTCCAAAAATAAGTGTAATTGCACGAGACTGGAGTTCGAACTCGCTTACTAGGATGTCGCAGTCTAGCACGTTAACCACCACAACACGAAGGCTGCTCCCAGTTATTGATGATTAAAAAAACATAAACGATAACAATTGCCGTAACTGTCGAAGGTAACTGGTCCAATATTAAAACAAGTCCTGAAACACATAACACGGCGAATGTATTTTGGAACACACAAAGTTTGTTTTATTAACTTTTTTTAACCTGTGCTTTATAAACTGCAAATCCCGATATTTTCGAGCATCACAGATAAACGCTTGATTCTCATTCTTTCTTTAATAATTTACCTAATTTTCTATGTAATTATTTCTTTTTATTAACTTTCAATTGTTTCTTTTTTTAAATTTTGAATGAAGTTTCTTTTGGTTTACAAAACTGCAGTAAATATGCTGTAAAATATCTATTTTTAAAACGTATGTCACAGCGGAATAAATTATAAAAGTTCTAGACTGAATATCATTATCCAATGTAACAATGATAAATAAATGATTATGAATATTCCATATGAATAAATAATCAATGGATATTAATGTGAATAAAGGAATAAATCCTAACAGAGAGTAATATAAGTAAATAATAACTTGTATTATATTAAATATCAAATAGATATTTCGTTTTAATGTTGAAATAGTTATCTTAAATGATGTTCCTTATTTCTTTTTGAGTAACGGTTTCCTCCGAAGATAAAATTTCTGTGATTGTCACTTCCGGTCTCCAAAACTGAATATAATTATTGGTTTTCATAGCTTTACGGCTGACAAGTCTTAAAAGTCACCAAACTCTCTGGCAGTTATGCATATGGGCACTCGAGAGGATTCTTTTAAATGGTCGTTTGATTCAGACTAAAAAAAAGGGCACGGAACTGTATATATTGCTGAATGAAGAGATATCCTTGAAAATTCAAATCAAGTCTTGCCGAAAATATAACTCTTATCTTTGAAATGCATATAGCAATAACAATGACTACAAATAAAATAATTATTTTAAAAGATAACTTTGATTTAATTCTTTTATATGGATTTTTATCTTACTATGGGAGACAGTCGTATTGTAACGGTTATCGTCGTTGATAGTGAACTCGACAACCTGAGTTCAAATCCTGTTTGAGGTTGTTTGTATTTCCCATGACACAAACACTTCTGGAAAAAGTATTAATCAAAATATTCTTCTTCCAGTTATGAGAAAGTAGTAGAGTAGACTAGGTTTTTTTATACATTGATATGGCAACCAGTCTTCGAGAAGGAAAACTTTAGTTTCAGACCAGTAGTAGACCAGGAGTGAGATGGGATCTGCCAAACTATTACTGCCTAAGACAAGTTACATAAATTGTGGTCCCAAGAACAAACTTGCATATAGGATATTTCTATTTTGCTACAATTTGCAAATGTCTTTTATGCCCGGCTGCCTACTATAACACAAGGTCACTTTAAGTCATAGACATCAAATTTTCTGCTTTTAGCATATAAAATTTGACAATTCTTAAACGCTTTTAAAATTGTTAATCAATGGTTTGATTTAGAGAGTAAGCAATATAGAGCCTAAATTTGTATTCGTTTATCTGTTTGCTTGTTTGTTTGTGTTTTATGGCATATTCACCTTTATAGGTTATTTAATCCAAATCTATTTTTATACATATAAACAGTTCTATTTTAAACAATTCAGTTTAGCATTAGTACAGAGTTTAATAGTCAAAAATAGTTCTATTTCAAGCTATTCAGTTTAGTGTAAGTATAGTTTTTGTTTACTCAGAATGTCAATGTCAAAATCAGTTCTATTTCAAACGATTCAGTTTAGAATGCAAAAACAGTTCTATTTCAAACAACTAAGTACAGAATAAATATGCATTTTAAATATCAAAAGCAGTTCTTTTACAAACAGTTCAGTTTAGCATAAGTACACTGTTTAGTTCTATTTGACCCATAGATAGGACCTTATCAGGTGCTACCACTCTGGGCCAGAGTGGATCTGGGAGCGATGGCAATGAAGAGGTACTCCACATTCCCCCAAAGCTCCAATATTACTGGAACCCTCAGATTGTTTAGTGTCATTTCTAGTACACTCGTTTGGAAAGGGGTCTTACTCCTCCGTAGAAAAGCAGTCGGTGTATTCTATAGCCCCAGCCGACTGAGCAAATTATATTCGTTTTGTTAGCTGAAGTGTATATTTATCTTTTTGTTTAATCGTATAAAGATAGCATCTTGCTACAAAAAAGGTTCTTTTTAGAAAACAAAATGATGATTTCTTTTATCATTTTGTTCGTGTTGTTTTCACTTTTATACTATAAGCAATGGTCACCAGAGGTCTGTAAAGGCCACATCTAAGAAAAGAGTTCGAGTCTCATTGGGTGCCCCTTTCATATGGCCTTGTGCCACATCTAAGCATAAAGCTTAGTAAATTTCCACTAATTTTCCACCAGAGGTCTGTAAATATTAATATCTTAAGTAAGATTATTAAATTTTAAGTTTTCACAAAAACTTTGTTCGGTATTATGAGCTTAAAATATCATCCGTATGTTAGATTTTCTGCTAGCATATAAGCATAAAAGAATAAATTTGCATAGATTATTTTTGCGCCAACGACTGACTATAGTTACTCAATATCTCATGGTGCTTGTTGATGTTGGCTGCTTTTCTTCGTGTCGTTTTGGATAGATACCCTAAACTCTCCAAGATGACTTATTTTACAAATCTACGTCTAATCGATATCGACAAAGCAATAATGAGAAATGTTTAAAGCAATCAATAATGTTTAAGATGCGAGTGACTCCTCCACTACCTACTCACATCTGCAGTACCCTGGCTTACTTATTGACTATTTGCAGATTTTAAAGAAGGCAAATTTATTGACAATCGCGGACAAAGCGTTCAGGAAAAAAATTTCTCTAACGTCTTGATGTCTGCTCAACTTCTAGCGACAGTATTTTATACTAGGATGAATTATCAATGAAACCAATACTTTACAATGAATTAGGGATGACATGCATGGAAATGCTTGCTTTACAAATAATCTTCTGTGATTTGAATAGAATACAAACGAGAGGGACATACTAAGATAAAACTATGTTATTCTTATCATCTTTTTTTAATTTGGCATTTCTGAGTGTCGCATTCGTTCTATTCCATTTTCAACTGTGTACTGAACTGATTTTTACATAAAATAGCTTTTTCCTCTATTTTAGTTTTACTCTTTCTGATCAAATAAAAATTCTGATATTTTGTATCAACTGGAATGAATAAAAGTATACATTACTTGACTGCTAATCTTGATTCACTACTAAATTATCGTCTACGCCGGGTAAGTGATCAGGAAATACGTCGCAGACAATGCAAGACTTAAACACAAATGATAATAACTCGTTCAACTAGTTTTATTTTTCTTGACACAGTTTATTTTACACTTTTTGTTATCAGTTAAAATTTTATGCGAAACATTTACAAACGTTGGTATATTAAAAATGAATACCGATCACAGAAAAGATGTTTATCAGTTGTATTTTTTATTTTATTTTCTTTTTTTTTTCTTTATTAAATTCTGTACGGTTAGTTTCGTCTTGCAGCAACATGGTTTTCCGATGATTATTTTTATTGTTAGAAACCGCATCTAAAATAAAGCTTATCGTTTTCAATCGGGAACAAAAATACATTAAAAACTTCTTTTGTGTCTCATAATAAATCTGGTTGTATTACATTAAACCAACTGGCTGTCTAAAGAGAACAAAAAAGATTATCAATTCAGATTTTGTAAAGTGTTGTCTTGCATCTTTTTGATTTGTTTTGGTTTTGTTTTGTTTTTTTGGGAGAGGGTCATTTTTTTCTGTTTTTTTTTTTTTTTTTCTCTTATCGTAAAACTATGATGAGGAAAAAATGCGGATCACTGTCCTAGATTAACGTTCCGCGTGAGATACGATAGAAAAGCTAAAACATTAACATAAAAGACAACACACCAAAAGAAACCTGATATTTAATAACTAGAACAAAATAAATTGCCATGTAGCGGATTTTGTTTGTTGTTCCAGTCGATCACAGAGTGAAAATGAGAGAAAGAAAAAAATAAATAAATAAATCTGAATCTTGTTAGAGAGCTGAAATAGCCGTGAAACACGAAGGTGGCGGTGAGGCAACAGATGTTGTTCGTACTCTTGGTACTGTCACTGATTGTCGTTGGCACCAGTTGTTGTTGATGCCCTTTGTATGGTCTCCAAATGCTTAGAAAAGAGAATCCTAACTGCAGCACTTAATATCAGCCAAAATACTCAGAGGGGTTCTGCTGACCTGAGGAGATTTGCAGTCACTCCGACTTCAGCGAAAAACTGCCAGTTAAATCTGGTGTGAAAAACTCGAAAGGGGTAAAATCATCATCTTGATATTGTTTCGTCTAAAAACAAAAAGTAAACTATCATCGTGTTTATAAATTAAAAAGATGATACGTTTAGAGATTTCATTCTGTCAAATATATTTACGGAGTAAAGAGTTTCTTCATTTCCAATAACTTTTCTATTCAAAAGTTTACGTTAAACACAACAGTCATTTAATGCTACGATCTTAGTCCATCGTTTGCATCAAGTAAGGACTGTATGATTAAAATGGGATCATCTTGTATATCATGAAGAATTGGTGTTTGAGAGAATTGATGTCGGTTATGGCAGGTAATTTCACGGTAGACAAATTCCTAGATTTCGACAATGATTCCATTCGATATATTCAGTTGAATTCACATAATTCTCGCGCTTCTTTCCCGCTAAACTTATGCCTTGCATGTGATAGCGAGTTTGATATCATTCACTTGAAAATTCTAAATATCTTCAATTTCCCAATCTCTTCTTTTAGATGCAAATTGTACCAATAAGAAATCGCAGTTCGGTTGATTGTAAATATTAAACTAAACTTAGCTTTGCCTAACATAAGGGCGTAGGACGGAATAACCAATGAAAATCGAAATCACTTCATTTAACGAGTTATTAGGTGAGATGAGCTTTCTAACAAATGTTCGATAAGTTTTTTTATATTATATTATATATTAATAATATGCAGGCGTCTGTGAGTGTCCAAACAGATAGAGGAAACTGCTAATTTTTGCCCCCAAGATTAGCCCCTCAGCGCAAGTGAGGGATCATTCAGTGGTTAAGAATCGCTTATGCTTCAAATGGTGGGGACTGCAACACCCCTACTGACTTATTGTCTGATGTATGTGATACTATTAACTCTTCTCTCACTAGATGCATATATTTAAGTACAAGAACGCGTGTGCTTATAAGTGCTAGTCTATTCTATATGATTATGTATACGTATCAGCTTAGCATATACGACGATCAATAAATAAGTTTCCAGACTTTTTTCGTATGGGCACTTTTGTTGATAGTACTCACATGAAACTCTAGTCCCCTTCGAAGTAATCCCCTCCGGCTGCAATGCACTTGTTCATTGTTCCAACAAATTCTGGAAGGCCCCATGCAAGTCCTCTTGTGTGATCATGTCAATGACCTTCATCATAGCATCTTTGATCTCTTCAATTGTCTCATAACAACAGCCTCTGAGCTTAGGGAAAAACCAAAAGTCACAAGGAGCAAGGTCTGGACTATAGGGAGGGTGATGAACTGTCTTGATGCCCATCTTGGTCAAATAGAATGTGACAAGGATGGAGTTGTGGACTGGTGTAATGTCCTGCTGGAAATGCAACTGGCCCGATTTGAAGAGTGCTGGCCTCTTCCGACGGAATATCTTCCTGAACTCCCTTAAAACCTCAACATAGTAACCCTAACCCTAACCCTTTGGCCAATCAACTCTGGTGTATTGACTTCCTTACTCCTCCCACACCTCTCATCATCCCTCACAGACTCCCTGCCTTCCTTGAATCTCTTATGCCACTCAAAAACTGATGCTTGATTCATGCAAGATGGTCGAAAAGCAGTCTAAAGCATTCCATACGTTTCTGTGGCTCTTTTTCCAAGTGTAAAACAGAATTTTATTGCATGTCGTTCTTCTAAAGTGTCAGATTGCATATTTGAAATTCACCAGCTGTGACAATCAGGCTTTAGTAGGGTGTATTCCAATTGCTGTTGTAGCTGTTCATTTAAACCTGAAATCATAAAAATTGGTCAGTCATATCATAAGATGTATAGCAATATCATAGTGAATTTTCAAGAGTCTATAACAATTTTAAATGCCTATACAAAAAAGTCTGGAAACTTATTGAAGGCACCATGTATGTATGTGTATGCATGAGGGTACGAGTGAATTATGTATATATGTACATGGATTTGTATGAGGGTATAGAAGAATCAAACAGGTACCTAAATAAGTTAAGGCGGTGATAGATCTTTAAAGATAATAAGATAAAAATAGAAGGATTTCTTGATGGGACGAAAGGGTAATTCTTCAATGTCTATAATAAACTGAAGTCTTCGACGCGAGGACAGTCAGAGGTCTGTAGACAAGATTCTTATTTTTCGGAGGCTAAAATCCAATATATTCAAGGAGTCAGTTCGAATCTAGGGTCACCGAAAACAGAATAGGGCAGAAAACTGACCGACGCCCAAACCTTCGTCCGCCGTTCATATTGCGATAGTTAGGATTTACCAACTTAAGCAGAAGTCTTATTCGTACCATTTCCTGACCAGGATTGCTCGAAGAGTAAATAAAGATGACAATACAAGTGTATTCTTGAATTCGATTTGTTTCATTTTCCATTGTGTGGACCTGACCCATCGCTACTACAGTTTTGACCTAAACCAGCAGCCGACTTTTCTTTAAAAAAAAACGACATAACGTAGAAGACGTTTAACGCTGTTAGGCTTAGAAAATCCTGCTACATTGTGCAATTTTTGCATTGTTATGATAACATACACATAAAAAATAGAATTATCTCTACATAGGAAGTCATTTTAATTCAACAATGCAGGACGTATTATAACACAAATTATATTAAAGGTCTTGTTAATCAAGGTATGAGAGGTCACTTGGCGAAATAGGAAAAAAACTGTAGAAATTAAATGGTGAATTAGAAAACTACTAGACAATAATTTGTTAGACGATTGTGTAAACGTGACTGTAACTTTGAAATTAATTATTCTTTTTGCTCTGAAAAATTTACTTTATCGAATGAGCACCTGCATTGAAACAATTTGCAAGTAATTTCTCTAGCTTGCAGTCAAAAAAGAAAATTCAGAATTAGATTTTGTAGTCTTTAGTTGATCTTTCCAAAATTATCATTTATATTTTCATTTACATAGTTCTTGTCGAAAATCATTCTTTTTTTTTTTTTTTTGCATATGAATCGGAACTGCCATCTTTAATTAGAAATTTAACTTTTTTTACATCACTAATCATTAAACAATTGTGTTTGGGTTTGACAGTATTTCAAAAAAAAAAATCATCTGTTATTCATTTGAAATTTTGTGGAGAAGAATTGGCATCTATATCCCCTAATCGTACAATCAAAACTAAGTTACTAGTCGTCTACGGTTATTTTATTCCTAAGAGTTAGAGAATTGCGTTCGTTGTACATTTATAGTCACATTTTTGGGTAGCTTCTAAAAAAATTTTACACACAGTTGAGTGGTTTCAAGTATTCCTATTGAATACCATCAATGTTTTAAATAATTAATTGTATCAAATAATAACCATTTGTTTACACACAGTTTCATGCCTTCATATATATTACAATCCAATACAAATAATTTTCAAATAGATGGGACCCAAACAGGTACTACTACTCCGGGTCAGAATGGATGAGGGAGTAATGGCAATGAAGGTGTATTTCACACTCTCTTGATCTCCAAAACTTTTACCTCATTAACATACATAGAACACCACATTTTGTGTCAGGGGACAGGGCCAACTTATTCTTTGCCCCACCGACAGGGCAGTAAAATTTGCTTAGATTTGGGGGAAAAGTTTAGGAATTGGTGGTCTAAATGAAGGACACTTATATATTGTTAAAAACTTAGTGGAAATTCTACATGTGTCTCGTTTGTCATATTTAACTCCTGGATAGGTTTTAGTCTCGTCGAGTTGGTGAAAAAACATGAAATTAGAGCATATGTATATGTCAGAACATGTGCAAAGACCTATGTCATAACGTTGTGTTTTTCTGATCGATAGTAAGGCGCATCCAATCGATAAGACTTGTACCGGCTTACACGATCAGCAGTGCAGACTGTTGTCCGAATGGGCCATAGTAGATTCTGTTCACCTTTTAGTTGCATTCCTTGTAACTGGTTTATATGTTAATGTCAATTTTCAAATGAATGCAGTATTCAGATCGCACCGGAGGCTTCATTGAGATATTCACACGTTTAACTCCAAGCCGTGATGAATTCGCCCAGCTGTTGTCTTACCGCTTCACGTTCACACGTGGGGACTTCTTTTTTACCTGACCGAAAAGAGAAACAAGAGAATACTACGAAGCTATATTTAGAAATAAAAAGAGGTAGGTACTGGCTGATCTGTAGGCTTTAGGTTACTTTCTCACAATTCTTTTTTCTTTTTTCTTTTTTAACTTACTCTTTTTTCCTTTCCATTATCTCATTCATTTGTCTCTCTGAACATCACTTACTTTTTCTCCTTTATTTCGATCTACATATTTACATTCTCACCTGTAGAAAGCGAGCATTCTAAGCGACAGTCACTGATACGTTGAAAGAAAGATAGCACCTGTGCTGGAGATTCATGGTGTCGTATGTTTAGCAAAGTAGATAGAATATCCATTCATTTACGTCAATCTCCGTTGTTCGATGAAGGAATATTGATATCATGCCAGCTGCTTGGTCTGATTCTCAGATGGGGACAAGGTTTTTTCTTTTTTTATTTTTTTGTATATGATTGGTATCCTCGCTCCTCTTCTTATAATATGTTTCTTTGGTCAAATTATCGAGAACCTATTGGGCATTAACGGTGCCTTTACCATGTGGTGTTATCACATGTTACTATTAAAATAAAAATCTCTACTTGTTCTAATTAGAGCAACTCGACTCGGTTTATGTTTCTGTGTATTAATGAATATTTTTAAAGTTGATTTATTTTATCAAGAATAATTCACACGTTCGAGTATCATCAAATACTATCCGAACTTTGGCAGCTGGAAATTGTAGTACTGATCAACTACCCACACAAAGTTTGTATCACGCGTACGGTGCAACCTCCAAATATTAAGCTAAAAATTTAGATCCCAGAACGTCGAACGATACGTGAGTATATAGAGTCTCATCAATTATTTTAAAAAATTGTTACTTCCCAAAATATTGAGTCTCATCAATTATTAAAGAAAACTGTTGCTTCCCAAAATGTTAGGTATTAGTGGACTTTTGATTTATAGAAATAGATGTTGGGATAAAATAGGGAGCTATTACACGTTTTTTATGCACATTATCAATGATTTATACTGGGATATTTTCCTTGTCACTTCTCTTGAGACGGTCTTTACATCAAGCTGTTTGGCTGTCTCTAGATGTAAATCTACCAAACTTGATATGCATATTTTTGGAAATAAAGAAACATTTTAACGTCAAAAAATAATAAAATGTTATTTAGATAACAAGAATGAATGATCACAAATTTTGAAAATTTTGTTTAATTGTTTCATCTAGACCGAAGAAGTCTATTGTATAATTTGAAAAAAAATCAAAAATACATATAACTCGAGACACAGGTTACCTATAAACAATGATTTCTCAAAGACATTCAAAAAATTTTCAGGACTACATATACATATACATATGTGTGTGTGTGTGTGTGTGTGTGTGTGCGTGCGTACGTGCGAGCGAGCGTGTGTGGGTCCAGCAGTTTTGGAGAACTTAAGTGACAAAAACTACATTTCCATACTCATTCTCAGTAGAAATTAACCGTTTTACAGTCATTATAATCGACTGTGATACAAGTCTGTACCTCTTATCCGACATAGATGGTTACTTTAATAAGTATTATCTTATTATATATATATATATATATATATATATATATATAACCCAGATTATTTGTACTTATTAGCTTCCCATCTGTGGTTCAGATACATTTCTTTGAAAATTATTTATATTAGATAGGAATATGTGAAACCAAAGAACTGCGAGCAAACAAATTATTATTATCAAAGAGAATTATTAATGTTTGATACGAATACTTAAAACTAAGCAAATTATTTGTATTAAGAATAGTTATTTGAAGTTACAATTGTTTACTACTACTTACAACTACTACAACTAGTAGTAGTAGTAGTAGTAGTAAATACTTGAAACCACTGTATATCTTACAAATTATGGACGTAAGAAAAGAATCCTTGAAACCATATAACTGTGCAAAGAGTTGATATTAGATAGGAATTGTAACTATAAACCAAATAAGTGTGTATAAGTTAGTATTAGATAGAAATTCAAATGTGTACAAACAAATGATTATAGACAGAAATAAGTCCAATGAAACATCGAAAACATACGGATTACAATTCAATATTTATAAAGAAATTAAATTTCAATATTAAATAACTCTTAAGGAGTTGACATGCCGTTAAACAAATGAACCAAACACACACAGGTGAGCACGTATGGTGCAACCTCCAATTCTTGAATCAACAACCTCAACAATGAAGGAACAATAAGCAATAAAAAAAAAACGAACATAAACGTAAGGGAATTGATTTATTAAAAGTAAAATGAATCTATACAACGAAAGATTAAGAAAAAAACAACAGTGAATACGATCTAAATTTGTAGGCATGTCTCTGTGGTTGGAATGACTCTTTTCATATTTACCTAATTTCCTATCAACGTGAGTTTTACTGATCAGATGAGGTCAGGGGTGTTTCCGGTTTAAACAGTACATTCAACCCAACAAGTTCCACGATATGTATAGTGTGCCATGTCATCCAAGATTCACAGTTATTTGCGCTGTCACTTGAATGTATTATTCACGGCAGCAGCTTGCAAAAAATATCAAGATTTTACTTCCTTTTTTTACTATCTCATGTTTGACGAAAGACATTTGCAAGAGAGAAAAGTGAACATAAATTAATATTAAATCTAACATCTACATCAACAACCTTCATCTCCTCTACATGCATACGTATGTGTATATATGTGTGCGCATGTGCGCGCGTGTGTACATGTGTGCGTGAGTGTGTGCTGGGGTGGTTGGCATAACTGTTATCTCTATCGAATATGGAATCGGCAAGCTGAGTTTAAATTTCGACCGAGAATGCTGGCGCTTTTTTGCGCTATTTCCCCTGGAAAAAGACATGAATCAAATTAGTCTACCAACTAAACCAGGGTGGTGCAACCATTTTTGGAGATGTACAACTATGATTTCAAATCACTTGCGAACAGATCACAGGCTTGCGACAGAATGAATTTCATTAGTCTTACAGAGTTAGGAAAAGGCCTGGGTTTTGTAGTACACTGAGGTAAAGAATCATATTGTAAATTTTATGGTCTGATGACAGCATAGGTGAAAAACTGATAATCACCAAGCGTCCTTTATTCTGTGTCTACGATTGCCTAAACTATATACGGATGCTCTATTTGTAATATTGAGCCCTCTTTATTTATTATATATTAAGAAAATGGGTCAATTACTATCCGCAGTTTTGACATAATACTAGATAATGGATGGGATATATTTATAAAATAAAAGTTTGAAGGATTACTGGCTGACCTATATATATATATATATATATATTGGGCGTGTGGTTGACCGTATGTGTGTGGGATATTGGAAAATTTCTGTAAACATAATTTTCAATCTAATCCCTATAACAATTTAAGAATCAAGAGAGCTTTTACTTTTTTTCATTAAATGTTCTTAAAATTTTCCATTGTTTCTTTCTTCTTGTCACTTTATCGTTTTTTATATACACTGCCATCTCTTCTCCACCATAAATACATTTTTTGTTTCATAAGGAAATATTTAAATGTTACATTGATTTAAATATTACAATTTATATTCATTTAGATATTACGCGTTTTGGTCTTCTGCCCAATACAGGGTGATTTGTTTCGATCTCAAAGTCTTTGATATTTTATGTCTCATTTTCTAGGACAGACTCTACTTTGTGCATTTATCATTTGTCAGCATTGTCAAATTTTAATCTCTTGTATAATTCCCAATGGATTAACTTTTCCGACCCAGTTTTGCCGAGTTTTGTATTCCTCTTATGCCAGTTTTCTGCATTCGGTTAAGTGAGTAACTGTTTAATCCCTATCACTGCATAGCCTACACTTTCTATTCCATTGCGTATTTAATAGCTGAACCTTAAAATTACATTATTTACTGACTGCATTTTTTCAGTTCCCAGTGATATGTCGTTTTTCTAGTGTTACAATACCATAAAGAAAAAAAAAACAGATTATTATTATTATTATTATTATTCACTTCATTCACCTTTTCTTATTTTCTTTTTATTTGTTACTTTTATTTTAGCTGTATTCAGTAAATAGATTCTTAAGACAAAATTGCTTCCGCTTTACCTTTTTTCTAAAAGCTTTTCTTGTTAATTTCTAAGAGCGCACCTGAAACTGTTCCACGCTCATTCCAAGCAGATGTTTCTCCCTGTATCTCTTTTCTGATGATAAGCCACCCACTGCCTTTTATTTTCATAACTGACCTCCACGTTCATTGTTTGTCACTGGTTCGCTGAGGTGCAGATTCAATGAATGAACTTGCAAAAGTATTCATTGCTTTCGGAAGAGTCTCACTTTTAATTGAACGTTTTATCTTATCAGCCGAATGACCCGTGAACAAGAGAATTAGGTCGGCGACGTAGGCAAAGCAACCTGTTACTTTCAAGAAAATTGTGTTATGTTAAACAGTTCTTTTAGCTGTGTTGTTACTGTGTGCATTTCGCAGGGCAACTGTTACTTTATACCTTAATACTATTGTGCCGACCAATCCCTGGGATTTAGCGTGCGTTGAGAAAGGGTTTGATGAAACCCAACCACCTTATTTACGAGCATGCTTTTACTACACGGTTCAAAAATTGTGTTAGGAAATTCTTTACACAATAGATCTCTCTCCTATCTCTCCGTGGCACTTGTTCCAGCCAACTGCTCTTCTCAAAAACAAAGACCTTTCTCTAAGATTTGAACTCGAGTACCTGATTCAATTTCCTACTATAATAACCGTTACGCTAATTACGCTTACAATATGGCAGTAATCGAACAGTAACAAACATTTATTTTGTATAATAGTATTTGTATAAGTTAATTAATCGGTGGAATTTTCTCGGTATCAGCCAGTGAAATGTAAAAACCATAAAGTTACGATCAATCTCACTTAAAAACCTTTAAGCGGGAGGCTCTATAGAGTAATGGTTAACATGCTGTACTGCAACATTGTGGTAAGTGATTTCGAACTCCAGTCTTTCTATTACGTTCACTTTCAAACAAATACTGTTTGGAAAAGTAGGAAAACCTCTCATCCACCCACCAATTTATGAATTAATTAGTACCCTTACTTTTCTTCCACTAGGATGGCTTTGGCATTAAATACCCACGAAGTTGATAGCCAATTCTTTAAATGATCACACCGAAATAAAGAGTAAATGATTTTCTAGTTTCTCGTGGGTAATCAGAGTAGTCCATTAATATGAAAAAACGTATTTGTGACATATACATATAGAGAGAGAGAAAGAAAGAGAGAGAAAGAGAGAGAGTGAGAGAGAGGAGAAAGGGAGGTGAAGAGAGAAAAATTAAGCGATATAACAGTTTATATTTTTTATGCAGGTCTGGTCTATTTAACTTAATATGAGTAGGAGTGAATATAACTTATTCATACCCGTTTTATTTTTCAATTTACGCACCTGTTTTTCTCGTAATTTATTAATAGACTAATCTATCAATGCCATCAAAAATCGATTGGAAATCTTAAGTAATTTTGCAATTGTTAGAGCTGTTCTTTTGTTAGACAATATTTTCATTTTTGTGTAACTATTAGACAAGCACGTATAGCAAATCATATATATCCAAGTCCATGTTGCCTCGTCCATGACAATTTTGTTACCGATTACTAATAAACTAGTTTATTTATGCCATCAAAAAATGATGGAAATATTTAAATAATTTCGCAATTTACATTGTAGTTGTCAAACATTTTAAAAATATGCTGGTTTGCATATTCTTATTGAATTCTTCTAAAGATAAAATTAAAATAACTACTCATACTTTAAGACTTATAATGAGGTCACGTCAAAAGCAACAGTTCCTGTAAGATCACCAACTTTGAGCTTGTTCAGTTCTAAGATGGGTGACCACTTAGGAATATCAGGTATCATAAGGAACCTGAAACAAATATGCAAAACTAAACAAAGCTAAATAGATAACAGCTATTTATTCTCAGCTCTAGGTGGCTTATGTTTGGCATAAGGCCATAAATATAAGATGCTTATTAGTGAACAAACCCACGACTCAATTGTAATCCGTCTGCTTGAATAGTTTGTTAACCATTACAGCACAACGAGCGGACTTAGTTTACTTGTTGTATAAGATCAGAAATAAGAGCACTCTGTAAACATCGGACTCTGCTAGCTTAAATCACTGGCCATGATTGCTTTCTGTATTTTAAAAAAGAGTGTAATGTAGACTCCTAATACATTTGTTTAACGTTAACTTTCCCTTTGATCGCTCACCTAATTACTCAAGTACCTACGGACTGAAAGGGGGTGTCCTCGTGGTGTAATGGTTAAAGCGATGGACTGCGGAATCGTAGTTAGCGAGTTCGTACTCCAGTCGCGCTATTACGTTCACTTTTGGACAAATACCTTTGGGAAAGGTATGAACCCTCTTATCCTCCCAGCTATGGGTTAAATAGTACCACTACTGTTCTCCTAGAATAGCTTGGGCATTAAATAACCTACAGAGGTTGATATGCCATTAAACAAAGGAACCAAACATACGGACTGAAAGACGTTCTTATCTGCTCTGTGACTAGGTCAAGTCGATGGTCTCCAGAGAATTCTCTATTCAGTATTGTGCAATTAATTTTTGTGAGTGCTGCACGATATCAACATGCCTCAATTTTTTTTTTCATCAGTATGTCGACGGAACAACTGTTCAAGTAATTGTGACCAAATAATGTTTTATCTTTGATATGATTTAGATACTAAACCCAAAAGGATTAGATTTTATACGTTAACAAGTTTTTCCTTCTGTGTAGTAAGGAACGTCACCAGGTGATTTTCTCAACAATTTTGTGTTTCTTTCTCACATATTAACTAATCTGGAATAAGTTGTCAATCTTTAAAAGCGTTTCAAGGTTTGGGAAATGTACCAGACTGATTTTTACCACCCTTACATTATCTGCTCAATTTTGTGAAGATTAATTATAACATTAATGCTAAGACCATATGTTATAAAAAATGATTAAAGGGAAATGTAAAATTTGCTGCATCAACTTATATGAATGATATTTTTATCTCTATGTCTTCTTTTGTGTTATCTCTAGTCTACATTTTTACTTCATTGTAGTACGCTTGTTTGCCGGTGATATTATTGATGATTACATTTCACTTTTCTATTGTCCTTTGTACAACCATGGCCATAATATTGTTATTTTCAGTGAAGACGTTTCTCTTCCTTTTCAGACATTTAATTATTACTATTATAATTTACTTTCTTGAGAGTTTTTCACACCAGTGTTAGCTGATGGTTTCTCACTGGAGTTTGAGTGACAGCAAGTCTCCTGAAGTCCTCAAACGCCTTCTTAGTTTTCTGGCCGATCATATGAATGCTGTAGTCTGGATGGACTCTACTTGTTCTCTTATTTCCGAGTTTTCCATCCCCTTTAGCAACCCTTGGGGAATGTCCCAAGTGCCCCAACCATAACTGGTATCACCGTCACCTTCATGTTCCATACTTTTTTAATTCTCAACCAAAAACTCGGAATCCATCTCTCTTTTTGCTTTCGTCTATTTTCACTGTGGTCTGCCGGGATGGTAAAGTCCACTATTCGGAAGGTTCTCTTTTTTGTGAACTATCACTACGTCTGGTCGCCTGGCCGAGATTAGATGATCCGTTTGCATCTCAAAATCCCAGAGAAGTTTGTGAATCTCATTCTCCAGGACAGATTCTGGATTGAAATTATGGTCAAAATAATTTTCTAACTTTTTAAATTAAATTACTTTGCACCACTCCCCATGGATTACTCTCCCTACCCAGTCCTGTCTAGTCTTATACTCTTTTTGTGCTAACTTACTACATTCGCTTATTATATGATCGATCGTTTCGTCTCTTTCACCTCATAACTTGCACTTGCACTCTTATCTATTTATATATTACCCAAGTTCTTGTAAGTTTCTTTTTCTCACAGCGTTCTGGTTTTTTCTTGATTTGGCAGTTTTATGCCTTCCGTCATTTGCTATTTTCCGCTTTTCATTATAAGCATGGCACATTTTCTGTACCCGATTCCATCCCAATATCTTCGTAGTATATCCTCACTGCCTGTATTAGGGTTTCCAAATCTTTTCTATTTTTGGCAAAAAGTTTGATGTCGTCTATGTACATTAGGTGGTTGATTTTTCTTGTGATATATGAACTTTGTATCTGCCTGTGCATTTCCTAATTATGTAATTCAGTGCAATCGTCCCTCTTACGAAAAGTAATGGTGATAGCGCCCTTCCCTGGAAGATTCCTCCCTGAATTTTTACCTCAGCTAAGCTTTTTCCTCCTGATATCATTTTCACTCTCCCGTTTTTCATGGTATTCTCGGTAAACTTTATAACTTAGTCGAATGTGTTGTACATTTTGATATAGTCTATTATCCAGTTCTGTGGAACTATATGGTATATCTTTTTGTTGTCAATTCACGCCATAGCTACATTTTTGGTCTCCTTTTGCTCTTCTTGAGGATGTGTTTATCAATATATTGTAGATCTGTTTCTCTTGTTCCCTTGCAGTATCCTTTTGGTTCTTCGAGGAATATTCCCCGGCTTATCAGTGAATAGTAAATCTCCTCCCTGATTTGTGTTGTTAGTATTTTCCACATCACCGGTAGGCACGTTATGGGTTTGTTGTTGTTAGGGGTGGTTGCTTTTGAAAGGAGGTCTTTTAGGGTCAGGGTGGTCTTTCCTTTGGTTATACATTCCGGTATGCCTGCTTCTTCTTGGCATTCATTCATTTCCATAGCCAGTCTGTCGTGGATGGAAGTGAATTTTTTAAACCACTATCCATGTCTGCCATCATAGCCTGGCGTTTTCCAATTTGGTACTTTTAGGGGGGGTGTTGCTGTGAGTGAATGGAAGAGTATTTTCGCCTTATGACTTTCTTCGAGTCCTTCTAATTCTTTTTCCAAAAATTTTGCGATTTTTTTCACACCAACTCTAACTGGTGACCTTTGCAGACCGTCCCACCGGTTACATTTGGTATCATCGTTACCATTCATGTTCCATAGGTTTCTCAATATTCAGGCAATATTTAGGTATTTGTGTATCTTTCCGTATTCTCTTATTTTCACTCTATGATCCGCTGAAGAAACAAAATCCACTATCGGACAAGTTCTTCCCTTTTTGTTAATTAACACTAGATTTGATCTTCTGAACGGGATAATACGTTTCATTTTTTACAACAGATTCTGGCTTACGCATTTAAAATTCATCAGCTTGGTCGAATTTTAATCTCTTGAACTATTCCTAGTACAGCGCCTTTCCTACCCAGTTATGCCAGATTACTTATTTAACTGTTTCATCTCTGTCACCACACACTGCTGTTGTTGTTGTTGCTGCTGTTGCATCTCCTGCGGCAGCTTCTACTTCTAGTTATCATGAAGATTTAGGATATCAATGAGATGAACTTTTAAGAAAAGAAACTAAATAACCTATATTTACTATGTGAGTTCTTTAATTACTACTTTTTATGGTTATAAAACCCTTGCTCCCCAATGGAAACGCCAAGCATGTCTCGAGTTACCATAAAAACATTAATTTGTCTGTTTCATTTTTATTCAGTTCCTCTATCTCTTCGTAATTGATCATATATATATGTTGTGGGGGAACTCTGTCTGTGTCTTAGTGTGTGTCTCGGTGTGTCTCTGTTGAGAATAACACTCTTCCACGTCATCAGAATATGAAATTCAAAAGAATAGAAAGTGACAAATTATTTCTAATGAATAATTATCTGAATTACAAATTTTTCTTTGTGATGCAGTTGATGGAAATTACGGAGGAAAGACAAACTGTAACCTGAATACACGTTATATTGTACATGTCCGGTGTAAATACGTGATGAAAATATGATTAATGTAATGTTATGACCTATAAAGACAGACAAAAAAGGGGAAGAAACAATGGGTCATTATGATTCTGCACAACAGACAAAAAAATGGTTCAATAAAAAAATATCTTGTAAATGGATAAATAAAATTTATTTTTGGAAAACAATGTAAACTAGAGAATGCGAAAAGGGAAATAAAGCAGGATATTTTTTACATTTCATAAAATATTACGTCGCTAATTTAACAGGGAAATTGTTAGTATATTCGTCACCGAATATCATATTAATTTTTGCAGTTAAAAATTTATTCAAATGGATAAGGATTCCTATAGAATTATTGGCCCACAAGTTTGTGGTACAAAACTTTTAAGAAGACATCTAATTGTTTATATCAGTTTATATGTATTTTTCAAAATTTCTCACAGTGAATTAATTCATAAGACGATCAACCTAGAAAACAAATACTTAAAAATTGGTGAAAAATATTTTCTGCAGCTTCTATCAATAGTGTAATGATAATAAATCAAAATAAAAGTTTCTGAAATACAATAGAAATTTCTGATCGTTTTATTTCTGCTACATTAGATATATAAGGAAGAAAATAAATTCCAGATCAAATAGTTCTAACATGCCCTGGTTTTTGACGTTCACAAGGCAGATATATTATTCAAACCATGAGAAAATAGTATCATGCAGATTATTGGAGACTCGTGCATGTCGGGAAAACTAACTAATACGTGAACCAATATGGCAGAAGTTAATAAACAGTGGGTGGCTTTTACGAATGATGGAATTTCAGTGTAAGAGATTCAAATTGTAACAGGCCTGCAATGAAGCTTACTTGAAACAAGAAAACCACAATCAAACTTCCGGTTACAGCACTTCGACTGTTGATTATAAAGAATCTAAGGCTTGATTTTTAAAATCGAAAACTGAAAGAAGTGTAGTTTAGTAACAACAACAACAGCAACAACAGTAATACGGGTAGAGACTATCCAAATGACAGCATTACTGAGAACGGACAGAATACTGAGAAGAGTCTTGGAGACTTGAGGAGACTTGTTGTCACTCAAACTCCAGTAAAAAACCGTCAGCTAATACTGATGTGAAAAACTATAAAAGAGTGAATAATAATAATAATAATAATAATAATAATAATAATAATAATAATAATAATAATAATAATAAGCGAATTCAGTAAATTAGCAAGAGAGAGTATAAGACTTGACACGACTAAGTGGGTAAAGTGATCCACTGAGAATTGGGCAAGAAATTAAAATCTGACAATACAAACAAGTTGTATATGTGCAACCAAGAATCTATCCTGAAGAATGAGATGTATAAAGTTCACTGGGATTTTGAGATACAGACGGATCACCTAACCTTGGCCAGACGACAACCTAGTGAGAGTTAACAAAAAAAAAGAGAACCTGATGAATCCTGGACTTTGCTGTCTCGGCAGACCGCAAAGTGAAATTAAAAGAAGGAGAAAAAAGAGATTAGTACCTAGACTTTACTTGAGAACTAAAAAAAAGCTATAGAACATGAAGGTGACAGTGATATCATTGTAATTGGTGTGCTCGGAACAATCCTCAAAGGATTGGTAAAGGGACTGGAGAACTTGGAAATGAGAGGACAAGTATAGACCATCCATACTAAAGCATTAGTAAGATCGGCCAGAATACTGAGAATAGTATTGGAAATTTGTGGAGACTTGTTCTCACTCAAAATTCTGTGAAACACCATCAGCTGACGTTGGTGTGAAAAACGCTCAAAAGAGTAAAATTATCTTGGTACCGTCACCGAAGGATTAGCAAAGGGACTGGGGGACTTGGAAATAACAGGACTAGTGGAGAAAATCCAAACTATTGCATTAATGAGATCGTCCAGAATACTGAGAAGAGTCCAGGAGACTTGAGGAGACTTGATGTCACTCAAAATCGAGTGAAAGACCATCAGCTAACACTGATGCGAAAAACTCTTTCTGCCAAATCAAGACAAGATTAGAACGCTCAGAGAAAAGGAAACCTACAAATACATGGGCATCTTGGAAGCTGACACCATCAAATAAGTGGAGATGAAAGAAAAAAATGAGAAATAATATCTCAGGAGAACCAGAAAGCTATTCGAGACTAAACTATCTTGCAGAAACCTTATCAAAGGAATAAATACCTGGGCTGTACATCTCGTTAGATATTCGCGATCATTTTTGAAGTGGGCCAGAGAAGAACTTAAGCAAATGGAACAAAAGAATAAGAAAACAAATGACCATGCATAAGGCATTACATCCCAGAGATGACGTTGACAGACTATATGTATCAAGAAAGGAGGGAGGAAGAGGATTAGCCAGCATTGAAGACAGCGTTGACGAATCGATACAACGACTCGAGGACAACATTGAAAAGCACGAAGGATTACAGCTACCAGAAACGATATTGACAACACAAAGACCAAAAAATGACAATAACTAGAAAAATAGGAAGAAAAGTAACTCTATGGGCGTTTTAAACGAATAATAAGCAACATCACACGAGAAAACCTAGACGTGGTTAAGAAAAGGAAACTTTTAGAGAGAAACAAAATCTCTCCTTATAGTAGAACAAAACAACGCTATAAGAACTAATCATATTAAAGCGAGAATAGATAAGACGCAACAAAATAGCAAATGTAGGTCATGTAGCAATAGAGACGAAAAGATCATTCACATAATAAGCGAATGCAGAAAATTAGCTGCGAAGACTAAAAACGACAGGGTGGGCAAAGTGATCCACTGGGAGATGTGCAAGAAATTTAAATTTGACCATACGAACAAACGGTATATGCATAACCCAGCATTTGTCCTAGAAAATGACACAAATAAACTCCAATGAGACTTTGACATACAAACGGATCACCTAAACTCGGCCAGAAGACCAGCCCTTTTAATAATAAACAAAAAAAGAGAACTTGCAAAATTGTGGACTTTGCTGTCCCGTGTGACCACATAATAGAACTGAAAGAAAGTAAAAAGAAGAATAAGTATCTGGACTATGCTAGGGATTTGAAAAAAAAAACATGGAACATGAAAGTGACAATTATACCAATCGTGATTGCTGCTTTTGGTACAGTCACCAAAGTATTATTAAAGGAACTGGAGGACTTGAAAATAAGAGGACGAGTAGAGACCATCCAAACTACTACATTATCGAGAATGGCCAGAATACTGAGAAGAGTCCTGGAGACTTGAGTAGACATGTTGTCACTCAAACTCCAGTGAAAAACCGTCAACTAACACTGATGTGAAAAACTCTCAAGGAGTAAATAATATTAATAATAATGCACAAATCAAAATTCGTCCCAGAAAATGAGACATAAAATTCTCTGGGACTGCGAAATACAGACGGATTAATTAATCCCGGCCAGAAAACCAGACCGAATGTTAATTAACAGAAAAAGAAAAAATTAAAACTCCCGTCGAGCTATTACGTTCACTTTCTGACAAATACCCATGAGAAAGGTATGGGCTCCCTTATCCCTTCTACAGGGTTTGTTCGTCCCAGTTAACGAAATAGTTAACGAAATTACTTCTTAACACACCAACTCTTTCTTCGATGACTTCACCGCAAAACCTTACACCACTCATTATACGCTACATGAAAAATTATAAAATTTTGAATTGTACGGTCAGATATTACTTAATTTTTTTCCACTATCCAAATTCAGCGAGCAAGATCAGTAGCTTTGAAACCCTAGTTTAAAATCAGGATTCGAAACTCTCAGACTCAGACTTCGTTATAATAGCTGAATAGTATGGTCTATGTAATAATAATATAAATGGGAGTCCCCGTAAAGTAATGGCAAATGTAATGGACTGCGACATTGTAGTGAGTTCGAACTCAAGTCGCCCTATTACGTTCACTTTCGGACAAATATCCATCGTAAAAGTAAGAGTCCCTTTATCCACTCCCGGCCTTAGGTTAAATAGTAACACAAGTCTTATTCTACAAGGATTGCTTCGGAATTAAACAACCCACGAAAGTTGATTTGCCTTAAAACACAATCAAACCATAGAGTATTAATAATATAAAGGGTTTATAGACATTACAATACGGAGTATTTAAAAATGTGTACTTTTTTCAACAACCTACGAACTTTACTCTTTTTAATTTAAAAATGTATAACCGTTTCCAATGATAATATCGAGGGGTATTTTAATAAAGCAATGCTGTCTTACAACCGCTCTCTCTCTCTCTCTCTCTCTCTCTCTCTCTCTCTCTCTCAAACACGCACACACACACGCGCATGTGTGTGTGTGTGTGTGTGTTCCGTCTCCAAATAAGTTTCAACTAAATTGTGGGTTAACAAATATGTTAATATGAATTGATATTGTCTTGACAGTCTAAGTACTTTTTTATAATTGATTTTACTCTGAAGAAATGAATAGCTATTAATCTAGAGAGCATCAGTTAATGTATATTCTAGTTTGTGCCATCACAAATTCAAGGAGTAAATTATGGCCGTTTTTTTAAAATTAGGTAGAAATGTAATCCAAAAGTGTTAAGCATTTCGGGGATTTTGATGAATGCTTAACAAAAGAAACATAAGGTTTATATAAAAAAAAAAAAAGTGGAACCTGTGGCATGCAGACCACATTCAGTCTTTAATAAATTTCTTTATGTCACGCCTAATTTCAGCATTATACCAGCCTGATTACTTTTTTTTTTAAATTAGAAGTATGTTCCTTTCGTTTAGTTCCCCTTAGTTTACCCACACATGTTCTAAAAAGGTTGTTTGGTGTGGCTATCTAGTAATCTTCTCAGATATTTTCCAATACTGTAAAAATATCCAAATATCTAAATACAAAAAGTGTTTTCCTAAAATCAAAGAGAAATTTCTATTTTTTAATAAAATTATGTGAATTTTCTTTACAAAATAACTTATTTTAGAGAAATCTATACTAAATATAATGTCAGTTAGGTTTTTTCTATAAACGCTGTGACCTGAAAAGTACCATCTCATCAAGAATCCTAACCAAAAAGGGTTTCCCATCTCTAGATAAGATTAATATATCTGATAAAAAAGTTGGTTGCACTTCTTTTCTTTTTTTAACTGTTTCATTCTCTCGCAGTATTTTTCATACTTCTGTCTTATCCCGTCTTTGAGTCACTTCGTGTATTTTCTCTCTTTTCTTGAGAAGGGAAAATATCCAAAAAGAGTTGAAATAAATATTCAATGTTTCTTTATTTCGAACTTACATCAGAATAAATCGACTTGACCAACTTTGAAAACTGTTTTTCCAAAATATTCTAATATTTTATTCATTTTTTATTCATTGCGTTCTGTCAAATATTTTTGCTCTTTATCTTATAAGTAAATGACTTCAATGTTTATCATTTCTTTTCATCGGGAAGCATATTTTAATCATATGCTACACTAGATAGCCGTCAAAAAGTTTTCTTCCATTCTTAAAATTTTGAATACATATTTTTATACAGACAAGGTTAGCAGCACAAAAAATAAAATTGGAAAACAAACCTCAAACTCTGACCATGATAAATTTTATTCACTTGGGAAAGACATGACCCTACTTCTTCCTTCAGTTATAGATAAATACCAAGAAAGTTGGAGTTATTATGGTTTAGTAAAAAGGCGATCCATATTGGTTGTTCAATAATTGGTAAGGTCATATAATGCAACCAGTGATATGTTATCCAAAGAGATAGTCACCCTCGAGTAACTGCCAGTTTCCCAAAAGATTCCGTCAAAAGGAATTATTCCGTATGTATATCGACCACTTATATATGTATTATGGGGAATATCCAACAATAAACTTCAAATTAAAAACATCCTTATCATAAAATCATTCTTCTTTTCTGCACTAAAATATTTGTGAAACTTATTTGTTCTTCAGAAATTTCACAGTACATGAAAGGAGATTTATTTTTACTAAAAATAATTTATTGTTGCTGGCTAAAACTCCAGGTTTGGGGTTTGGTTTTTTGTTCATCGGCATGTTGTAATTCACTAAATGTTTCTCTGTCCATACAGATGTGGCCCTGTAATTTTTGACCCAACTTCAACCAGACGTTCAAAATGTTTTACCCTAAGCTTGGAGATCTTAGAATGTTTTTTAGGAGGAGTCTATTTTCAATCTTTTTCCACGTTTTAATACCCCTCTTGATGTAAAAGATTGTCTGTTGAGCATTTAGTAATAAAGGCAAATTGTTGGGGTTTTGCCTTGTTATGTTAAGAAAAGGAGTAGAATAAATGAGTGGACGAGAATATTGATGAGTTCCAAAAACGTCAACGTCAGCTTAAGAGATAACTCTGTACTGTGAGTCGTACAAAGGGAAGAAAGCTGTTGCAGATGTTAGAACAGGAATTAAGCATCCAACTTGAAGCTTCGAGGACCAGTTGGTCTAGAAGGAATGAATTAATGATAAAGGAATGATCTTCTAGAGAATACAATGGTCCAAAAATTGAATGCGCTCTCCTCATGTTGATGTTGGTCTGCTCTGCTGCCGGAATGAATGAGGAAGAGACTGAGAGAGCGTTTGCGCGGCCTTTTATATTACCCCGGGAAAGTCATCCGAGTAGAATGGCATAAATCATCCTCATTGGACGAAAATATAAGTCGAAACCTCAACGGCCAAAATAATTCCCGTGCTAAACAATGAATTTGAAATTATTTCTTTCTGCTACAAACATATTTCTATTTTTCTAGAGACAAACAGTTTTCCTTTGGCATGCAACTTTCCAAGTTTTCGGTTCAAATCTATAAACAAAGCACAGTGACAAACATTATCCCAGATCAGCAAAAAAAAAGGACATTTCTCCTTGTAGTCATGAACAGAATAGGAAATCTTTGTGAGGCGGTGAATTCTCACTAAAAGGTCAAACAAAGTGGAAAACTTCTGAAGTAATGCTGACTATCCAGAGATTCTTTTACAAGGAAAATATTTGTGATATCAGATTTTGGAAGCGACAAGTTTTAACACAACTCACTTTACAAAAATCAATGGCCATTTTAAAACCAATATGTAATACGGGTAAATAATGCTTCTTAAAGCCATCTGCCGTTGCTTGATCTGGAAAAGATGTTGAACAGAGATGAATACTAACTGTTGTATCATCACCCACTTCCTACTTCTATAGATGAGAAAAATATTCACGCTCGATGAACTAGTTTTGAACTTAGTTCGTTTTGTGTTGTGGTTAGTTGTTTTTTGTTTGGATGTTTTCATTTTTTAGGATATTTTATTGGGGTGGGCAACAAAAAAAGATGATAGTCTTTAATTGGGCTTAAATATTTTAACTCTGAATAATGTGGCGTTCCTGATTCTTCCAGTAAAGTGCCATCATCGAAAATCAATTTGTATCGCTCCAAGTGGAAGTAACTGAGAAAAAGAAATTATCCCATTTTTAATTCACTGACTCGGATCTTTTTTCCCTCCATTTCTGTTTTTTTCATATTTGTATTTTCCCTAATTCTTCGGGGTTTTGTTCTATTTTCTTCCTTTTTTTTTTTTCATTTTTTTTTTTTTTTCTGATTTCCATAATTTTTTCTCAATTTTTTCTCCTTTCGCAATATATTTTTTTTTCTTTTGAAATTTCTTTTCAGTTCTCTCTTTCTTTCTTTTCTTTCCTTCTGCCTCTCCCGCCTTGCTTCACTTTTCTTTTCTTTGATTCATTCCCACTCCACTCTTTTCTTTCATAGCTTCTTTTTCCCTTTTTTTCCTTTTCTTTATCATTTTTTTCCGTTTGTTTTTACTAATTTTTCCCATAAGATCAAACTAGACCATTTTATCATTTACTATTTTATATCACATCAAAAATAGACTTTTCTTAATTATCTCGTTATTCCTTTGTCACCTTAGTCTCCTTCTTTTCTTTATTAAAATATATTTTATTGTAATATCATATCAAAAGACATATTATGGCTTTTATTTTTATTTTTTATGAGATAAAGACTAGTCAGCCTGTATTGATTGATTATTAGTATTTTTTTCTTTCATGTTGGTTTTAGTTGTTTTTTATTGCATATATTCAAATCTTCAGTCTACGGCCGTCAGTAAACCTTGTGAAATGGAATAAACAATATGATCCTGGTGAGACTTGAATTTCTATCATTTAACTTTATTTTTAACAAATCTAATGATCGTAAAATTAAATGTAAATGAAATTTCAAGAAACTAAGACAAAAGAAACCGTGTAAATGTGCGCATGTGTATCGATTCTGTAGGTTTGTGAAAAGAAAACATCCTGTTTCTTGTCAGTTAAGTGCAACAACCTTTCTTTCAAAGAAATTATACAATCTATGCGTAACACTTGGAATTCATAAGCTCGATATTTCGGGCCGAGTTCTATTTTGCTATATAAGTATATGGAACTCATTGAGAGGAGAAATTTCTTATTAGTAGTGATTTCTGAGACAAGTTTGTTAACATTTACTCCATGAGACAGTACCCATATAAAAAAAAGACCAAGATTAAATTTGACGGAAGGGTGCATGTATGGGAATCTAATGAGGATCCAATTCACTAATGGTTAATTTGTAACACTTGCTCCCCAACTATTACGCCATCACAAAATGCTATTGTTGTTTTTTTTTGTTTTTTTTTTTTGTTTTTGTTTTTTTACGTATATTTAAGTGTGGGAAGATATCGTTATACTTGAGAAAATAGTGAATGAATAAAATTACTTAAAGAATATTCTCATTATGCATGCACTCAAGAAAGAACGGATACACACACACACACACACACACACACAAACACACACACACACACACACACACACACAAACACACACACACACACACACATACATATATATATATATGTGTGTGTGTGTGTGTGTGTGTGTGTGTGTGTGTGTGTGTGTGTGTGTGTGTGTGTGTGTGTGTGTGTGTGTGTGCGCGCGCAAAAGATAGATAGATAGATATCTGTAGATATATATATGATGTGACAGGAAAAATTGGAAAATTTGAAGAGCAGGTATTTAATATCGAGCCGACCTTTTCCCACTGTACTTTAAGATCTGTTCTTATTCTAAGTCAATGTGAAAACAGTTGCCTGGATTTTACAGAAAACTGAAGTTTCCCGTGTAGCAAGCGCTCCCTTTGTTCACAACCTATTTTGTTGAATAAGATTATGAAATATCTCAGTTATAGAAATAATTTCTTGTCTTGTTAAGACAGACTAAATTTAATTTATAGTAAAATCTAATTATTTCTAAATTTCAGAAAAGACTGTAAGATAATAAATACTTTGGATATATGAGCATTTGCTTTGAAATAATCTGTAAATAGCTAAACTTGCAGTGTCAATGCATCACAAAGCTGACACGGCAGTTCAAGTCCATGCTTGACCATTGTATTCATCATTTGTAATATTATGTAAATACTATTTCTACTTGGCCAGTATGTTCTTGAAAAAGAGGCTGTTGGCACAGGTTTACCATGGCAATCTGCGCTACAAACCATTCGCACATGAAAATTAATGTACCGTCAAAGCGTCTCTTACCAATCAACTCTTTTGAATGGCGCATATTTGGTAACAACACGCTACAGCCAAGTTTCGCTATGTTTGCCTAATTCTTGTCTGATCTGTTTACCTAATCCTATTTTGTCTGTTTAGATGCATGAATAAGGTAATGGCTGAAGGCATTATTATTTGTTGGGGATTAGTTTCATTTAATTTGCAACAGTTCATGAACAAAAAAAAAAAATAGTGAAAAACAGTATTTGTAAAATATTACTTTGTTTATTATCTATATACTTACATATGATCATTAACGCATAATTGTAACTTAATTTTTATCTATCTCTTTTCTTTTAACTTTTTTTATTATCTCAATGTATCTTAGTCTTCTCATTTCTTTGAATCCGTTCGTATCCTTCCTCTCTTTTTCAGTTTTTCTTTTTTTACAAATTATTAGCTAAACTTTTTCTTTCTTTCTTTCTTTCTTTCTTTCTTTTTTTCTTTCTTTCTTTCTTTCTGCTCTGTTGTTAACTCGAGTATTATTTCGTGTTACCCAACCAACATAATTTCTTATTATACTAGAGTAAGACTAGGTGGCGTAATATATATATATATATATAGAGAGAGAGAGAGAGGGAGAGAGAGAGATTTGTGTGTGTGTGTGTGTGTGTGTGTGTGTGTGTGTGTGTGTGTGTGTGTGTGTGTGTGTGTGTGTGTGTGAAATGATAGATATTTGCAGCATATCAAAGCCTAACAGCTTTCATTAGGTCCTGATGCTTGTTTTATCTGAGATTTCAAACCAGCCTCAACTTTGCATAAAAGACCACAAATAAGCCATTCAGTTAGCAGATGAAGTACTTTGCATGACTCGCGCTTTTTTCTTCAGTACTCTGAGAGACTTGAGTTAGGTTTTGTCAAATTTCTTGACTCTTTTTTGTTTATTTGATTGTTTGTTTTTTTGTTTGTTTGTTTGTTTGTTTGTTTGTTTGTTTGTTTCCTCTCTCCAACCATAGCGAATTAGGGCATCTTGCTCGAAAGTATCTGTTGGTATAACCAGAGATATGTTTGTTTTTCCGCTTCTCCCAGAACCTGAGACATGATCTTCCAACATTTCCGTTTCCATCATGAAATTTGCAATAAATGAAGATTTTTGGAATTATGTTGTCATTCGGATGATATATCCATTCCATCCCACTTGCAATTGTAATAGAAAGATTTTTATGCCTCACACTTAGCAAAGACATCAGAATTTGAGATTCTGTCTTGCAGTTTGTATCCACAAATAAGATGAAGACAAATCAACTGAAAGGCATCAAGTTGATTAATCTGTGGGTAACAGAGTGTCCCAAGCTACGCTCCATACAAAAGAGTGGTGAGCACAACGGCTTTGTGAAATATAAAGTTTAACACTCCTTTTATTACTAAGACAACAATAGAATTTTCTAAAAGCACATGATATTTATAAGGATTTCTGAAAACTGGTGAATCGGTGATTGCGGTTTTACACTTCTTATTTACTTAAGAATGAGCCTGGCCTTCCTTTTTTTCTTCTAATTTTTTAAAATATTGATGATAAGGCTAAAATCTTTGCGCGTTTGAGAAACGATTGATCTGTTCCCGTACTTCCAAGTGCTGTTATATATATATATATATATATATATATATATATATATATAATTGAATAAAATAAGATTGCAACACCCCAATCAATTTACTTAAGATTGACTGTATGGATAATATAGCTATATTACAGTAAATAATCAGATTTACAGATCAATATGTGTGTACGGTTTCCAAAATAAGAACCCTGTCAACAGTACTCAGACGGGATCTTAATACATTGTCACATGTATACGATCGTAAAAGAAGCAAGCGACAGTTCGTACGTCACAAGATGGCCGAAGACAAGATAAAGAAAAAGAAAATCTTATCGGAATATCTACTCTCCAATTTGCATGCATGTTCTGTTCTCAAGTCAAAATCGGTATCGTCATTCAGGGTATCACGATTTTAATTTCTCTCAGTGTATATATATATATATATATATATATATATATATGTGTGTGTGTGTGTGTGTGTGCGTTTGTAGAAAAGGTTAAACGGAAGAAAATATGTTTGATGGTTTGTTTATTTTCCAACGCGTTTCGACTTTTTTTGAATGCTAAACTGTTTTATAAAATTATTTTGTAAGGAAAAATAATTATGATAGATAAATTTTGATTCAATTAGAAGACTTCATCAGGGTTTGTAGGTCTTGCTAAGGGAAAAACGAATTAATACTGGTAGAATTGTTCTAATTCCCCCCATATATATATATATATATATATATATATATATATATATATATATATATATATATATATATATTACTTTGTATATTACATACGTGATGCCTTCAATAAGTTCCCAGAAATTTTTTACAGGCATTTAAAATTGTCGTAGACTCTTGAAAATTCAGTACTTTATTGCTATACGTCTTATGAGATGACTGACTAATTTTTATGATTTCAGGTTCAAATGAAAAGCAACAGCAGCAATTGGAATAAACCCTACTAAAGCCTGATTGTCACAGCTGGTGAATTTCAAATATGCAATCTGACACTTTAGAAGAACGACATGCAATAAAATTCTGTTTTACACTTGGAAAAAATGCCACAGAAACGTATGGAATGCTTCAGACTTCTTTTGGAGCATCTTGTATGAATCGAGCATCAGTTTTTTTAGTTGCATAAGAGATTCAAGGAAGTTGATTGGCCAAAGGGTTAGGGTTAGGGTTACTATGTTGAGGTTTTAAGGGAGTTTAGGAAGAGATTCCTAGGGAAGAGGCCAGCACTCTTCAAATCGTGTCAGTGGCATTTCCAGCAGGACAATGCACCACTCCACAACTCCATCCTTGTCACAGACTATTTGACCAAGATTGGCATCAGGACAGTTCCTCACCCTCCCTATAGTCCAGACCTTGCTCCCTATGACTTTTGGTTATTCCCTAAGTTCAGAGGCTGTCGTTATGAGACAATTGGGGAGATGAAAGAGGCTGTGATGAAGGTCATTGACACGCTCACACAAGAGGACTTCCATGGGGCCTTCCAGAAGTTGTTGGAACGGTAAAACAAGTGCATTGCAGCTGGAGGAGATTACTTCGAAGGGGACTAGAGTTTCATGTGTGTACTATCAACAAAAGTGTCCATACGAAAAAAGTCTGGAAACTTATTTAATGATCCTCGTACATTTACAAACGTACACATATATACGTGCATTGAATGTGTGAGGTTCTTAAAGTTAAGTTAATTGCATCGTTATTCTACTGTTTCTTTATTCTTTATATTATTATCGGCCTGACAATGATCTATATTGATTCTATAGCCATCGATATCGATTCTTATTGACAAGCATGATCTTTTTATTTTTTTGCTTAACATTATTAGAAAATTATAGACATCACGGCATTTTTTTTAACTGATTGAAAAGAGTAATAGACAAGAGTCATCCAGTGGTGATGCATTTGTTGTTTCGAATCGTTGTTTACAAAATGTATTACCTTTTATAAACCACTGGCAAATAAGTGAACCATCCAAAATGTTATAATATACTTTCATAGATACGGTATGTGTCATGCGAATGGAGATTGGACAAATAGACTAAGAGAAGTGAAACCTAGCTACCATACCCACGTAAGTATACTTCTACAACGGACCAGCAAACGAATCAGATTATAAAATTCATTCTTAGCACACCACCTCTCCCCGTGACAACTTCACCCCAACACCTACTCCAACTAAACTCTTTCTATCACGCTCCCATGCTCTTGCTGAAATACAACCTCATTATTGGTATCATAACGAAGAATTGCTTTATTTTTGTAATTCCATAAAATCTAACTCTATCTAAAAGTAAATGATTAAACTTTTTGCGAAATATATTACTCATCATGAAGTGAATATTGCATAATATCTGTTTACATTAATTAAACAGTGGAATTTCCACAAGTTCAGCTTCTATCAAACTCTATTTTCAACCGAAATACTTCCAAGCGATTTTTTTTCTTTTTTTGGCAAATAATTTTTCCATAAAATGACTGGAGACTAGAAAAAAAAAAAAAAAGGATGCTTACTTTCTTTAAAAAAAGGCATTTTGGTCTTTTCAAAGCTAATATCAAATCTAAAAAAGTAATCTACAATTAATAAATAAACACAAAGAAAAAAAGCATCAGTAATGTTTACTGCATTATTTAGATTTGGGTTCTTTGTTTCATTGTATATCAATCTTCATAGATTATTTACTTCTAAAGCCATCCTTTTAGAAGAATAATAATCGAACTATTTAACTCATAGCTATGGACTGTTTAGATTTCAAAGATCACTTTCTTGCCTTTTTATCAAGATTGTGAAAAGGTTCCCATCGCTATTTTATGAAAACAAAAGATTGAATGCACAGCTGAAAACTTGCTTTTGCAAGAAAATTTCGACTTAAATTGTATTTATTAAAGTACTGAAAAAAAAAAAAAAAAACCCTAAAAACATTGATTTTAATACCGTAAGACAAAAATTTAATTTTCCGTTGTACAACGATAAAAGCTTTGTGAATGGAATGATAGACGTTGCCTATGTAAGATTTTAGGGCGATGTGCCGAGTAATTCCCCTTAATGGCATCTCTCAAGACAATGAGGTTTGCTTTGCCGATTTCATTCTTCGCGCGTTTTGTTTCACACACTTCCACTATACCAAATGGAAGCATAAAGTGGGTGACTCTTCATTTTTTTTTTTTTTTTGTAAGTTGCACGCTATCTACTGAGAAAAGCCTTCTGACGTTTCTCCAAAAAGGACTGTCTCTTTGTCGAGAAAGAGAAACCAAAGCAATAATACCCGTGAGCAAATAAACTATAAATTACTCAACAAATATCTCTGAAGTTGTCAGCTCTTTAATGGCATGTTATAGCAAACCTAAAAGCATTTAAAGGTATCATTTCAGTCTTCAGAAAAAAATAGTCGACATAGAAACTTCTGTTTAAAATATGTGATAGGCTTACATAAAGGCACTGGAAGCGTCTACTTTTATAAAAGATATCCAACAAAATTAGTATTGATCTAATCAATCGATATGATATGATGAACAAATCTCAAAAGTGAAATCATACGCAAAGTTAAAATCTACTAAAAGAAAAAACAGTACTCTTAACATAGATTTACTCAGGCATGCATTAATGAGTGTACAAAATATATAGATTATTCACACACACACACACACACACACATACATACATACATACACACGCAGTTAGATAGATAGATAGATATCATGGTGGGAAAAAATAAAAAAATTGGTTAAGGGAAAAAAAAGTGCTGTGTCTCATCAAATGATCTTTTTCTTCAATAGATATCAATGAGTGGTCACTGGAGACTCTGTTTTCCGTTTCAAAATCGTGGTGACGCGTGAAACAGGAAGAGTACCATGATTCAAAATTTTAGGTTTTAAACCAGTACTGCTGGAAAAGCATGGAGCGCTTTTTTTAACTTACTTTTAAAAACAACTGTCATTATATATATATATATATAGGCGATCAGCGTATTGCAATGTTATGTGCGACACAACACTCACAAACACATTGATTTCAGACATGAGTTCTCTTTTACATAAACACCATGACACACTTACAAAATCCCTTGTCTATAGTAAAAACATAGACAAGGAATTTTGTAATTGTGTCATGGAGTTTATGTAAAAGAGAACTCATGTCTGAAATCAGTGTGTTTGTGAGTGTTGCGTCGCCTGATCGCCTATTTGAGAAAAAAGCAAATCAACAATAATGCCTCGTTCTTAAGAAGAACCATTGATTCTCCATTTTCATTCTCCATTTTCATTGATTCTCCATTTTTATTCTCAAAATCGTTGGAAAGGTGGAATGTGATATTTATAGGTCATTTTTGATGACGATATAAAATCACACTATTTTGCTTTCGAGATCAAACTGTAGTATTTGATGAGCTCATTAAACATTATGTCAGGGGAGATAACCGGCACAAACTGACTTGTTTGTCCATCAGAATCTATTCTCTTACTTTTTGCCCCACTAATTCTTTGTTGTTAATTCAGTCCTGTAATTGCAAAAAATGAATTACATCGTAATTGTAAGATTATTCCCTGTGTGTGTGAATATGTGTGTGTATATTTTTCTATTGATGCGAAATTGTTTTGTCAAGTCGCCATTTTTAGATAGCAAAAAATATGCCTGCAATCTTTCTTTTTTTCCCGTCAATCCACTGTCGAATGAAATCCAGTAACGGGATGAGATACGGCAATCAAATATTCATTGCATATTCAATATCATTTCTTATCTTGTTAGCTTCACACCCCATTTTATGTTCCTTCTAATAGACAGGCTGCATTTCCTCACAAATCATTAAGCATTTGTTTGTTTTTATTAGTTTTATATTATGTTCCTCTGTTTAACAGATGCCAATTGAATGTGTCAAAACTAAAAACAAAGGCGAAACAAAAGCTGTTCAATTGTAGTTCATTAATTCTTTGAAATCTGTCTTCCCCTGCACGTTTATTTCCATTTGGTAAATGAAATCATTTGATAGTTACATGCCGATGACATCGTAAATATATGCTCTGACTCAGGGACGAATTAATGGATGATATAAAGATGTAAATCCAAGAGAACTGAAAATCCTTTTGAAGGAGAGGAAAATATTTAAAAAATTTGCATAAAATGTTTCGAAACAAACGTTCGCACAGGTTACTGGCCTCGAGATTTAACGTGATTTTAATAATGACATAGCACAGAAAAAAATCTCAGTACAAAGCAACGTACATCAGTTAATGTATTTTGTTTACCCTTTCATTTATTTCCTGTTTTAAGATGAAAATGGAAATCAAGATAAATTGAGTAAGGGATCGGCGAAAATAATAATAATGGCTAAAAGAGGGAGTCCACGTGGCATAGTGGATAGTGACATCAGAGAAAGCGAGTTCGATCTTCAGTCGGGTTTTTATGTTTACTTTCGGACTAATACTCTTGGGAAAGTTATTAAACCCCTTATCCCTCCAGTTAAGGGTTAAATAATACTGTTCTTTAATGATAGCTTTTCCCATATCAACTTTCGTTGATATGTCATTAAATGAAGAAACCAAGCCAAACTAATAACGATAAAGTTTATCGACTTTCGAAAACTTAATCTATAAGAAATTGACCGTCAAATTGTTTGATGTTAAACTACCAAATTAGTTAGGTACATTTATTGAAAACGGAGGAAAGTCTTTTGCTCCTAGTGAGAAAGGAAATGCTCTCATTGAAATTGAGGTCTCTAACAATATATGATAATCGATAGGAAGCCATTTTGCTGCAAGTGATAACTAATAGTAAAGGATTTTAATTCCTAAAGTTCTAAGGAACGAAATGAACAAATTATTTGTCTTACGAGAATAACTAATCACTCTTATTTAATCCTTACTAATTAAGTTTATAGTTATTTCTTCTAGTATAATAATACCTGAAGAAACTTACAAGCAACAATCAGAACTAGGAATATTTCAATCAATAAATCTTTTGTCACTTAGTTGAATTTAAAGAAAAATATTTTTCTTCAAACCGTTATAACCTTTTTTACGGAAGAATAAGAAAAATATGTTTGGTAAAGTAAATCTATTTTCTGTTATGTAGATTTACAAGTAATAATAACAATTATCGTTTGTAACTGATTGATGTAATTCATTTTGAAATTGACCACAGAGACTGAAAATAGACACTGTTTATAAAAATTGAATAGGTGGAAAGATTTTTGTCGCAGGTCAAGTTTTGACCTCTTACCTGGTGTGAACTGATATATCTAATAGTCTGAAGCACAAACTTAATACACGTGAAGAATTTTATTTTTAACAGATCGGCAGAAGGATGTTGCGCTCACTTGAACACATTTGAAAACTGGTTAACTTTCTGAACACTTTTTTTTATTTTCTGCTTACAGTTAATTTTTATCTCTTTCTTTTTTTCTCAAATTTAACACTTTTCAAGGTGTGCGGTATAATAGCATTAAAAGTTCAGTAATCCGTCCAAGTTAATCGTATCGTTGCAAAGAAAAGGCATTGAATAAAAATGAATGGTTATTAATTTTTAACCAAATCAGAAGGTTTTTGTGCAAAGTTTTGTGTAAGTTACCGTAAATTACCCTCCCCACTTCTAACCGTGCCAAAATTTGTGCTTCGTCAACGAAAAGAATTGACAAACATTAACAGGCAAAGAAAGAAATCATTTTATCGTCTTTCTCAACCAAGATATTTTTTCTTTTTTCTGCAATAATAACAACTGCATTGTAATGATAAAATAGGATACAATGTGATCGACTATAACTCTCTCGCAGTAAGTCATAAAATACTGATGATGTTGTTTAAAATCGTAAACCGGAGTAATTTGATATAATAAGGCAAAAGTGTGATGAAGGATGACATGGTTTCGTGAGATATCACGAGAAACAGCGTGATATGGTGAAGCATCACGTGACACGATACGATGTAATAAGGTAATATCATAAATCCATCTCGCCCACATTCTTGTTGGCTGGTTAAACATAGCTAGGTACACCAAAATGATATTGAACAGCATTTAATGATGCAATCACCTACGCTGTCTAATAATAACCTTTGTCGGACATTCAACGTGGCACAGTTGACAATCTCCTTATGATGTTGTCATTGGATGGTTCTCAGACGCAGTTTATGGTGATAGAGTGATTTCTAAATTTTATTTTATATAACTTGAAGAACACCATCATCCCTAACGGAATAAATGTGACGAGGTAAAATTACTATTCAAAATTTACGCTCTTTTTTTAAGAATCTGACTTCTCCCATACTCTCTCTCTATATATATATCATCATCATCATCGGTAGCAGCAGCAGCCTTTTCATTAACATCGTTGTCATGCGTAAGATTTCTAATGACCAAAATTTAAGATTACAATAGTTTTTACAAGAATCATTATATTTGTAAAAATAGAAGACGTATCAGTTTGAATAAAAGGAATGAAATCAGGTCAGTTGTCATGGGTAAACGATTTTTCTAATGCCAACTTCTCCTAAAAGAAGCAAAGTTGGATAGATAGTGTCAAGATGGTCAGCCTTTAGCTCAAAGTAGAATGAAAATGGAGACGGTAGTGGTGAAACTGTTATCATCGTAGGTATGGCAGCTGGTCTTGGAGAATGAAAACTGAATTCAAAGAAATTGCAGATCTGGAGTGGTATGGGCCCCGACAGGTTATTTCTACCGAAAAAAATAGCGTCCCCGAGACCAAACCAGGTTATGGGACCAGACAGACAGAGAGAGAGAGAGAGAATAAACATGAACTTACTGTTATAGTATAACTTCTTTTAACATAACTCTATGGTCTTACGACCAGTCGGTCAGGCTTAGAATGCACTGACAGTATCCTCCGACGGGAAGTAAAAAATAATAGAGTGTACTCGATATGATACTAAACTACTTCTGGTGAGACTCCACTTCTGCGGACTGTGGAGAAGCCCTTCATTGCCAATATTCCCAAATTCACTCGGATCTGGAGGGGTAGTACCTATTAGGGTCCCATATTAAGGTCAAATAGATCTGTTTAAGAATTATTAAAAGTATTCTATGAAATATTTGATAGATTTGATAGGAATACTTGATACTATATACCTGTGTGTATTTTTTGTGTTAAGTATTTTTACTTGAAGTTATATGTGTTTACTAAGGATTACTATTACTACTGCTGCTACTACTACTATTATTATTATTATTATTATTATTATTATTATTATTATCATCAGTAGTAGTAGTAGTTGCTTAAAACGGTATAACTGTTTGCAAACAAATTATTTAACAAAAGTAATTAATTGAAGCCATATCACTGTGTATAAATTATTAGTTTTAGATAGGAGTGTTTGAACTCATATAACTGTGTGCGAATTATTTGTATTAAATAGAAATACTTGAAATCATATAACTCTTTGCAAAAAAATCTCTTAAGAAGCAACAACACAAAAACCTAACTATAAATGTATAATGTACGCGATTTCCTAATCTTTGGCACGAAATAACCCCAACTGAATTGACATGCCACTAAAATCAATCAATCGATTGTCTTATGCAGAATAAAATTGCTCGCCGTTACCATTTTTACTCATCGTTCTAGTTATATTCTGTTCCTTAAGTGTATCATGTAAACTTCAAGCAAATGTATTAATAGAGACTACTTCATAAATCATGTTTAAGACGAATGACAAAATATTTAATTAACCGTTGAAAATAGAAAATCAACATTTCGCACCTGGTCTATTATCAGCTTTACACGGGTCTTGATTTATATATTACAAACGAAAGTAACTGGTTTTTTTGTTTGTTTGTTTTTGTTTTGTTTTTTTGGTGTTCTTTATGCAAGCATATTACAGTTTTATATCTGAGATGGATATGTCTTTTTATGGATCAAGACTTTGATCACTAAAAAGGAAGTAATTTTATGTTCGATACAATGATATACATAAGAAAATATATGGATGTTCTAAAAAATGTCCAAACATGCAATGAGCGTTAATATCTTTTTGAATAAATCGCCATTCTTTTGAATATGGTGAGGTAAATAGTATTTTAGCTCTGCATATTTTGCAGATTTATATTTATATTCTGGATATTTTTATTAAAACTTCGCCGTTTTTTAAGCTTTTGTAATTATAAAGTGAATAATATGAATTACTCGGGATTCTAGCAAAAGTATTTCCACGGACAATGAGACTTTTTCGGCTTAGAATACGACTTTCTTTCATGTTAATCTATCGTGACGCGTAAAAATAGCCTAGAAATATTTATTATATTTGACTTATACTTTTACCGTTGTTGCAAAATGTGCGTGCTCATACAGACAAAATAACCGATTTACTCAGAACAAAAAGAGAACACCGATGCCTACCAATCAAAAGTGACAAGTGAGGAAGTGAGAATTTGACCAACTCAAGAAACGCCTCATCCAAAGGATTGCTCAGTCGGCTGGGACTGTAGAATACACCAACTGCTTCTCTGCAGAGGAGTAAGACCCCCTCCCAACGAGTGTCCTCGATATGACACTAAACAATCTGACAGTGAGGTTCTAGTAATGCTGGAGCTTTGGGGAATGCAGAGTATCTCTTTATTGTCATCGCTCCAAGGTCCACTCTGATCCGGAATGGTAGCACTTCATAAGGGTCCTATCTATGAGTCAAGTAGAACTAAACTGCGTACTTATGCTAAACTGAATTGTTTGAAATAGAACTGTTTTTTTACATTGAAACTGGACTTACACTAAACTGAATCATTTAAAATCGAACTGTTTTGACATTTAACTGTATGTAAACAAAATATATATCAATACTAGTGTGAATTGTTTGAATTAGAACTGTTTGACTAAACTGAATAGCTTGAAATAGAAATGTTTTTGACAATTAAACTACATACTCAGGGTAAACTGAATTGTTTGAAATAGAACTTATTATGTGTATAAAAATGGATTTAGCATTAAATAACCTACAAAGGTTGATATGCCATGAAACCAAAACAACCAACCAATCATCCAAAGGATCATTTCTCTCTCTCTCTCTCTCTCTATATATATATATATATATATATATATATATATATATATAATTTCACTCATACAAACATAAATAGTTACAAGTCAAGAGAGCATCGACAGAGATCAAACGATGCTTGGTGACTCTCAGTTTCTCGCCTACATAACAATCAGACCAAGACTCACTTAGATCTATATATGCACTATCAATGAGAGATATCTTTATTTATAAATATAGCAAACTTCTTTAATCCATTGGCATAATGGTCAAACTGATCGCCAATGGTCTGGGTGACCGGGGTTCAATCCCAGGTCGAGTCATACCAAAGACTCAAAAATGGTATCTGATGCCTACTTGGTTATCAGCCAGCATTATAGGGTATGAGTCAAAAGTAAGTGGAGCAATCCAAGAAAAGGAGTAGCACCCTCCCCTACACCTCGGTGTAGTTGCTATTGAAAAGGGAGCCTTCAGCTAGTCCTGGACTATGGTTGGCCAATTTACTTTATATATATATATATATATATATATATTGGCTTTGAATAAGGGTAAGAGTTAAAGACTGACTGAATAGTAAGAGAAGGGGTTTATTTCATGTTAGTTTGGAAGTATTAGTATAGGATAGATTAGGGGAGGTATGTGTAAGTCTTGTTATGAGTAAATCATGGACGTGGACGAGTATTAAAAATACCATCTTACCTCGGTACCGAATCCGGAAGTAGTCAGCCAAAACCGGATGAAGTAAAGATGGTATTAGATATAGTAGAGGAGTGTGGGATGCCTTGTTTTTCATTGGCTGTTACTGAATGACAGATGTCTATAAGAACGGCCGAAGTCCGGGCTTATTTTGTTTCTTTTTTGCTTTGGTAGAGGCACGAGCGTAGCACGTCGCGATCAAGAAGGCGGCTTGGCTCTTCCAGAGTCATGCCGGGGTTTCTGTCGGAGCCGATATGATGCATATAACCCGAAATCGGCGATGAAGACAGTGCATCACTGAAGACCTACCTTGATGCATCTAGGATGTAAGATTGAAAAAAAAAAAATATATATATATATATATATATATATCAGAAATCCCAAGTATTGCCGGGAACATCAGTCTGGGGAGGTAACATTTTATGCAGTGCGTTAATATACAAACTAATATGATTTTTTTTTTTTTTTCAAATAACCAATAAACATTTATTTAATTGAAAATGGTAACAGGTTATGTAAATGTTTGAAACAAAAAATTGATGAAGAAATTCTCTGAAATCTTTTTTTAAACGCAGACATTAAACGGCAATTGTTTTGACGGTCCAATTTTACGTAATATGTACACACACACACTCATACATTGATACATACATACTTATGGGGGTTTGTGTGCGTATGTATACTATTGAAAAGTAAAACTCCATGGAAATTAAGATGCAAAATAGCTTCCTGACAAGAAGAAAAAACTTAGATTATGAAGTTCTATATTTCCCAGTGAAGTGGTTTCGCAAGATGCATAAAAAGTCGGCGAGACACGGGAAACGCTGAGCAAAAGTTAAACAAACTGAGAATTCTTTTCAAATTCCCCAAATTCTCATTTACCAAACTCATTAATGTATGTGCTGACAAACTAAATAGCGACTATCTAGAAAAAAATTGTTGAGGGTAATTATTGGATATAAAAATTTCCAATTCATTGTAGATTTGTAACGTAATACATTAACTAGATTTCTAATCCAGAAAAGAGTTATTGTCTTTATCGTCAACTTCCAAATTCTCCTACCGATTTCAATATGCACAAAAACCGTTACGATCTCTACTCCACATGCTGAGTATTCTGCTCCAACCCACATTTGATAAATAACGTAATGGTAACAGAAATTTTGTCTTCACTTCAGTCATATGCATTCGCAGTTATATGCATCTGTGATAGATATAAAGATAGTTTTAATTTTAATTTATTTTTCTGATATGAAAACTCGAGTTACAATTTTGTAAATGCTTTATAAAATTTCTCTCTCAGCCCCACTATAAAAATATTCTCGATATTGATAATAAGGATTCTCCCGAAAATTTATCTTTCTAATGTCGATTTACTACAACCCAAATTTAACAGGGTGATTGCTCCCAGCAGTTGCGTTATATATATATATATATATATATATATATATATATATATATATATATATCGTTATTATCTTTATTTGAACAAGCATGCGAAGTGAAATTGGCCTCACTTGCGTAGGCATTAATAAAAGTAACGATTTTAAATCTACAGACAGATAAACTTTATACACTGCAATTATAATAGCATTTTAATGTATTCAAATCAAATTTCTTCATATATATATATATATATATATATATATATATGTGTGTGTGTGTGTGTGTGTGTGTGTGTGTGTGTGTGTGTGTGTGTGTGTGTGTGTGTGTGTGTGTGTGTGTGTACCTACTTATTGTAATTATATTTAAATGTCAAATCTGATTTTATATGAAGAGACGTTTTAAATTCTAGTTTTAATAAAAGAAAAAAATGAATTATTGAAGAGTGAAATTTTTTAAAACCTAACAGACAAAGCTGTAACATAAAGAACTCTTGAATCTTGATTTAGGCGTTATGAACTACTCAAATAAAATCTGCAAAGAGTTCAGTCATTATTCAACAGCTATTCATAGAAATCAGGGATCAAGAATAATGACCTTGAAATAATCTTTTTCTCGATTTGAAGAAATATAATCATCATCAACATTATTATTATTTTTGCTCCTTGAGAGTTTTTCACATCGGTGTAAGCTGATGGTCTTTCACTGGAGTTTGAGTGATACCAAATCTCGATTCTTCTCAGTATTCTGGCCGATCTCAGCCATGTTATCGTTTGGATTGTCTTCAATCATCCACTTATTTCCAAGTCCTTAAGTCCTTTTACCAATTCTTTGGTGACTGTACCAAGAGCACCAATAACAATTGATATAACCGTCACTTTCATGTTCCACAGTTTTTTTTTTTTTCAATTGCCATGCAAGGTTCCAGTACTTAACCTTCCTTTTGCTGTCTTTCAGTTTTACTCTGTGGTCAGCCGACACAGCAAAGTCTACAATTCTGCAATTTATTATTATTATTTACTCAGTAGAGTTTTTCACATTAACGTTAGCTGATAGTCTTTCACTGGAGTTTAGTGACAGCAAGTCTCCTCAAGACTCCAGGACTCTTCTAGGTATTCTGGCCGTTCTCAATGATGTTGTAGTTTGGATGGTTTCCACTCGTCCGCCAACTTCCAAGTCCTCCAGTTCCTTTAATAATGCTTTAGTTACTGTACTAAAAGCACCAATCACAATCGGTATAATTGTCACCTTCATGTTCCATAGTTTTTTTCAATCCCCTAGCTAGGTTGAGGTACTATTCCTTCTTTTCACATTCTTTCAGTTTTATTCTGTGGTCAGCCGGGACGTCAAAGTCATCAATTTTGCAAATTCTCTTTTTTGTTGTTGATTATTATTAGGTCTGGTCTTCTGGCCGAGATTAGTTTATCCGTCTGTATGTCAAAGTCCCATAGGAGTTTATGTGTGTCATTTTCTAGGACAGATGCTGAGTTGTACATATACCATTTGTTCCTATGGTCAAATTTAGATTTCTTGCACATCTTCCAGTGCATCGCCCTGTGCACCCAGTCGTGTCTAGTCTTATACTCCTTCTGCGCTAATTTGTTGCATTCGCTTATTATGTGATTGATGGTTTCATCTATGTCCCCGCATAGCCTACATTTGCTATTTTGTTGCGTCTTATCTATTCTTGCTTTGATATAATTGGTTCTTACGGTGTTGTTTTGTGCTACAATTAGGAGAGATTCTGTTTCTCTCCTAAAGTTTCCTTTACTTAGCCACGTTCATGTTTTCTGGTGTGAGATGTTATTATTATTATCATTGTTGTTATTGTTGTTGTTGTTAGTTTTTCATACCAGCTAACGCTGGTGGTCTTTCAATGGAATCTGAATGACGTCAAATCTCCTCAGGTTTCTATAACTCTTCAGGTATTCTGGCAGATATCTTCACTGCTGTCGTCTGAATGGTCACCATTCTTCCTCAAGTCTTTTCGCTAAACCTTTGAGGATCATACCAAGCGCATCAACAACAGTTGATGTCATTGTCACTCACATTTCACGCGGCAAACAGGCGAGATTGCATACGAAAAGACTTGGACTTGGCTACGAAAGGGAAATCTCAAGAGAGAAACTGAATCTCTTATAATAGCAGCACAAAAAATGCTATATGATATTAAAACGAAAATCGATGATGCGCTACAGAATAGCAAGAGTAGGTTGTGCTGAGAAAGAGATGAAACGATTAATCACATTGTAAGTGAATGTAGCAAATGGCAAAAAAAAAAAAAACTGAACACGACTATGCTCGACTGTGTGGGAAAGATGATCCACTTCACATTGTATTAGAGACAGAAATTTGACCATACTAACGAATGGTATATGCACAAAACAGAATCCGTCCTGAAGAATAAGGAACAAAATTCTCTTGGATTTGCGATGCAAACGGATAACCTGATCCTGGTCAGAAAACAAAACCTTATTGTTAATTAACAAAAAAAAAGAAAAATTACTGTATAGTGAATTTTACCTCATATATTCACTTGTGTGTGTGTGTGTGTGTGTGTGTGTGTGTGTGTGTGTGTGTGTGTGTGTGTGTGTGTGTAAATTTTTTCTCATCTCCTCATGTGAGCTTCATTTCTAAAAGTTTCATGTATTTGAAACAATACATCTTCAGATAAAACATTCCCATTTGGGTCATTATATTTTATATAATTTTTTTGATACATAAAACTTTTTATTAATAAGGCTTTCATGAGGAGGTGAGGTGGCAATTTATTCAAGTTTCAATCCCGCTCGACTGCCCGGTATTTGAGTACATACTTGATTTAAGAAAAAACTTTTTAATAAATATTTCTTCATTCACTATATATATATATATATATATATATATATATATATATATATATATATATATATATAAGCCTAAAAGTATTATGATTATAGGATTCTAATATTTTAACTTTAAACCAAACATCGAGTCTTCTTTTCAAGTAGAATTTTTTTTAATATTCTCATATATATATATTTATATATATATATATATATATATATATATATAAGAATATTTTACTTATTCAAAACTTTTTCAATATTGGCTTGCACAACTTTCATTTTATCATTAAAATATAT
>OY757917.1:59951029-60001029 GCA_963585895.1 Sepioteuthis lessoniana
TTCGACTCTGATCCGGAATGGTAGCACCTCATGAGGGTCCTGTCTATGGGTCAAATAGAACTAAACTGTGTAATTACGCTCAACTGAATTGTTTGAAATTAACATTTTACATTTAACAGTGTGTAAACAAAAAACTGTACTTATGCTAAACTGAATTGTTTGAAATAGAACTGTTTTTACATTTAACTCTGTGTAAACAAAAAACTGTATTTAACCAGTGACTGTGTAAACAAAAGATTATACTTATGCTAAATTGAAGTGTTACAAACTAGATGAAACCATTTAACTGTGTACAAAAAAAAAAACGAGCTCAGGCTCGTTTAAAAATGTTATCTTCAAAATGTGTTCAGAAATCATATACCTAATATATGTACAAAAAGAATTTGGCATTAAATGATCTACAATGGTCGATATGCTATAAAACAAAACAAAACAAAACAAAACGAAGACACACACACACATATATATATATATATATATATATATATATATATATATAGCGAGAGACTGTGGGAGGGAGTCAAAAAGTATTGTGATTGAAGCTGTAATTATCAAGACAAATGAGCAATAAATGAAACATTAATTTTAGTTAAAGTAGTCTTCTTAACAGTAAACGCATTCTAATAATTTTTCTATAGCGCGGGGCACCTCTAAAACTTCTCTTTTGATTTACTCTAAAGTTGTGTCGTAATATTTTCATTTATTTCTTCATTTTTTAAATGTCCTTTATGCCAACATATCTTTTTCTTGAGATGAATTTTATGAAGGTAGTTTAAGTCTATTAGGAGGATGGTGTTCGTGTATATTTCTCTGAGTAGCAAAAGAATACTGATTAAAAAGTATCTAAAACTCGCCTAGACTACCGTCTAGGCATCAAGTCATTATCATTTTATTCTACAAATTTCTTAGCTGTGAATTCGTCTGCACTTAATTTGATACCATCCGCAGATGAGTTATTTGAATTAAAATCAGGATTTATGTGATCATCTGAGGATTGTATTTGCTGTACTGAGTGATTTTTACGTTGTTCTCTCTCTCTCTCTCTCTCTCTCTCTCTCTCTCTCTCTCTCTCACACACACACACACACACACACACACACACACACACTCATACAAGTGCGTATATATATTTATATATATATATGAGAAACTAATCATACCTTTAATTTTAAAGATTTCAAAATGTTAGTTTCTATACATAATAAAGATCGACAAAAAATTATTGAATCGAGCATCATTTCAGACCGCAACACAGAGAGCCATCTTTTTCAATTTATCTCCTATCATCTTATTTGGTCAAAGCACTAAAAGTAACGAAATTCCTTATTTAAATAATTTTCCTTCATCATTTATATTTTCTTACATAAACAGATCATCATCATCATCATCATCATATCGCCCCGCCAGCACGGATCTTCCTGCACCTCTCCCGTCACCCGTCTCTATCGACCATCGCTCCCGGTAGGTTTTCAAGGCAACGTCCCGTATCGGTACAGAGCTGTTGTATTTGTGTTCAAGCTGGTCGTCCGAAAACAGACTGAGGAATATAGAAAGAAGAAGACTGATATTGATAGAGACGGACGGATGTGTTATGGAATATCTAAAATAAGTAGATATGAACAAAATGAGATAGATAGATAGATAGATAGATAGATTCTTTAAGGAAATATGTTACGTTTTTAAAACAATTTTCGAACACTAATTACATCAAATGAATTTTTTACAGAACATCACATGCGGAAATAGAATTTTTAAGAACTTTCTGAGTTTTCTGTTTCATATAAAAATTCATATGCCCTGATGAAGGTTTAATGTTAAAGATTGAAACATTTAACGTTGGAAACACCTTGTTTTGTTTTTTCATATATATATATATATATATATATATATATATATATATATATATATATAAATGAGGAAGCATATGTGGCATAACAGTTATCGTTGTAAGGAATTGAACCCGATGAGCCGAGTTCAAATTCTGAACGAGACACTTTGTTTCTCACATCTCGCTAATGCCATTGAAAGGCTTGAATCCTTCTTTTTTTTTCCCTAGATATGATTAAATGATCAGGCAGAATGGGCGTTGGTAAGGCAACCGCTCTAAAAGAAGAAAAATCACTGAATCAAAAACCTAATAAGAGTTGTAATAACAAAACAACCGTCTAGATGGTCCAACGCTTTTAACTGAACTGATACAACGCAATACAGTCTCTTTTTCGAATTATTTCATGGCTCATTTAGAAAACAACCTTTAACATGTGCGCTAAAACCAATATGTCCGTTACATAGACGACATATTTACATCAGCTAAAAACCTTGATGCAATAAAAAAAAATTAAAGGGAGCTTTCGAGCATAACTCTGTTCTTCAATCCACCAATGAATTCAATATCAACAATAAAATCCTCTTCCTTGATGTTTTATCTCCAAAACTTGATAATAAAACAATACTTAAGTCGTACATCGTAAACACTGTCTCCACCCACTCCTGTTGATTAACCTGCCATTAATCCTAGCTAGCAGCGTCCCCACACACATCAACAAATACATCATTTGTTGTATAGTGGTTGAAGTAATGAAATAGTGAAAGACAACACTTCTTTATAAGTATATATACGTCTTTTTATTCTTTTGTAAGGGGTTGAAGCTTCTGTGTTGTGTCAGACAGACAGACGTAGGGAGGCTAGACAGGTTGCTATATTGACCCATAACTTCTTCTCTTGACTATAGAATGCTGTGTTATCTTCAAGGCCCACTTGGCACTTCATCTGCTTCTCGGCTGAAGTTGCTCAACCGGAGGCCTGGTATGAGCCACAGGCCCCTGCGGGCACGGTCTCAGTGACTGCAAACTGGCTTTGACTCCAGCCTTCACTATCTCGAACTCTCTCAACTGGAGGACACCCAACTGGAGGCAGCAGCCCCCAGTGGGGCGCTCTCAGTGACTGCAAACTGGCTCTCACTCTGGCCTTCACTGTCTCCAACTGAATCAACTGCCACGGGCATCTGTATATATTATTTCATAACGCCCACTTCCGATTAGATCACGTGATCTTCTTCTGCTTGTTTACACAGTTGCATATCGGTCAAGGGTCAATATGTAACACATTGAAGATCATAACACCCGCAAAATATTAAACAAATTCTAATTAATATTATAAAAAAATATCATATAGAATTGATTGCGAAAAATGTCAAGTATTTGTAGTGATACTCATAAAGAGTAAAAATCTTACACTAAACAAAATCTCTTTTACCTTAAGGGTTGGACTATTAAAATGCATTTGATATAAATACAAAGCCTCGATGGCTTTACAGCTATCTGATCTCTATATTTCAAACCCGTATCAATAGCCTAAGATTTACGCATGACGTTCACACCCCTCCGAAAATTCCTTGAACATAGAATTAAACCAGCATTTCACAACATAGGAGTGCCAATGACCTTGAAGATGATCGAAAGTACCCCTACTCGGACAACACTAACAGAAGTCTTTTGGCAGTTTTAAACTACTTACAACCATAGTTCCAACATGTCGTTCGGCAAACCGAAATAGTTCCAACATGTCAAAAAAACGACGAAAAAGCTAAACACTAAATCATTCTCCGTTATTTTCTACTAAACATGCCTGCCAGAGAATCTGCTGCACACACACACACACACACACATACGCATAAACACACACACACACACACACACACACACATATATATATGTGTGTGTGTGTGTGTGTATTCCTTTTTCAAACAATTTTCAACTAAAATGAGGGTTAACGAATGGGCTTATAAGAACTAAAAAATATTGCTAATTTAAAAAGACAAGTCATTTTGATTCAATTCGATAAAATTCCAATAAAAATTAATCGAAGTTATTTTAACTTTATGTCGGCATAAAAATTTGAATCTCCCCAAAAATAAATAAATGCATGTTTCTCTTTACGGTAAGAGAATAAACTAATTTTAATAAATGGAATGGATTATATAAAAATGTATACTAAACTAAATCAAAACTAACATATCTTTTACTTTGTCAATGTAGTTCTTACAAACTGATTTTGAATGTATTCGCATCTAACAGTCTCTTGTTTACTGCAACGCGAAAACATTTTCTTTTTCTGTCATCTCTTGTAAGGATATTGGCGAGATTTGAAGACAAGATGTCATCTGCATGACATTCACCTACAATATCCATCCACCTTACTCTTCTTCCCTGTTGACTGCTAGGCAAAGTAAACGGACTCGTGTCACCACCGCCACTATGAAAAAGAAATAAAAGAAGGCGATGATGGCCGATGCTTTCTTATCAGGTGCGATTTACCGAGAAAATAAAATCAAAGAAATCGGATTGAAAAGAAAGATTTAGTGTAGAATAAGATCTAGACAGAAATGAATTATGAAGACATGTGTTTAGCTCAACGTAATATTTGTTTACCACAGATACAATTCCTTTTTTTTTTTAAAAAGATAAATAATTAAGTTACAACCTTCACAAACAAATAATAATTAACAGAACAGAACGCTGCGTTTGGAAGAATTTTGAAATTACAAAATTATGTTTGAATAAACGCTTGCGTTTTTTTTTTCTTTCTTTCTTTCTTTTTTTTTTTTTTTTCTTTAATGTGTTGGAGTTTTTACGTTTTACTGTTTATTTGGTGAACGTTTGAGGCATTCTTGATTCATTTTGAAATATTTTCTTTTAAGTTCTAGATATATAAATGGATATGCCTCTAATTTTGATGAATGTGTGACACATCTGAGAAACAAAATATAATCCCATATGTCAGTATATCGTGAGGTATGGTATGTGATAAACACTGGTCCGACGATTGAATATTAAGAAATATTGCTCGATGAATATATATACACATATAAAATAAGTTTTGAACAAATCTTTAATGTGATTCAATTATAGGAAGACTGAGTGTGTCTCTGGTTAGATTTTCTTAATGGATTTTTTGGGTAGTAAGCTTGTCTGATATTTATTTGCACGTACTGTGTGTGATTTGAGTCTTATAAACTGAATATATCTGTTTTATTATTATTATTATCATTTGTGTTTTCTTACTTAAAAAACTATTTCGGCATTCACTTAGCTCAGTATTGAATCACATCATTATTCATAGAATTTATATCTATTACATATGAATAAAGGGAAGTACTCTATAATAAGCATTTGACAGTTATCCTCCTTTATAAATTATAATGATCGGGATTTGCTAAACAGAAATTACCAGGGAACTAATGTTTTGAATAAATATTGATTTGATCTTGGGTACCAACATGAACTCTTTGAAGTTGTCTTCTAAAGACATTCAAGTTCATTGAAGGTCATCAAAGGGTAAAATGCGTCATTTTTTACCTAACGAAAAGACATACACATTTTTGTATAAGGTACAAAAATATTTTTGACCTCATAAAGAATGAGACGGAAAAGGTCAAGTTGATCTATTTTCACATAGCTAGCTATACATTCAATATTTACAAGTAGTGAAAATGAAAATCACATAATAACAAAAGATAAAAGAGCAAGAAATCCTGAAAACAAAGAGGCTCTTAGAAACTAATCAAAACTTACCGTTATTTTTAAAACACTTTTTGCTGTGTATATATATCTTATTCTTCAAAGTTTTGTATCCGTAGAATCTTGCTAAAATATACAAGGTGTTCTAAAAATGTTTGCATTTCTATGGGAGTTCCTTTATGATATTACGATTTTAAAGTCTCCACCAGTTCACCATTCCTATCAACATATCATTGAAATCTTACCCAGTTTGTTTCCATAATATCAGTTTTGCTTTTCTCATAAAGATATTCCCATAGAAATTTTGACATTTTTTATTCACCCGTGGGAGATTCCAAGAACGTACTGACAGGTATGATGAACATATGGTGACTGTTTGAAATCATATCTTAAAGGTACTCACATGAGGGCGTTAACACTATTTGATTCACACTGTATTTCAAAAATATAACATTAATAATAATAATAATAATAATAATAATAATAATAATAAGAATAAGAAGAAGAAGAAGAAGAATGTGTAAGAAATTTAAATTCGACCATACTAACAAATGCACAACCTAACACCTGTCCTAGAAAATGCCACGTATAAACTCCTAAGGGACTTTAACATACAAACGGATCACCTAATCCCGGCCATGAGACCAGACCTAATAATAATCAACAAAAAAAGGAGAACTTGCAAAATAGTCGACTTTGCTGTCCCGGCTGACTACAGAATAAAACTGAAAGAATGTAAAAAGAAGGATAAGTATCTCGACCTTGCTAGGGAATTGAAAAAACTGTGGAACATGCAGGTGACAATTATACCAATTGTAATTGGTGTGTTTGGAACAGTAACTAAAGGATTATTAAAGGGACTAGAAGACTTGGAAGTTGGCGGACGAGTTGAGAGCATCCAAACGACAGCATTATTGAGAACGGCCAGAATACTAAGAAGAGTCCTGGAGACTTGCTGTCATTCAGACTCCAGTGAAAAACCATCGGCTAACGCTGATGTGAAAAGCTATAATAATAATAATAATAATAATAATAATAATAATAATAATAATAATAATAATAAGAAGAAGAAGAAGAAGAAGAAGAAGAAGAAGAAATATTATTATTATTATTATTATAGTGCTGCATCTGCTGCTGCTGTAAGGTAGTCATGTTAGAGTCTCAGACATAGCAGACCTCTCGCTTTTAGGGTCGGGTGGTCGTGACGAGTGTATGAATATACTTACTAAAGTCCTGCAAGCTCAAGACATTCTGATATAATTGACTCGCCAAACACTGCCTTCATTCCTTCTCTTCTTCCTACCTTCCTTCCTTCCTTCTTTTCTTCTTTCCCATTCTTTATTTTCACATTTTACTTACCTTTATTGTCTTACATGCATGCACACGATACATTTTTTTATAAAATACACAGATTTTTTATCGGCTTACAAGAATGATATGCCGGTCCGAGTACTACGAGGAAATGATCAGATTAAACATAAATGGATAGTTGGCTTGGAAAGTTCTATCAATCCTTTCTATTTATTATTGCTTTTGGCTAACAATTTCGTCTCGTTGATAGACTGAATCGATACATACATTCACACACACAGTGATTGGTTGGGATATATAGACCGATCATCTAAAGCTGGTTATTTTTGGCTTTATTTTGATCATTTCCAGTCACTCCTCTACTAACATCATCATATCGAAAAGTTTATTCTGTTTTCATATTGATCAAATAGATGCATTGATTTTGATAGTTACTTCTTCATCTTCATCTTGCATGTTCTTTACCTTGAGTTGTCACTTTTTTGTCGAGACAATGTTATATTCCAATCTGTAATCATCAATACAATATATATATATATATATATATATGTGTGTGTGTGTGTGTGTGTGTTCTGCGAGACGAATTATTAATGGGGTGATAAATTTCCATTTTGTCCTAAAATTTAAAAGTTTGAATTTAACAAAATTTTCACGGAATGATAGCAACAGATAAATGTGCGTGCTGTGTAAAAATGGTGAAGTTCATCAAAAATATACAGAAACCTAAATCATTTACCTGATTTAGATAAATTATGACCATTCTAAATTATTAGTGCAGCATAAATAAAACTTATGTAAACAAGAAAGTAACGCTTTAATTGCATCATATACAGATTGATAAGGATACATACAGTTACCAACATGAAATAAATAGCGTTCAAAATCATAGTGGAGCTGGTTAATAAAGGACATCTGATCCTTTTATTGAAATAAATTGGATCAGGTGCTGGATCACAGATCTCCTCTGATGTTATTCCACGTGATACATTCATTTATTGACTGCTTTAAGACCTCCTTGCTTCTAAATTGGGGTCCATTTTTGTGAACTCGCCGCTTCAGAATGTTTCACAAGATTTCGATTGGGTTTAAGTTTAGCGAATTGGCCAGCCAGTTTATCTTTCGAGAACCACAGATGCAGGTACCCTGTAGTTTTATGCACTGCATGCGAGGAAGGATTATCTTGCTTAAATATGATAATTCTCATAATGGTGATCCTTTGCTTTTTTAACTAAAGTTCAAGGTTCTCTTTGAGGAGGGCTTTATATGCTTCTGCAGTAATTTTGATACTGTCAAGCACTTTCAATGGACCAACCATGATTGTGCAACAATAACAGCCCAAATGATTATACCTCCTCCGGCTCCTGGTGGGCATCTCAAGCATTGATATGGTCCGTTTACAACACATCCTTTGATCCAACCATCAAAGCTATCATTAGTAGTACAAGATTTAACCGTAAACAAAACCTTCGAGAAGTCGACCTTCAGAATTTAAAATATTTTTGTACTTGTATTTTTGTCAATCGAGGCGTTGTCACCGGTCTCACAGATGTTCCGACCTTTTTCAGAAGATGACATCTTGTAGTCCTGGACGCAGTTGATTCTTCTCAAAAGTTATCCGCTTTTCAGACCTGGATTATTCACCGCTACGCGTTTAATTCTTGACAGCGAGCGTTGAGAAACAACTCTCGAATAACCTTTATCGTACCTCTTTCGTAGCTTTGTAGGAGCTGCAACAATTTTTTTCTCTGTTTGGTGATATCTTCACATCATTTTGGACAGTTCTAATGTGTATTTATCTTTTGCAAGTTCAGATTTGTTATACAGACTTCTCAGAACCGTTCAAGTCACATTTGTGGCCTATAATTGAACAATTATGAAATCCCTCGTTGATAATCTGGAACACTGAAGTATCGTCTTACTCATACAAAAGGCTACATTTTTTTTTTACACCTGCGCAGAAACTTATTTTTCAAAAAATACTCGCAAATAATTGTTGGAAACATTCGATGAAATTTTCGTTAAACTCAAAAATGTGTTTTTTAGACAAAATGGAAAATGGTCATCTCGTTAACAATTCGTGACGCATATCACAAGTGTCGTGAAAATTAATGCTATAAGATATTTCGGTGAATATATGTTATACTATATAAGAATATATAATGACAGACCAACACAATCTTGAGCATTCTAAAAAAAATTCATACTGCAAAAGACGAGAGAAAAACAATTAAAAAAGAAATACATATATATATATATATATATATATATATATATATATATATATATATATATATATATATATATATATATTGTTCTTTCTACTCTTGTCTGATGTGTTTTTGAAAATTTGTGGTTATATATATATATATATATATAACCACAGGTTTTCAATATGTGTGTGTGTGTGTGTGTGTGTGTGTGTGTGTGTGTGTGTGTGTGTGTGTGTGTGTGTGTGTGTGTGTGTGTGTGTGTGTTCCTATTCCTTCTTATCACACAGTAACAATTGAGCAACCATATCTGTTTCCTTACCTACATAAGGTTAAGAATTTTTTTCTTTTTGTGCCTGAACATTCAAATGTGTTTACGTAAAATAAACTTTCTAATGTAATACATACGTGTATATATACATACATACATACATACACTCACATGCACTCATATATATATATATATATATATATATGAGCAAGTATGATAAAGAAGCATTTGTCACATCTTCACAAGAAGAGATATTTTAATTAGATATCAATACAATTTTTATGCCTCGATATTTCTACGCTAATGTTTCTGAGTAGATTTATTTAAACGCGTGGTTCCACATACATATATAAATACATCAATTTATCAAAGAATTAGTCGCACGCACACACACTTACATATATATATATATATATATATATATATATATATATATATATATATATATATATATGCGTGCGTGCGTGCGTGCGTGCGTGTGTGCGCGCGCGCACTCACGCACAAAAAAATAGATTAAACGATGATACAAACCCGACTATCAACTGTTTTATATAGTGATGTCTCTTTTTTTTCTTTCTTTCTAAAGAAAAACTTTATCATTGCAGAATTTTACTGCATTCCGGCCTCTCATGATAATTCTACCACCCTTTATCTCTTCTGAAATCGTTGACTCCACTATATAAAAACTAATATCTATTTTCCATTTAACAAATATAAAGTATCCTCATTTTCACAAAATATCTCTTGATTTCAATGTACCATAATTCTATTTTGTACATCACGAGTTCAGAACATTTGACTGCATTGCTCTAACTCGTTTAGATTTACTATATCAAAATAAACTTTCTCTCCTAAGTGTGCTACAGACAACTTTTTTTAACTCTCTGTTCTGCTACGATATTCAAATAAAGTTTATTTCTTTAACTTGAGTTTATCTTTCGATGCTTATTTCACTTCTATTGTTTATTGGGCATCTTATGATAATTTAATTATTAACAAGCAAGTCTTGTTGACCAATTCCGGCTGAATAGTGCGTTCGGTATTCGTTAGATTATTATTAAATGCTTTCTCTAACAATAATCTTTTTTAACCACATGTTCAGTAAATTTCACAGTACCTAAATACACATTTAAAAATCGGAGTTGATATATAGTTCGCTGCTCATTCTGTAAAGATTCTTATCAAAATAATTCCTCCAAAAAATGTTAATCATATTTTCACTCATCATTATTAATACAGACAAATATATTTGTTTATTTTTTAATTTTAGTTGCTTTTTTAAAAGTGAATCTCATTCGGAAAGTTATTTCAACGATAGCAAGGAAGAGAGTGAACCTGAGACACAACAAAGTTGTGATTTGAATTCACTTCACCTTTTTGCCTGAACAACTGCTTTACCATTAAGCTACGAGAACTATTACAAATTTTCACTGGTTAAAATATTGTGATTTTAATTTTTTCTATTTATTCTTTTTTTTTTTATTATTACGTTGACAAGTTGACTTAGATTTTATGCCAGGGAAGAGGGTATTTAGCTGCTGAGTATATGCAGACCTAATGTAATCAGTCTAAAATGAATAGTGAAAACAGATTTGCTTCAGTGTGGTTAGGAGTGGCGTTTTTATCTCCCCGCTTTATCTCCTAGGAATCGTGCACTATAAGAGTTAGTCGAATTTGGAAGATGACTATCTATGACTTACCTTAAAGCATCACACATTTAAAAGACATAAGTTATTTGAATTCAAAAAGCATATTTTCAGTGTACCCCTCAATATCCACTGACGTACCTCAGCAGGAGTTAACGTAGCACTGGTGATGGCGAACTTTACTGATCATGTTCTCCTACTACTACCATCACCAGGTTGACGTTAACGTTAGCCGTCTATATTATGATAAACCTAGTTTAAAGAAAACTAAGCTGGAAATAGCTAAAACCGCTGTTGCTAAGTCAGCTACATTCTCTACTATAACAAATAATCAACGTTACTGAAGAAACAACATAAACACTACGACCGGAGCTACTTTGTCTACTGCAGTAATCAGCAGCAGCAGCAGAAGTTATACTATGGCCGTAACTACTGCAACAAACACCATTACTATCACCGCTACATAAATAATAATAATAATAATAATAATAATAATAATAATAATAATAATAATAATAACGAAGAGTCCTGAAGAACTGAAGAGACTTGCTGTCACTCTGACTCCAGAAAAAAAAATTAAATTAGAGCTCGTGCAAAAACTCGCAAAAAGTTTAATAATAATAATAATAATAACAACAACAACAACAACAAAAAGTTAAGTCAAGGGACCTACTATTTTTATTGGACTTTGCTATCTAAACTGATAGAAAATAAAGAGCAAGAGACCTGATATAGTAGTTAAGAACTATAAAAGAAAAACAACCCTTCTGATTGATATGGCAATTCTAACAGATTATTAAATATCAGTCAAAGGAGCTTCTATTTTTCTGCGACTTTGTTATCTAAACTGATAGAAAAATAAAAAGCAATAGACCTGATATAGTAGTTAACGACTATAAAAGAAAAACATGCTTTCTAGTTGATATTGCAATGCTAACCTGTCAAAGAATACAATAAGATAAGTAAATGCAAAGACCTGGAAATAGAAACTGAGAAAATGTGGCACCTTAAAACTACCACCGTACCAGTAATAGTGGGAGCACTGGGTATGATCGAGAAAGAGACAGATAAACACATTATCAACACACCTAGCAGTCCTAGTCTATAGTTTAAAATTGCACTTTGCGGAACTGATCATCTCCTGAGAAGAGTACTATCAATGTGATTGGGGAAAAAACACTCGAAAGTATGGATAGAACAGAAAATAAATAATCACTACCTTCCCTCACCCTGGGTCTTGCATAAATATCTGATGAAGAATTGTAAGAAACCGAAATAATAGATCTATTATCACTCACATTCAATTGAAAAACCATCTGATTGGGCTGATGTGAATTATAGAAATAATAATAATAATAATAATAATAATAATAATAATAATAATCAAAAGACAGCATTGCTGAGAACGGCCAGAATCCTGAGACGAGTCTAGAGACTTGAGGAGACTTGCTGTCACTCAAACTCCAGTGAAAATCCATCAGCTAATACTGATGTGAAAAACTCTAAAGGAGTAAATAATAATAATAATAATAACAATAATAATAATAATAGAAGAATAAGTACCTCGACCTTGCTAGGGAATTGAAAAACTATGGAACATGAAGGTGACAATTATACCAATTGAGATTGGTGCTTTTGGTACAGTAACTAAAGAATTATAAAAGGGACTGGAGGACTGCATTATTGAGAACGGCCAGAATACAGAGAAGAGTCCTGGAGACTTGAGGAAACTTGCTATCACTCAAATTCCAGTGAAAGACCATCAGTGAAAAACTCTAATGAGTAAATAATAATAAATCAATGGAACATGAAAATGGCCTTGATACCAATGATAGTAAAGGCGCTGGAACAATCCCCAAGAACCTGGAAAAGAGATTCGATGAAATGGAGATTAGAGGAAGAACTCAAGCCATCCTGACCACATAATTGTTAAAATCAGCTAGAATACTTAGAAGAGTCCTGGAGAGCTGAGGAGACTTGCTGTCACTCAATCTCCTGTGGAAAACTATTAGTTAGAGCTTGGGTGAAAAATTCACACAGCTCAAAATAATACAGAAGGAATAAGAGATCAGAGAAAGAATCAAAACCATTCACACCAAATCATTGTTAAAATCAGCTAGAATACTTAGAAGAGTCCTTGAGAGGCAGAGAAGATTTTCTGTGGCTCAGACCCCAGAGAAAAACTATCAGATAGAACTGTTGTGAAAAACTTGTAAGGAAAAATAATGATAATTTAAAAATACCCCGTGTCAGCAATAGAAAGAGCCCAGGGTATGATCAAGTAAGGAACAGAAACTCATTGACAAAGTACCCCGAAGTTTCAGTCAATATGAAATTTTAAAAATTGCACTTTCTGGAACTGCTCATCTTCTTAGGAGAGTACAATCAATGTGACTGAAAAATATCACTCTAAAGAAGCAACAAAAGCACATGAATATGTAGAATACGTATAATCACAACCTTCCCTCACGCTAGATCTTGGCTGAAGACCCGGTGAAGGATACTAAGAAACAGAAAAGCTGTGTTGTTATCAATTATTACTAATTAATTGTAGTTGTTTTCTACGGTTCAGTATATCTCTGAAGGTACTTTTAGTTGTACTGAATGCAAACGGGAAAATTCTAAAATGTTTCATTGGAAACGTAATTGTAAAGATGCAATGCAAACTTACTGCTTTCTAACTTCTTGCTTTCTTTTAAAAACTGCAACAATTAAAACCATAATACACCTGCACTATTATCACTAATAATAATAATAATAATAATAATAATAATAATAACTTGTGACGATCAAGACTCTTATATCGACCACTACAACTACTGCCTTAACGTTATCACTTTTACTTTCACTGCTACTCTCGTTGTTGCTACCACTGTTACTCCTGCTGCTGTTCTTATGGTCTACTGTAAACAGAAGAAGAAGAAGAAGAAGAAGAAGAAGAAGAAGAAGAAGAAGAAGAAGAAGAGTGGTACCAACAAACTATCCAACTCTCTAATTTTAATAGGGACTCTTCCAAACAACTCAACAAAGTAATAAGAAGAAATAGTAAACTATAAACACGATATATGAGTACGATTAAAAAAATATTCCTACGAATCAACCTTACAAGTCCCTTTTTATAGATATTTATATGCTTTTATGTAGAGGGATAGATATAAAGAGAAAGAGATATATACAAGTGCTGTTCAGTACCTTTTTTCCTTCTTACTACAACTTTCAACATCCCCACCCTTTTCGTCTTCTTTTTACAACCCACACTTATTTCGATGGATGCCATTCTTAGATACAAGTCGAATGCCCACGCGGTAGAAAATACCGGTACCAGCTTCTCTTTGATACAAACTTTTATGAGGAATGAATAACAACAACAGCAATAACAACAACAACAATAATAATCATAATAATAGAAATAATAATAATAATAATAATATCAACGAAAACAATAATAATTATAATTTCTAACAAGTTGATAAAACATTTGTTTAGCATGCCGAGGAGATTTCTATAAAAGGGATGGATGACAGCTACCACCACCCAGGCCGCCGCCGACGCCGCCACACTTTCTTTATCTTCATCTCCTCGTTTTGCCATCTTCCATCCACAACAAAATCACTTATAAAGCTAATACAAGTATTATTATTGCTATAGCTGCTGCTGATGCTGATGCTGCTATGATGACGAACAAAATCGGGGATTCCTAAAAAAAAGAAGAAAGAAAAAAGAAAAAGAAAGAAAAAAAAAATTTCGTTTTTCTTTTCCTTCTGTGTGCAACTCCAATAGTAAAAAAGCGTGGAGGGGTGGAGAAAGAAAAAAAGTAAGATGCCCCGAGCGTGACTGGGAGAATACAAAAATAAAAAGATTTTTTAAAGTAATATTAATAATAGTCTTAACGACATGCGCATGACGTTAACAATTATACACGCGTTCGTACTGACAAGCTACTAAAACTAAATAATAGTCTCTTGTCTCATCATAACAATACATACAAGACTGCAGCTTCTAAAATCCAAGTAATTTACTACAGAAAAAAAAAAAACTCTTTAAAGAAAATGGATAATATGAACAACAGGGAGTTTGTACAAGTATAGCGTATAAAAATTTGAATAGTGTTAGTGGATCATCCTTCGCACTATATATATATATATATATATATATATATATATATTCATCTTACAGGTCTCCGGTGCATCTTTAGCACTCGATATTATACATGTTACCTGCGCCTGTAAATAATATTTTAATCGTTTAACTATGAGAATTAGACTCAACAGACAAGAGGAAAATAAAAATGTACAGAAAATAAAAGTATCAGTTGACACTCCATACGAAATACAAACATCTGGATTGAATACAAAATGATACGTTTAAAAACCCACAAACGCAATGCATTCGCTTGTGTGCGTGTATGTGTCCGTGTGTATGCCCGTGTGTGTGTGTGTGTGTGTTCACGTGCACGCATGTGTGTATACAAACCTGTTTGTATGAGTGTGGTGAAAAATTAATCAACGACACACAAGTGCGTGTGTAATCTCAGCAACAACAACAACATGATTTGTTTTTTTACACAATATACGCAGAAAAAAATACATATTTTTTTATATATTCCCACATAGTAGACCCACATATGTATATAAGTGCATGTATGTTTATTTGAATATATATATATATACGAGGAATACAAATATAAATTGAAAAAAGAAAAAAAAATTGATTCTGTTTGTTTTTTGTTTTTGTTTTTTTACGTTCTTTGTTTTATTTTTTTTCAATTCTTTTTTTTTTTTTTATTTTTTACGAGGGGAAAAAACACGCGCATGCCCGACTGCTCGTCTGAAGAAACAATAAAAATTGATAAAGGACACTTCACCTCGTTTCAAAGTAATTTATTTCTTCTCTTTCCCCTTTTTTAAAAGGAGACTGATACCATGGGTCACTTTCTGAAAAATGATGGTAAATAAAAAATAAATCCTGCAGACTTGGTCACTTCTTTTTTCGCGTTTCATGATGTTAATTACAGTGAAAAAGAAGTATTTTCATTTTTACTATTAACAGTACAGTCGCTGGCATACGCACATAAATTAACTCTACACGCGCGTGAATTTACTGAGAAATGTAATCCATACACACGAAGACATTTGTACACCTACGCCCTTATTGTAGAAGACACAATAATAAACGCAACAATTATCTTTAAAAAAGTGATGACAATTTGCTAGAGCATGCATGTTCATCTTTCGGTACGTTACATTTCATAGGGAAAATCTTTTCTTAATCAATCTTTTTATAGTCAATTCTTTTTTTTTTCTATTGGAAATATTAATTCTTTAAAAAAAAAAAAGTAAAAGAAAAAAGCGTATCGATATTAATTGCACGCGAGGTTACAAATTCATCAAAATATTTGAAAAAAAAACAAACTAAATAACAATAAAGTGTACGACTTAAAAAAAAAAAAAGATAAACACATCTAAAGTATTCACCTTTTTTTCTTCTTTTTTTTTAATAAAAAAATCCATTGGCAGTCGCGCACGCGCATAACGCACAAACATACACGTACACATAGTCTCCTAACATGTGCACATTTTGACGCGCCTCGTTTAGGCGCACCTACACATGCAATCATTCTGACAGACGCACGCACGCGCACCTTTCCAAACAGACACACATACACACATACACACACATACACACACACACACACACACACACACTCGCACACTGACGCACCACCTCACGAAAAACGATATCCTCAAACACACAGGCACACATACATATACACATACACGCACGCTCTCCATCCATAGATTAGATGTGCTTGTGTCACCATTCACTGAATGGTTGTTCTGTAAACACTGTGGTGGGTGCCTGTGCGCATCTACACGCGTGTGTGTATGTCGTACTTAATTACAAATAAAAACCGTGTGTACGACACAGGACATGCATACCATACACACACCATGTAGTGGCCACAAATGAACTAAATTAATAACAGACTTGGAAATAGTCACTTCACCAAGAGGCTGTTTATTACAGCATCTTCTTCATCCCACTTCTTTTCTTTTACTCTCTCGCTTCCGTTGCGACAACATAACAGTTCTTCTACTAAAGGATTTACCCAGGGATTTAACTGCTGAAAATGGGATCAGTTTTGTTGGATCTTTGGGGAACCTAGCCTAGTGCCGGCTGAGGCTTTTTTTTTACAACACCATGCGTCCCAAGATCCAAAATGGGTCTTGGGCGCCCTAAAATCACTAATGTTTCTTTTAGGAACATTTGCTATTCTAGCCAACGAGTAAGTATGTGACTTGAAACTTCTTTTAATTCTAACTTTCATTTTTATTTAAATTTCTTTATTAATACATTCATTCATCCACTCATTCGCCCATCAAATACATCATTTACCCATTCTACTGCCATCAAAATCTCACCCATTAGTCATAAAATTCATATCAATCTTTCATTTCTAACTGTACCTAAGCGAGGGAAATTGTCAAAGAAAATATTTTTGTATCAGCCAATATTCGCGTGTTATCTGTAATTTCAAGAGAAAGTCGAGGTGTTCACAATCACTGAAAATCATCCTTGATCTTCCCCTGCTCTTTCTTGTTTCACATTCAATCCATCCACCCTATTTATTCGATATTTTCTTTTCGTGTATGGCTGTTTTCACCTGACTGAATAAAAAAATTAATTCAATTAAAAAAAAACGGGTATTTACATACGTAGCATTTTTTTAAAATACCCTTTTCACTAGTTAGTTGTATATCATCAATAATAATATTCTCACCTTTTTAACAGTTTTTATTCATCTTCTCTTGGACCACTCCTGGTGATTCCGTTGTCTTATGAATGTATTTATAGAGAAAAGATCTGTCTGGTTTGTGTGATGGGAAAAAGGGGGGAAAAGACATACACAATTGTGCAAAAAAAAAAGAAGAAAATTTAAATATTTTCTCTCTGGTAAAAATATACAAAAAGAAAATCACTTCATTTTAAACTTAACATTAAAATATAGCCATCATCATCCTTATAAATTCAATACTAAATCAAAAAATCAATCACTGTTTATGGACCTTTCTCATTGGCATTTCGATCCTTGGATTTTTATCTTTCTTTTTTACCAATATTATTGTTTTTATTTTGAGTTCTTATCTTAAATCTTCATATACCATCTTCATCATTCCCTTTATTGCCATCTCATTTCGTATCAATCACCATCGTCAAAATGATTATCACATTTGATAAGAATATCATCATCGTCGTCACATCATTCATTCATTTATCTATTATTTCATATTTCCGACATCATCATATGACAGATATAAACATCATCAGTATGAATGAGTAATTTATTTCATCGTATAGGTATTCTTAAATCATATATATATATATGTATATATATATATATATATATATATATATATATATATATATATATATAAACAGAATCAAGGTAGAAAGAAAACTTTTACTATAACCGTGTACTTAACACATAGATAGATAGATAGATAGATAGATTTAAGTGCATCAATGGTTTATAGTCGAACGATGAAAACAAATTTATTTTACACTGCAAATGTTTATTACTTGAGATAGATAGATAGATAGATAGATAGATAGCGTTAGGTAGAAGTAAGAAAGTAATAAGATGGTAAATAATATGATACAATATCATTAACTACTGTTTTTTTATAATACATGTTTACTTTCGATAATATACCGTGCCCTCTTACTTCTGCACCACACTCTATGTGCAAATGCGTGAGTGCATACGCGTGTATATCTCATGAAGTAATTACTTGAAAGAAGTGAACCATGGTAATATCATCGCGTATTTTGAAAATAGCTCAAATACTTTCAAATAAGTTTAAATTTCTATGAATGAAAAAGAAAAATGCAGGAAATAACATTTAAAAAATCACCTCAATGATTACCCCCACCCCACATCGCAATACTCATTTATGTGTAATCTCTAACGTTAGTTAACTTTTAAGCTTCTAAGAATAAAGACAGTTTTCTTTGCTCTAACATTTCTTTAAAGTAAAAAAAAAAAAAGAAAGAAAAGTTTTGCGTGTATATATGTGCATGTATTCCCACTGTAATATTATTCTGTAGCTGAATTACATAGACCTGTGCTGGTGGAGGTGTGGGGTGCGGTCAGAGAAAAGGCATCAGTAAATATTGCGTGGGCAGAGAAACAGGGTGGAGTTTCTTTGTTTCCTTCATCTCTCCCCAGTTATTTTCACTGAATTTCTCTGCTTGTGTATTCACTTCCTTTATGCATTTCACCCTTCCCCTGGTTGCCAAAGGATTAAGAACAACCTTTTTAACCCCACATTACACGTTGTGCGATTTCCACCCCGACCATCATCCCCAGACCTCCAAAAAGAAAAAAAAATGGTAGTAGAAGACTACAAAACCCATCCAGTTCTTCCCTTCAAGTTGACCTGTATTAGACGAAATCAATCCCCATATCTTTAACACTATAGCCATGAATGAACAACTATGCAATACTTTACCTGATGTAAAAAGGTTTTAGGTGATGGATTCCATGATCAGAAAAAGGTCCTTGTTTTTTTAACGGAACAGAATTACTATTCATTTTACTGATATGGAATGTTGCACACACACACACACACACACACACACACACACACAAACATATATATATATATATATATATATATATATATATATATATATATATATATATATATATATTCTTTCTTTAGTATAGAAATTATTTCAGTAACCTACAATAATTATATTTCCCTCTTCAATTAACTCATTTTATTTTTGATATAAACAAAAAAAAATATCATTGCTATCCCTAAAATCATCGTTTTTCTCTCTGTGCCAAATAAAGTTAAAAGAATTTGATGTCAAGAAGTTATTTAAAATTAATAAAATAGGTGAACAAAATCCATGTAAAATGCCAAGAAGGAATTCTAAGATACGAAACATAAAAATTTGTGAAGCATCATCCCTCGTCAGTTTCTTTTATTCCTCCTTTTTTCCCATGCATTTATTATTTAGATTCTACGTAGCATCACTAAAATATATAAGAATTTACAAGACTAACAATAGTTTTACTTCCCTTTATTTCTTTGAAAGAAATACGGACTTTGCCAATTCATTCAGACCTGTCTTCGAATAAGTACTTCGTTCAGCTATGAACAATGTCGTGTTTCATTCAATCAAAAATAGTTGTAAATATCATAACAAAAACTGACTATGATATATTCATAAAAAAAACACCCAATTTATATCCACTGATATCAATATATCTTTATTAGATATCCATGGATCTTTTGTAGAATTTAATCATAGATATGCACACCTGTTAATGTCCTAGAAATCATCATCGATCAGTTTTTAAATTTCCATAATGTAATTTCAGTACATTTTTTCATGAAAGCGTTGTGAGAAAATTGCACAGAGAGGTCTTTACTATTAATGAATTAGTCTAAAGTTCATTTTGGATATTCAGCAGACTCAGATTTACTATAACTTGATGTAACAATTTAGATTGTAGAGAAGGAAAGAACATTTTCTCTTATGTGAAAATGTTTAAAAAATTATACAATTTCTTCATTCAACTGTTGATTTTATTGAGTTGTAAATAAACATGTTTACCGGGAAATGTATAATTCAATCTGTATTTTTTCTTAAGATTTCTTTAATAAATATGCATTATTTTAGAAATAGAATGATTAATTTCATTGTTTACACACACACACATAAATATATATATATATATATATATATATGTGTGTGTGTGTGTGTGTGTGTGTGTGTGTGTGTGTGTGTGTGTGTGTTTCCAAGAATTATTTCAAATTCCATTTTCCGATTATAACGGGATATATTAGCACGTTTTGAATAAAATGGGCTGTATTTTATCATCTACAGACATTAGTGATTACTGTTTACATAATTAGTTTTTAAAAACAAGGAAGAAAGGAAACTTATTGCAAGGTATAAAGTAAATTATATGCAATAAAGGCTATGAAGGTCCGCAGTCATGTTACACCAAACCATGACTACCAGTTTCTCCTGTTTTGAACCAATCAACTTGCGTGTTTAAATAAACTTCTAACAAACTGCTTCTTTCAATAATCAAATTGTTTCCTTTATGTTAGATGGTCATTGCCATTATTCAACTAAACATTGAGTGTTGACATTGGTGAGCTGCATTGTTTCAGATCGTCAGTGAATTTCTGGTCAGTAAGCGAGCAACAGGAGGTTTCATGTCATATATCTGCTGATTTGACAGGCAGCATACTGAAACACGAGATGACTTTTAGTTTATACAAAGACTGGAGTGGATGTATCATAGCTAACGTGTTGGAGTGCGGCCTTGAAGTAAGCAAGTTCGAACTCCCGTCGTGCAAGTACATTCACTTTCGGACAAATACCCAAGAAAAAGTTATGAATCCCCTTATCCACCCGCGTAGCAACGGGTTTAATAGTATCACTGCTGTTCTTCTACAGGCATTAAATAACCCACGAAATTTAATTTGCCATTAAACAAAGAAATCAAACCAAACCAAATAAATGTCCATTGTTATGTTAAAACATTTTAAATCAGAAACAAGATAATTCAAATACCAAAGCTGAATATTTATTGGGCCATTCAAGATTAACATTTAATGCCTTGAGAGAAATTTAAACAACCTCTGGATTACATAGATTATAACGCGCGTGCGCAAACACACACACACACACACACACATATATATATATATATATATATATATATGCCTGTTTATATATTAGAACGAATTCGAAGAGTTTTCCTATAGTCTAAGTTTGTAGGAGCCATTAAGAATTTTTTTTAAATAGAGTTCCTGATTAACTTTAACAAATTGCAATGTGATTTCACCTTTTCAATCTCATTGATCGATTCTGAAAAATGCTTTTCAAAATAACAGAAAAGAGACTTGATTTTTGCACATCTAACAATCTAATTCTATCGAGAAAAAAAAACACTTTCTTGAAAGTAGACTGTTCAGAATCAAAATTACGACTAAATGCATTCTTTGTTATGTTAATTAAAAAATGTATTTCCTCTTGACTAATGCCCTTATTTTTCAACACGTTATTAAAATATTTTGGAAGGATTCTCTCTCTGTCTCTCTCTCTCCCTGTCTCTCTCTCTGTCTCTCTCTGTCTCTCATAAGAATGCTTTGGCCCAAATAGTTATCCGTTATTTCCTTTAAAGTAATTTTTCAACACGTTATTCAAATATTTCGGAACGATTCTATCTGTCTGTCTGCCTCTCTCTCTCTCTCTCTATATATATATATATATATATAATATGAATGCTTTAGTCCAAACTGTTATCCAATGTTTTCTTTAGAGTAATTTCTTAATACTCTGTGATTTTATCAAAGTAGAAACGTTCTAAAACCTACAATTTTGAAGTTCCGCACTGTTATAAATCCATTACTCGGAATTTCACGAGTTTGAACTTTTCTCAAATATCAGGATTTGAATAGAAAGGGAAATAAATGAAATTATTTTCTTTTATCCCCTTTTCTCCTCCATTCCCTTTCTTCTTTACAGCTTCCTGTTTTTCTTTTTTTTTTTTCTTTCCTTTTCCTCGCCACCCAATACAATTTTATTTTTGTTATTTCTTTCAGGAATTATGCAAATCAGTATCCGGGCAGATGACACAATAAGAATTTATTTAAATGTCTGCATTTTGACGCTAATTCTGATTTTCTTTTGTTTAACAATTTACTGGCATCCTTGTATTATAATATGCATAATTTTGCTTCAAGGCACAGCCTACAGTTTCTATCAGCACCTTTATACGCTGGGGTCTTTACAATTTGCCACTTACTGATTGGAGACTGGCCTGTATCGTTTCTCATTCGCCATAGATAGATTGATAACTTTGTGCAGTACTTTCTTTTTGAAAAACCTGCCCTATGATTATAGAATCTTTTTCTATTCTATTTTCCTGGTTACTATATAAATTTTTTCATCATTAGCATTTTCACTGCCACTTATTATTGCCTTATATATTGCATTGCTTATGAGGCAATGATTATTCAATTGCGTCCCAGCAATTATATCTACTCCTGCTGTTCATTTAAAATTTTGGTGTGTTGCCAATGATATCACGTATATTACTCGTGCAGCGATAACTTATTTTTCATTGTTCCTACTGAACAACTTGTGCAACATTTCGGACCTAGTAAAATACTTATTAGTTAAAAGGAAGAACATCCTTTAACATTTGTTTTACATTTCTTATTATATCAGGGATTAAATCATAGTACATTTCTATATTTATTTGCTTTTCTACTCTTTTGAAAAATATCATTATATGACAGCTTATTATTATGGAAACTTTTTAGGGCCATTTGAAATTGTGTTTTTGCCTCATTTAAAATTTTAGCGTTGCTGGAAATTGCAGAATAGATTTATGAATGTTCTTGGAAATTGTTGTTAGTTGGTTTAATTTCATATTGATGTACAAAAGGCCAACCCCACTCTCTCTCTCTCTCTCTCTCTCTCTCTCTCTCTCTCTCTCTCTCTCTCTCTCTCCATATATATATATATATATAGTGTGTGTGTGTGTGTGTGAAATATTTTCTTAATTTTTTTCCTCGATCATTGTTAAAATTAATTTATGAACAAATTTAAGACGCATTTTTCAAAAATACATTTCCGACATAACTGTCAGTTTTACGAAAATGTTCTGATAATCAGATGCTTTTGAGGTTGTTTCTGGAAAGTATGTTGGTTCTTTGATGACAAATTTATCTCCAGCAAAAACAAACATATCCAAGGAAAAAATCAATATATTTTCATAAAAATTACTATGCGTAAGTTATTTACAAGCAAGTTATTTTACAAACCTGTTTAATAAAACTACCTTTAGTATCATTGACGAATTGAATCCAAACCTGGAAACGTTTATGTAATTCTTATTCATCGGGCTATTGTCTTTCCAATGGCAACATTTGCTGAATACTAGGTATTGTTTGGATGCTGGGTGGTCTCCCTCTCAAATACGCTACACACGTTCAGGGAGATTAGATCTGGAGAAGAAGTCAAATTTTTAGTGTCACATGACCAGGAAATTGTTAGCCATCCATTCACTTGAGCTTTGTGTGAAGGAGCAAAGTCTTGCTGGAACACGTAAGACCTGGTGGATATTTATTTAGTCCAGGACTTGACAACTGTTTCCAACACCTCTTTACGATAGATACAATGACTCTAAGATGCCGTGTGAAGAAGCTGGGTGACATGATATGTCACGTTACTCACGACTCCTAATACCATTACAGATTTTGGAAAAATGTTGTGCATAGCCCTGGGGATGTCAAAAGGATCTGTCATTTTTCCTGTTCACTTTTTAGTTCTGATTGAAGTTTTTCTCATCGGAGAAAAAATAGAGTATGCTGTATTCTTCAGGGCTTTTGATCTTCTTAAGTAACAGCTTTAAGTGAATCAGCTGTTTTTCCTGTCTTCGTAGGCATGAACTGATCTCTGTTGATCATATGATTTCTATTTGATATTCTTATGCACCATAGTTTTGACGGAACTCTCTTGGAAAAAGGTGTACTGATAGTATCCGAAAACTGATAATGCTTCTCTTTTCCGCTTAACTGCTGGGGAAACATCTCCACCAGAGGTTTACATTTTCTTTCTAATGTTATAAACGAATATAGCAATGTTCAAGAAGTTAAGAATCTCTAAATCTTTACGTTTTGGGTTTAAAGCAACAATAACCACGTGTTTTTTTTTTTTTTTTTTTTTTTTTGAGACACAGTCAAAAGTTGGCGACCTTAGTCGAGGGTGACCCGAAGGCTCCTTTTTCAATAGCTACTTCACCGAGGTGTAGGAGAAGGCGCTACTCCATTTCCTAGATTGCTCAACTTTACTCTTGATCCTTACCATATAATTCTGAGTGTTTAGCAAGGCGGCATCAAGTACCATTTCTTGAGTCTTTGGTATGACTCGACCGGGGATTGAACCCTGGTCTCCCGGACCATTTGCAAACACTGTACTCATTAGGCCAATGGCTCGGTCAAATCTGCTATAAATAATCTGGAAAAAGGATGAAAATAAGTTTTCGAGGAAGTAATAGATTGATTATGATATGTCCCTAAATAATATACACATCCAGTATTTATATCCACCGTGCATCGAGTATAACTATCATCCCAATCACACACAGTAATAAGGTAGAGAAGCTAATTCTCACAGTCAACTCCTACCAAATACCAGCATAATTATCATCATCATCATCATATCGTGCTGGTAGCACGGATATCCCTGACCCTCTCTCGCCACTCCTCCCTATCGTTCATCGCCCTAGGTAGGTCTTCAGGACAACATCCTGTATCCTCACATAGCTGCTGAATGTACGTTCGAGCTGGTCGTCCTGCTTTTGCGCGGCCATGTGTGGGGATCCATAAGAGTACATCTCTTATGAGTTCATAAATACAAATAAATATACGCCAAAAGACCTTTACTCACTAATATAACCGTTCCTTCCATCATTTTTTCACCACCTCATCTACTTTATTTTGAGGTTGGTGATTGTGTTTATTGCTTCCAGGATATAGATACAATTCGATTTCACAAAACAACCGCTTAAAAAGCATGTGATGACAGAAAAAATCGTGAAACTGGCAGTTATAGCGGAAAAGTGTTTGTTTAAAAAACACGTCAAATCCATTTTTAATTTAACTACATTTTTAATTGATGTTTAAAATATTAACAATGTATAAATGGCTCTATTACTGATATTGAACAGTCAATCAAGAAATAAGAACAAGGAAGCTGTATCTTACATTTTATGTTCTAAGGATATATATATATATAGAGCGAGAGAGACAGAGAGAAGAGAAGAAATCAGATCTAAGAAATGATTAGCGAAATAGTATAGCAGATCATTACTATAATGTAATGATTTTGATCTTTACTAGTTGATCACACTTTGTGATACTTTTAGATGAAGCTAATTCTTTCTCTGTGTGTGTGTGTGTGTGTGTGTGTGTGTGTGTGTGTGTGTGTGTGTGTGTGTGTGTGTGTGTGTGTGTGTGTGCTGGCAAAATTCGAATATATGATTTTTGTCAATGTTGACCTGTGTGTTTCATCTTTATGACAGCGCGATGTTTGACTTTTAAATAAATACTTGATGTGATTTTGCCAACAATTTAGACTAACATATCCCTTGAACTTCGGTTCAACTATATATTTAATTTATGCATATATTGATATATTTTCTAATTACAATTCTATCCTAGACACTTGCTGAATACTAAAATGCAGCTATCTGAAGAATGTGCAATATGCACGTTCTTCATCTCTTCTGCAATAGTTATTGATTCTCGTTGGATTACCATTTTATTGGAAAACAACGGAATACACTGACGTATAAAAGCAGGATTTAAAGAGAAAACAGCTCATCGCAATAAATACATATTTATCGCTAAGTCTTTGGGGTGAATTGATAGAAATAAAAGATATACAACTTCCAAAAGGGTATCAATATTGTGTGCATGTTTATTTACTCTTATTGTAGAACCTTTTAAAATTCTTAGTCTTGCATCGAAAAAAAGTCAAAGATTTATCAGGATTTACAAACATACAATCAAATTCAACCAATGAAAATTTGAGGGCAAATAATATACGCTTATATATAACTATACTCATTGATTCATGACTTGTAAACTTTTTTTATATACATCTGAATAGTAAAGACGTTTTTTCTTATTGTTTTTGCACATCGACATTCTTTTAACACATTATTAGGCTCAACAGTGCGTTAAATTTTCCTGTGTCCCCACAAATGAAATAAATACTTATGGATACATCTGTGCAGAGTGATACTAGTCTAAAAGAAATATCTGCATACATCTCACTAGGAGACTGGGATTTATCTAAGTATGAGTACAGTGATTCCTAAGGCCAGAGACATTATCAGGGTTATTGAAAACCACAGTTTTATATTTTAGGTCATTTTTGTCTGTTTACCAACAACATTAAATGATAAAGTCAAGAAAAAAACCGATAATATCTGTTTGTTCTACCGCTTTTTTTTTATTTTGAATGTAATGGATTTTCTTGATATTTACTTTTGGGTTCTATTGCAGTATTGGTTTTGTTTTTGTTTGTTTTTGTTGTTGTTTTTATTTAAAATAAATGCAAAATGATAATGAACTAAGGTTTCCAGCCCAATCTGCTGGGGCAATAGAATACACCAACTGCACTCTGTAGAAGAATAAGAGCCCTCCCACAATGTGTGTCCTGGATATGACACTAAACAATCTGATCTTGAGGCTAAAGTAATGCCCGATCTTTAGGGAATGCAGAATGTCCCTTCATGGCCATCGCTCCCAGGTCAAATCTATCTCGGAGTGGCAGCGCCTGAAAGGGTCATATCTATTGGTAAAATAGAACCGCTTGACATTCAAACATGCAAACAAAAGATTTATGCTAAATTGAATTGCGAGAAATAGAACTGTTTGATTATTTAACTGTGTAAACAAATGACTGATGTTTAATCGAATTCTTAGTAATACATAGCAATACCTGGAACCAATTAACTACGTTAACTTATGTTAAACTGAATTGTTAGAAATAGAACTATTTGATCATTTAACTGAGTGTATCTACAAAATGTGTTTATAAATCACATGTTTGATGAGTATATATATATATATATATATATATATATATATATATATATATATATATATATATATATAAGCAGGATTTGGAATTAAATGACCAACAATTGTTGATATGCCACAAAACCAAATCAAACTAAACCAATCAATCAACTAAGATTTCAAGCCAGGAAGGATATTGTCAACTCGGAAAGTTTCAGTTGTGCAGCTTCATCAGAAATTACCCAGATGGATTTATTAAACAATCAACCCCTCGGCAGGTATTGTAAAAAATATTGACTGCACCTCTACTGTGGAGTAAGTCACCTCCCCCATTGGGCCACCTGTTGCCTATGAATGATGACCCATAATGCCTGAGGATAGGAACCTGTGGTCTCGTTACCAGCAACACTCTACTTCGGCCTTTATTTGGGCTAAAGGTTGGAAAGGCCTGTACCGATCAATCGGCTGTTCATGAGACCCTAGTGCCTATATGATTAAGTCCCAACCGTATTTTTCCAATTGCTCCAATGATAACCCTTTTTTTCAAATAGTTGCAAGAAGGCAAAGGCTGAGGATCAACCGCGTCAAAAGAAAATTGTTTCTCCCAGTTTATAAATGCATATTAAGTTAATGAAAATTACTTCAAGTAATAAATGGTTTCTCGGCAAATCAACCTTCGTAGACATCCTTGTAGAAAAAGAGTAATGTTATTATTTAACTGACAGCCAGAGGGAGAAGGGAGTTTATATCTTTTCTAAGGGTACTAGTCCGAAAGTGAACATAATAACGCGACTGGAGTTCGATTTCGTTTACAACGATGTCACAGTCCAGCACATCAGCCACTACGTCACTTGGACTCACCCAATATATTGATGCACATGAAATCATATATACGATAAAAAAAATGGTATGGCATGAAATTGTTCACAAAGGTTGCTATGCCATGGAACTAAATAACCCACCAATGAAAATTAACTAACTTTTGTCTTGCTCATAAACAATTCATTTAATAACAAATGATCTGCCAATAAGCTACTCGCTAACAAATCATATACACGAAGCAAACAAGATTTGACATTAAATAACCCACAAAGGTTGAAATGCCATTAAACAATTACCAAACCAAATAAAAATATTTACCTATAAACTATTCGCTTTAAATCATACCGATCATACAAAAAAAAAACATGATTTGCCATTTAATAATCCACTTGGGTTTATTTGCCATCAAACAATAACAAAACCATTGCGTAAAAAACGGACGAAAAAAGATATTTTATATTTTGCATCTTGTACAGTAATTAGCATCTTTATTCATAGACTTTAGCTGAGAAATACTTTTGATAAAAACAATTAATAAACTGTCAGAAGTGAAATAATACAAGGGATTAGTAACTGGAAGACTTGGAGATAAAAGGACGAGTGGAGACCATTCAAACAACAGTATTATTGAGATCGGCCTGAATATTAAGAAGAGTACTAGAGACTTGAAGAGACTCAGACGCTAGAGGAAAACCATCAGCTAACGCTGGTGTGAAAAAACTGCCAAATAAGTAAAATAATATGAAACCCTCAAATGGGTTAAATGATAAAGATGAAAATGAAACTACAGTATTGTTAACATCGGCCAAAATACTGAGAAGAGTCCTAAAGACCTAGGGAGACTTGCAGTCACTCAGACTCCTGTGAAAGACTATCAGCTAACTTTGGTGTGAAAATCACACAAGAAATTCTCAAAGTGAAATAACTTCCTTCTTCTTTTGATGAATCAATATCTAAATCATATACGGTCGTGTTTCACAGATTTTTGTAAATAAAGTAATAAACTGAAGCAAGCTTTCACAGAGGGCAAGCAAGTAAGCAAGAAAATAAGTTTAATTTCCAACCTCCTTATATATTCGAATTAAACTATACTTTACACAAAAAGATTTTGATATTATAAGATCAAAATGTGACACGTGACACTTTATGTCCAGGGACATTTTTTTTAAAATTCTGTATTTCAAGGGAATTTTTAATTTTTTCATTAAACAATGTATATATGTGTGGGGGGGATATATATATGTATATTTGTTGACGTTTTGTCGCCTCATCGAAGTGTAATGTTTAGCAAACGTGTTTTGCAGGTCAATTACTTCTAAATAGCGAGTTCAATCACCACTGTACGCCAAATCTAATCTAAGCTTCGTAGATGACTGTGTAAATATGTGCATTAACATGTATATTAATGTGTGTGTGTGTGTGTGTGTGCCTTTGCATGAATATGTGCATGTGTACTTACATACGCATATATCGATAAGTGCGCACGCGCGTGTGTGTGAACTAGATCGCCCAAAGTTTACTGGTTAATTCATTTTCTTTAATCCTATAACAGATCGAGATATTCATTTTGTCTTCAGAAAATAATATTTCTCTTCGCATGTTTCATCTTGTTTTGCTTATGCATTTAAGATGTAAGCTTGAAGGATCAACTCCTCAAGTTTAGATGTATGTCCAAAGGCATTTAAAAACCAAATTTTTCCACTTCTGGTCTCTTAATGTCTTTCTGTTACACTGCCTAGTTGTTCAGCTTTTAAATAGACACGGAAACCTTAAAATTTGGAAAGCTTATTTTCATTTAATTAAATCTTAGATAGATAGCAAACGAATTAATATGCTCCGGCCTCGATGAAACGCTCTAATCTTAACTTTAAAAAAGAATAAATGTAAAATCAATTTTAATAAATCTATAAATAAAGTAACTTTCTTTCGATTGAATGTAGAAGTATATTTCGGGTAAACAAAAGTATCTTCGACGGTATTTATAAAGTACTTGCTGTTGTCAAAATTTGTAAAGGAATATTCTTATCCAATGCTAATAATTTTAAAACAGATCTATTTGATCCACAGATGGGACTTTAACAGGGACCACTACAACCAGGTCAGAGTGGACCTGGGAATAATGTCAATGAAAGGGTACTCTCCACGCTACAGTGCTTCAAAGATGGGGCCCCTCTATTGAATCCAGTTTAGAGTCAACCATAAGTCACCACTTTTGGGGTGAGCAAGGGATCTTATCCCTCTGCAGAGGATGTAGTCAGGGTATTTTAAGCCCCGTCGGCATGTTGATTTTGAGTTAAAAAGGATGCCAACTGTGACTAGTTTTTGTATCTACTTGTGAAATTCGATATCCTCTGTTTTAAATATTTACTGATATATAAATATCTATTAGATAAAAAGACGAATTAAAGGTTTGTTTACTGTGAAGTAACCTTTTATACTGCAAATAAATGTTTATTCATTGCTATCTGATTGTAGAGACAACTGTTGATTCTTCCTGACGAGGAAAAAGACAAAGAAAGTTGATCGTCGGTCTTCGAAAAATCCTACCTAATCTCTCTATTACTTGCTGAGCAAAATTAACTTTTTTTAGTCAACGTCTGCTTCTCTGTCTGTCTCTCTTTCCTCATATATATATATATATATATATATATGTATACACTACTTCATCCAATGTATTTATATATGCATATATATATACATATACATATATAAATACATATACATATGTCTGTATATACATACACAGGCACTTTCAGACGCATACATATATATATATGTGTGTGTGTGTGTGTGTGTGTGTGTGTGTGTGTGTGTGTGTGTGTGTGTGTGTGTGTTTTCAAGCACGTAAAATCATAGAAGGTATTTTTCATGAAAAGATACGATACATTGTATTTTCTAAATGCAACATGAAATAACAGCATTAGTACATCTATTTGACAAAAATCGAATCACACTCAGCAGATACACATGAATATGAACAAATACGCACTCATACATTCGTATATAAATGTGTGTTAATGTACATAAATGTACGCACGCATATTCATATAGATATAAGTATACATACATACACACAATATGGCTTCTGGAGTATGCAAGACAAACAGAAGGGATCAATCAATACAGAAGAGGCTAGACAACACGTAGGCTGAAGGAATGTGAAATAATACAAACTGTCCTTTCGTCTATTAAATATGCCTATATAAAGGTTATCTGAGATAAATGTATACATTTTTACCGCAACTTGTTTCGTCTATCGTTTTCTTCAAGTTATTATTACTTGTCACCAAATATGGCTGAGAATATTTGTATCTATTCGTGGACGCCGATTAGGTTTATATTTTTCTTTCTCCAAATTTATGAACGTCTTAAAGCATTATGCAGTATCATGGTTCAGCTGACGAAACGACTCGTGCTGACAGTTCGAGATCGAAACTTGCAGAGCATACCTTAATTTATTTGAGGAACTTGTCAATTGCTGTATATAAAATTTTATTGAATTATTTTATTCCTTGAAGTTTTTCATACCGGCTCTAACCATTTTTTACTGGAGTCTTACTCCTCAGGTTTCCTAGATTCTTCAAAGTATATTTACCAATTTTAGTCGTTATCTGGTCTGGGAGGTTTCTTTAGTTTCTAGTTCATCCATTCTTTTTCCCAGGTTCTTGAGAACTGTTCCACGGGCTCCAACTACGATTAGTATCATTGTCAGCGGATGTGCCCGTGGTGTAATGGTTATCGTCGTAGGAAATGGACACGTCGACTCGAGTTCAAATCCTGGATGAGACTGATTGCATTTCACATAGCACTAATACCCTTGGGAAAAGTATGAATCCAATTATTCTCCCTCCAGCTACGGGTAAATAGTATGACAGACTGGGTTCTTCAGCCTTGGTGAGGCAACTAGTCTAGGAGAAGGAAAACTCTGAATTCAAACCTGTTAAACTCCGCTTAAAAATTGACCTTGTGTCATATCCTGCCCGAGCGGAGGGGTTGGTAAATAGGATTAGTATCATTGTCAGCTTCATGTTCCACAACTTCTGTAACCCTCTGGCAAGGTCCAGATATTTCTTGAGTTTTTAGTTTTCCTTTATATTAACTCTATGTAAGCTGCTGGAACGATGAAGTCCACGAGATGATAGACTCGTTTCTTCCCGCTTATTACAACTAGGCTTGGTATTCTGACCGGGATTGGTTGAGCAGTTTTTATTTATTTTAGAATCTTTATTGAAATCATTCGTAATAATGAGGCATTGTATTTTGCTTGCACCGATTTTTTTTTTATAGCTTAGAGTCTATCTAACATTATAGAACAGATTTGAAACAAAATCAGCGTAAAGTTTGCACAGTTCAATCAGACAGCCTAACAAGAATTGAAGTCTTACAAATTCCATTAGAAAGGTCATTAACAAAATCTCTATATCACGTGAGTACAGGGTGTATGGCTGTGTGTGTGTGAGTTCTGTATACGTATGTGTATAGGTATGTTTCATATGCAGAGGTACCTGTGGGTTCATCTGTATGTGTATGTATATGTGTGTGCGCACGCAGGTGCTTTAGCATGTGCTTGACTGCCTTTGTGGACACGTGCATTGCTGTATCTCTTCGCATACACTTACGTGTAGAATGCATAAGAGTGCTTGTTTTGTGTATATGCATGTATGTGTGTGTTTACGTGCATGCATGGATATGTACTCTGTGTGTTGTGTGCATGTGCGTGGGAATTTATGCGTATGCATGTGTATGGTGTGTACATGCATATGGGTGAGTATTTGTGAGTGCGTGATTGCGGGTGCATTGTATGCGTGTATTTGTATATACGCGCGAATACGTACAAAATGCATTCTTTGGATTTCAGATTTTTATTTTCTACTGATAACAAACATTCTTAGAAATATATTTAAAAACAAAATGGCTATTTAATTTTAATGGCATATCAGCCCATCTCGGGTTATTTCATGCCGAGAGGTCAGAGAATTGAGTTAATTGAACTTTTATATTTCCATTTTTGTGTTGTTTCTTAAGAGTTCTTTTGGGGTCATGCAGTTATAATATCGTTGGTTGGTTGGTTGAGTTTTTTTTTTTTTTTGGCATATAAACCTTTGTAGGTTATTTAATGCCAAATCCAGTTTTATACAAATAACCAGTTCTATTTCAAACAATTCAGTTTAGCATGAGTACACAGTTTAATTGTCCAAAACATTTATATTTTAAGCTATTCAATTTATTCAAACAGTTACAATTTAGCTAATTCAGTTTAGTATAAGTATAGATTTTGTTTACTCACAGTTAAATGACTAAACAGTTCTATATTAAACAATTCAGTTTAGCATAAGTACAGTTTCAATGTCAAAAACAGTTCCATTTCAAACAATTCAGTTTAGCATAAGTACGCAGTTTAAATGTAAGTACATAGAAATAAAAAACGTCTTTGACAAAAACGTTTTTATTTCAAGTTATTCAGTCTTGTCAAACAGTTCTAATTCAAACAATTCGGTTTATCATAAGTATGCAGTTTAGTTCTATTTGACCCATAGATAGGGCCTTATCAGGTGCTACCACTCCGGGCCTGTGAGTGATGGCAATGAAGGGGTACTTTGCATTCCCCAAAGCATTACTGGAACCTTACCATCAGATTGTTTAGTGTCATAGCCAGGACACTCGTTGGGTGGGGTTTACCCCTCTGCAGAGGTGCAGTCAGTGTGTTCTACAGTTCCAGCCGATTAGGCAATTATGATATCGAGTATTCCTAATATAAATAATTTGAAAACTGTTAATCATTTCAAGTATTCCTATCTAATATTAATGATTATAGGGCTACAATTAATTATTTCTATTTAATAGTTGCCATTTGTTTGCACACAGTTATATAGCTTCAAGTAACAAGTAATAACTCTTAATAAACAAATATGTCTTCAAGTAACTATTCATAATTCAAATAATTTACAGTTATACTGTATCAATATTTTTATCGAATAGAAATTATTCAAAAACAGATTTATTTGACTGATAGATTGGAGCCTAACAGGTTCTACCACCGGATCAGGGTTGACCAAGAGGTTATGGCAAGTACTCTACACTTTCCAGAACTGGAATCTCACCATCAGATACCATTTAGTGTCATACCAAAGACCTCACATTATTTAGTGGGTGGGATCTTATCATTTTGCTGGGGATACATTCAGTGTATTTTAAGTCTCCCTGACGGAGAGGTGGTTTAACTTTGGTGATAAAAGATTATTTATAATTGAATGACTTCCACTCTAATATCGTCTGTAATAGCCGATAATGAACATTTGCACATTGAAATGTTTTTTGTCTTTATTTTTCTACATACAATTCCACTTGTTAGAATTTTCATCTTTAATTGACCTCATCCAATTTCCTTCGTTTAGTAAAAAGTTAATCATGACATTGAAATGAATACCGGATATTGTGCAATGATGATTCATGGTGCGTGAGTGTTAATTCTGCATCGAATCAAGCTTGTCTTTAAGAAAGCACTGATTCACATTCTACCTTACTTTCACTTTTATTTTTATCATAGAGAATTGACTCCTGCTTCTCCTTTTGTCCTTATATTAAAATTCAGTGAAAACTGCTTTTGTGAGTGAAAGGAAATATAAGCACCAGTGAAAGGAATAAGTTTAGAATAAAAACACTTAGCAAGTAAAAATGGCTAATAAATGTACATTATTTTTCATTGCAATTTGTCTATTGCTTGTGATATAAAACCATAAAGAAGACAACAAACAAATAATTATTCTATCGTGAGAACAATGGAATATAAAGCAAAAATCGAAACTCTGAATAAAACGTGTGTGTGTGTGTGTGTGTGTGTGTGCGTGCGTGCATGTGTGTGTGTGCGTATGTGTGTGTGAGCGTATGTGTGTGTTGGTTGGTTGTTTGGGTTGTATGGCATGTCAACTTTTGTTGGTTATTTAATGCCAAATCCATTTTGATACAAATAACCAGTTCTATTTCAAGTTATTCAGTTTAGCATGAGTACACAGTTTAATTGTCAAAAACATTTCTATTTCAAGCTATTCAGTTTAGTCAAAAAGTTCTAATTCAGACAATTCAGTTTAGTATAAATATATATTTTATTTACACAGTTTCAATGTCAAAAGAGTTCTATTTCAAACAATTCAGTTTAGCATACAAAAACAGTTCCATTTCAAACAATTCAATTTAGCATAATTACGCCGTTTAAATATCAAAACAGTTCTATTTCAAGTAATTTAGTTTTGCATAAGTACGCAGTTTAGTTCTATTCGACCCATAGCTAGGAGCCTAACAGGTGCAACTATTTCGGGCCAGAGTGGACTTGGGAGTGATGGCAATGAAGGGGTGCTCTGCATTCCCCAAAGCTTTCGCATTACTGGAAGCTCACCATCAGATTGTTTAGTGTCATATCCAAGACACTCGTTGAGGGGTTTTACCCCTGTGCAAATGGGCAGTTGGTGCATTCTGCAGCCCTAGCCGACTGTGTATGAGTGGGTGTGTGTCCTTGCAAGGATAACTGGAAGTGCTAGAGGATATATACATTTAAAATAAGTACTTTAACATATCCCTTCAAACAGAACAGCAATATATATTTTTGCCATTCGTAAGTTGAATGAATGAAGACAGTTCTAATCTAAAAAGAATATTTGTTTCCTATGTTTAGAGCAGATCTTTTAAAAATTCCTTCAATTCTGCTGATGTCTGTATCATATAGTATATGCCATTAGAGGAAATCTTGAAAGTCTTTCTGCCAATATGCAATATCGTTTTAACATGAAAGTCGCTCGGACATTACGAAAACAAGAGGCTCACGTTTTATTATATATATATATATATATATATATATATATATATATATATATATATATATAATCCAACGCCAAGTCAGCTGATGGTGGGAACGATTCTATTTTTGGATTTTCTTTCTACAATATCGATGTAATTCAAATTCCAAAAGAGGGTCCAATGTAAAATAATAATAAATCAAATTGCAGAGCAAATAATTCCATATAAAAGAAAAACCTTTTAAAATTACTCATATCTTTTGTAATAGTATTTATTTCAGCAGACCCTATATTTTTAAAGTGTTAGATCTGCATCAAATATAGGGTCTGCTGAAATAGATATTATAACAAAAATATGAGTAATTTTTAAAGTTTTTTTTTCTTTTATATGATATATATATATATATATATATATATATATATATATATATATTGCACCTACATATCGACTACTAAGTTAGTTTACTACGAAATTGTGATTCTGATCCTCTCAAGGTAACCTATATTTGTACCAAAGTAAACCTTTGTATACGAAGTTGTTATGGTGATATACCCCATGATGTTACTTCATAGACCCTTCCCGACACTATAAATAGTGACTGACTCGATAAACGGCTATTCCCATAAATATATACTGCTGTAAACTTTACATTTCTATGTGTTATTCATTTCTGGCCCTTCAAGTGGAGCTGAAATTTTCTTGGACACAAATTAAAAAGGAATGACCTAGAGTCATAAAAAAGGTATGCTATTCTACATATTCATCTGGCAGTTCAATACACTCGACACATCTTTTCTCAAGTTTCTGTAATCCTTTCAAAAATAGAAATATAATATTAAAAAGACCATTCCGTTCTTATTCAAATCCTGAACTTTTCAAACCCAGCAAGTAAAATAAAAATCGTGAGCTGTAAGGATCAATGACACTGGCTAACAAGCTTTTATCATAGATTCCCACCGAATACCCCAGACTTCTAGTGTTGTACAACATCTAACCTAAGCAAATAATTATATATATATATATATATATATATATATATATAAGTAAAGTGGGTGACCATAGTCGAGGGTGATCTGAAGGCTCCCTTTTCGATTGCTACAACACCAAAGTGTAGGGGAAGGCGCTACTCCTTTCCCTGGATTGCTCCACTTTACTCTTGATCCGTACCTTATAATGCTGAGTATTAAGCAAGGACGCATCAAGTACCATTTTTGAGTCTTTTGTATGACTTGACCTGGGATTGAATACAGGTCTCCCGGGCCATTAACGAACACTCAAACCATTATGCCAATGTCCGGTTAAAATAACCGGGCCATTGGTCTAATGAGTAGAGTGTTCACCAATGATCCAGGAGATTGGGGTTTAATCCCAGGTCGAGTCAAACCAAAGACTCGGAAAATGGTACTTGATGCCGCCTTACTTAACACTCAGCATTATAAGGTAAGGATCAAGGGTAAAGTGGAGCAATCCAGGGAATGGAATAGCACCCTTCCCTACACTTCGGTGTAAAAGCTATTGAAAAGGAAGCCTTCGGATTACCCTCAGCCATTTCGGCGACATACGTCAGTTCAGGAATTATAGCACATTTGTATTAGCTTTCGTTTGTTTATATTTTGCGCTATCGAATACCAGAGTGCTCAATTTGTTTAAAGAGATTTGTATTACGCAGGTGGCAGCCGTTAATTCCTTCGCAAGACAGCTTAACCCCTGGGAGGGAAGCGTATATATTGTCATCCACAGACAGACTGTTTCGTTTTATCACAACTCTTCAGTGTGGCTAATATATATATATATATATATATATATATATATATATATATTGCGCTGTGTTCTTGTTAAGCTTTAAAATGATGGAATTTTCATTTGTCAAAAAAAAAAATAAGGAAGATTTTTGGAGTAATAGAAAAAATTATCAATTTAATAAAAAGAATATTTTGATTACTACTTTTCATCTTCTTGTCTTCTTTTGGTGTCAGGTGTTTCACCTTTGCACGTGCACTCGTTAACTCTTATATACTAGATTAATAATTGAAAAATAATTAGAATATTTCTCAAAAAAATAAATTGTTCATTCAAAAATATATTAAACCATGTGAGTCGGAAATTATTACTGCTTGCAAAAGCAAAAATAAAGAGTTAGTGAATGTTAGAATATTTTACAAACAGAGGTATCCTATGATGTTCAGTGCAAAAGATAAGAAACAAAATGTGTTAACTAATCAATTCTGATATATATTTTGAAAAGCTTCAGAAATACAAACATGGCATGAAAACACGACAAAAAGAGTTTTAAGAACGAAGCAAGTTTCTGAGAATGTTTCTGTATAGAGTAATTATTTTCTTCCATATTTTAAAAATATTTAGAGTCAATTTTTAATTATGAACATCAACCATATAGCAGACAATGCAAAAATTCTGATCTCGACTGTCTCACCATTTATGAGGTTAAAACACATCTTGTAATGTATATCAAAATTTTCTTTTCGTTTTGTTTGGCCAGAAAATACGTATTTCAGTATCTGATGACCCTCCTCAGTGATTTTAAATGACCTTGGATATCAACTTTGCATAAGCTCTGTTCAAGCCAAAGATCAAAGCAATACCATTGCAAAACACGAGGTCTCAAAGTCTGCTCATCTGGTCTTCTGAAACTAACTCACACACAAACACACAAACTTCGACAAAATAGTATACATTCTTTTTCTGTGATGTTTCAGTATTTGTTAGAAGAATGCAAAACAAGTCAGTTAACTTCTAAGCAACGTTCTTCAAGATCCACATAAATTTTATCACTCTCAAGTGACTGTCATGTATTTTCACTTTATAACGTTTGACATAATTATTAAATTAAGCAACAGCTCTGTATTTTTTTGATTGGAAACAAAATCAAAGTATTCAATTAACAAAATCTTACAAATCAATAAATATATGTAAATGAATGCCTCCCATAACGTACTAATTAATAGGTGAGGTTAGCAGAATATTGGTTGTGAGTTCGATTCTTACAAGCAACTTCATATTTCTATCCTTGTGTCAAACTAAGCTATACTTGAAGAAATAACTCCTAATATGAAAAAAGAAAATATTGTTATTCTTATCTGATCTCTTTCTCTATTTAAGAATATTTCTCAATTTTTAATGCAAGTCCAATTCAACGTTTATTTAGAAACTCAGGTATCTTTTTCTTAAAAGGTCAAATGAGTTGAAATGTGAGTAGAAGGATTGTGTTGTGTCGATCTTCTAAGTATAGACAACCGAGCCTACTTTGAAAATCAGAATTTAAATTCATGCTTGTATCTCTTATCTGTGTTCCAACCCCACAAAATGATGCCGCTTAGAAATATTTCAGTCATATATATATATATATATGTGTGTGTGTGTGTGTGTGTGTGTGTGTGTGTGTGTGTGTGTGTGTGTGCGCTGAAGAGTCTTCGAATGATTTTGAAAAGCTTTCAAAAGAAGCAACTACAAAAAATTGTAGGTGTTACTAAGGTATTATTCGCTTTAGAAAAACACTCAGAACTTGGAGTTAATCTTAAGATCCCATTAAATTTTTTAACATTGCAAAGGTAAAATAATTTAAAACACCAGGCTAAGTTTTCATTTCTTGATTAACTATAATCGCAAAATGCATCTAACTAGTTACTTTGCTATATCTAAATAAATCATGTAAAACTAGTTGAAGTATTCGTCTTCATGAGGTTAGAAGTCAAGGATTCGATGAGAGCTGGTTATTTTACACTCTTTCTTAACAATTAAGAATTTACACTGAACTGTTACAAATGGCAATTGTTTGAATGAAGAGGTTTGCCAATTATAATGTTATATCGTATGAAGTTTAAGTTATACATGAAAAGTTTCACGCAAGTTTGTAAATAATGCTTTTTAAATTTAAGGGCTTTGGTGATTAATCGATTTAATATTTTTTCCCAGATTTTTAGTCCTAAACATGCAGCGAGTGTAGGAAATTTTACTTAAGATCATACCATGCAGAAATAATGTCCATTAGATCCCATATTTTATGTACCTATTGACCAACGCTTTCGCAGGACCAGAATGTAACACAAGCTCAATTTTAAACGGAATTTAACAGGTTTAGATACACATTTTTCCTTCTCCTAGACCGATTGTCATACCAAGGCAAAATAGCCCAGTCTGCCCTACGATTTTCTTATAGCTAGAAAGAGAATATTTGGATTCTTACCGTTCCTAAGAGTATTTGTGCTATGTGGAATGCAAACAGCCTCTTGCAACGTTCGAACTCGAGTCGCCGTGTCCACTTCCACAGGCACGGGTAGTATTGAACCTGCTCAGAACTTAATATGGATATCAACTTATTAACAGAAGGTACTGTAAGCAACCTAACGTCTGTGTGCCAGATTAAATAAAATTTAGAAAATAACTAATTTGCTATGTAATTATTTTACATAACCAGCTTGAAGAACTACCTATGAACCTAATTAGTAATGTCTAATCGAATGTGAATTATCATATATCACTCGTTATCTTTTTCTTTTGAAGTTTGAAATTTTAAATTCTGTACGATTGGTTACGTCTTGAAGCAACATGGCTTTCCTTTTATGATTCTTCCTATAAGTGTGCCAAATTTGGTAACTCTACATCAAACCGTTGAATAATCTATAGATGATAAGTAAACAAATTCTTTTCAGTTATTAATAAAGATATTTCTTACTCATTCACACAGGGCAGAAATAAAAGATTTCATATATGCGTCATCACTAACTTATAAGATAAAAGACATATTCTTCCACAGGTGCATATTAACACGAACAACTGTATTGTTTCTCAACTAACTAGAGAGTTATAGTCTAAAATTGCAGTCTGGGTTTGAAAGGCGACAGAGAAAAAAGATTTTCCACGTCAAAGAATTAATGTAGTTTAACAGGATTTTCTGTATCAGTTTTTAGACAAATAATGAATTCTAGAAAATAAATTGTAGGAGAACATATTAAAGCGATCTATAACAATGGCTTTCTGTGTCTTGAATAACTTAACGAAAAAAATTCGACAGGAACTAAAAAGAATTTTTCGATCGAAAATGGAATAAATCGTTAGCAGAGCAAAGTGCTGCTCAGACATTCGGACTGTTTTTTTAATGAAGATTTTGTTCGTTTTGGTGTTTAATGGCACATCAACCTTCTTGGGTTTAATGCCATATTCCATCCTTGTAGAGGAACAGCAGTGGTTGTACTATTTAACCCATAGCTGGGAGAATAAAGAAGTTCATACCTTTCCTTAGGGTATTTGTCCGTAATAGTGTGGTGAGAGTTTGAACTTGTCTGCTATGAGTCCGCAGTCCAGCGTTTTAACCATTACACCACAAAGACACCCCCTTTTAATAACGAAGTACAAAAATTAATTCAACTCACCCATTATAGTTGTTACCGTTGTAAAAATATAACTTTAAAATTGCAGTCTTGATTGTTGCGGATTTGTTGGAAAACGATGAGACGGAAGAATTTGTTTTTTAAATACACTTTTTTTTCCAAACTGCAATCAATGTTTTTTTTTGGGGGGGGGTCCTGGCGTGGGGGTTCGAAAACATTTCTGTCCTTCAAACACCTTATAAATGGTTTATATTTTCGCAAATCAATTATGAAGATGATTTGATTTAATTTATTGAGTTTTATGACATGGCAACTCGTCTCGGCTTATCGTCTAGGGTTAAAAATCCCGTTCATTGTACATTCATATCAACATTTTTATGCAGTTGTTTCTTAAGAGTTTTTTTGCATACGGTTCTATTGAATACGAATAATTTGTAAAGAGACTCATAGATGGAACCCTAACACGTACTACCACTCCTTGTCAGAGTGAACCTTGGAGTAATGGTATTGAAGAATTGACTCTACACTCCTCTGAGCTTTAGAATTGAAGCTTTAAAATCAAATGTGGTTAAATGTATTACCCAGGACACTCAGTTATGAAGAGGGAGATCTTTTATAATCATACCATCTTTGGGGTGGGGATGAAACGATTTACATTATAAAAATGCCTTATACAATTCAATTTTAAACAGTTTGGACAAAACAGTATATTACATTAAGTGCACTATTTATATACTTTATATTTCTCAAATTATACTTAAAAACTCTTATGGAATAGAGGTCATCATCATCATGTCGCACCATTAGCACAGATCTCCCTGACCCTCTCCAGCCACCTTTCTCTATCGTCCATCGCTTCCGGTAGGTCTTCAAGGCTACATCCTGTATCAGCACAGAGCTGCTGTATGTAGGTTCTAGCTGGTCGTCCTGCTTTTGCTCGTCCATGTGAGAGGGTCCACAGGAGTACGTCACTTGTGAGTTCGTCCCTTCTTCCCCAGCAGGCTCCTGCATGTCTGGTTCGTCTAACTTGGATAGTTTTCGTGATGGGTGGTAAGTAGCCGTACAGCTGCAAAGGTAACACGATAAAAGTCATTTATAAATTTTAAGGATTTGATTTCATCTACATTTTTCCAGTAACGATTAGACTGTGCCTATCTTCATTTCAAATTTTGAAATATTTATCTAATAATGATACAAACAATAAGAGCTATCATTTTATATCATATTTTTTTTTGTTTTGTTTTGTTTTGTTTTTTGCAAACAGTCACCTTTATCCGCACCATTTACATAAAATAGAACTGCTTTACCATCCCAGCTATGGGTTGAATAGTACCATTACTGTTCTTCTAGAAGGATGGGTTTGGCATTAAATAACCCAAAAAGGTTGATATGACATTGAACAAGAAAATAAAACAAACAAACAGCATTACCAGTGATGGAAATGAGTTTTGGAAACTAGGTTCCAAAAGCTCCATCGAAGATCTACGCTCGGGCTACATAGGGTTGTGCGATATATGTAGGTATTTATCCAACTCCTCCATCACCGGCCCTATGTGACGCAAAGTCAATTTTTAGCCGATTAAATCTGGTTTGAATTCTGAATTTTCCAGTTCTTAGACTGAAGGCTAAAGAATCCAGTCTGTTCCATTATTTACCCACAGCTGGGGCAGAAGTAATGGATTCATGCATTTCCCAAGGACATTAGCACGAAACGAAATGCAAACAACTTCATCCAGGATTTCCTTTCCGTTGGTAAGGTGGTTCATTAGTAACTCAGCAAAAACGGCACATAACAGCAATATTTCTATTAGATAAATACGCTTAAATTGCTCTACTGCAGAGAATAAAGCAATTTCCAGACCAATTTTGAACAAAACGTCATTCTTTAACTCATACAATTTCTCGATCTAACAGAGATAACTGAAAAATGCTAATTAAAATCATTCACTTATTCAGAAATTTCAATATCACCGTCGATCATTGTTACAACGAGAATCCAATGGGTTCAAGGATCGTCTAGTTACTGTTATAAGTATTACTATTAAGTTACCCAGTTACTATTATAAGTATATTAAGATATTATGAAAGCTTTGACACTAAACTGCGTTTGATACTGATGATCCAGTTCATAGCCATTGTAGCGAATAGAAAAATAAAAAAATTTAAAATTTAAAATAATTATCAAAAATATGCGGAAACTCCCAGAAACTCCTGACAGAAATAGGTGCGACGCATGCGCAGAGAAAAGGAAGCGTCCCAACAAAAAAAAGAATCTCGTTCTCTTTCAGCAGTCACCAGCGGAGTGACCATACCTATATCTTTTTTGCTTGTAGTGGAAGGCGCCATTCGTCCGTCTCTAGACGACGCGTTGGTTAACCTTTCCACTACTAGGAGCCGCCTCTTTTACTGACGACCCACGACAACAACACCAAATAATGAACTCGCCAGAATTACAATTAAGACACTATACAACGGACTTAATGACTACAATAGAAAACACCGGATTTAGACATCTCCCAAAAGCGTCTAACACGTTGTTAACGCTTTAAATACGAAATTTGGACATATATACCCAAGAATGACTTACACATTTTAATACCTAGACTGGGAGATACAACCATTTCATTTGTATTCTGGAAAAATTTCCCCACCCACTGAATGGTTATTGAACCCAGAAATTAAGGCAAAATATAAAAGATATCTTCCTTGTCTATCTCTTACTATATTCTTCTTTCATATAATTCCTTTACAGCCTTCATATCCAAGAGGTTAAATCAGCAAGATAACGTGGGATAAGAATAGAATAACCCAGAATGTAGTCAAATAGCAAACAATATCATAAATTACCTTTGAAATCCTGTACTATTACTCCCATGTCTACTCTGAGTATTAGAACCAATTAGGGTCATATCTATGGGTCAAATAGATGTTTGAGAATTATTGATACTGGATAGGAATACATAAAATTATATAACTACAAACAAATGATATTCATAAATAGAATTATAACTAGATCGGAATAGTTGAATTCATTTAACTGTATGCAAACTAACTGTATTAACAATATTTACTTCAAACTGTAATTTTTTATTAAAAATTATTATTAATTACTTGAAATAATATTTGTATAAATTATGAGATGGGAAACTTAAATTAAACAAATCGCGATTACATGAAAAGTATTTATTGGATACTTGAAACCATATAATGGCTTAGATTAGTATTAATGCAAACTATTTATCATTGTTAAAGTGCAATTTTTAAAGAATGAATGTTGAAAATATCAAGTTAAAACGATGAATCATTTACTAATTAATCGGAATTCGGTATTCAGTAACATATAAAGTGTTAAACAAATAAACCAAACCAAATAAAACCAAACATTTTCTAAACTTAATTTTAATTAAAAATATTGCATTGGTTATAATTAAAAAGGTTTATTTTTGCTTGTGTGGAGGGGTGGTTTTGTTTTGATTCTTGCTTAGTTTCTTTTTTTCTTTTTGCTTTATTTTTTATTTTATTTAATTAATTATTTTTTGGGGGGGGATTGGATATATTTGTTCAAAATTTTATAAGGTATCAAAACTGAAAAATAAATAAATAAATAAAATGAAATAAAAAAAAACAAATAAAACATGAAACGTTCAGATAATATCGAATTGCAAAAGTCGATAAGTTCAGACGTAGATCTGCCAAGACACAACCTGGTTTTAAGAGAATAATATTTGACCTTTTGACCGTTACATAGAAATAGTCAAAAGGGCATCGCTAAATCTTGACTCGTTATTTCCAAAATAACAAGAACGCTGTCGATACTTTTTTCTTTTTTTTTTTTTTTTTTTTTTTTTTTGTCTTGAAATCTTCTAATTTCGTCAGTACGGAAAGTGAATGAATAATTGTTAATGCCAAAACGGGATATAACATGAATTAGATAAAATAGCTTAATGAGATTTTTGTCGAAAAAGATAGTTCTTTTGTTCCTTTAATTCTAAACTTTATAATAAAATTTGAAATTTCATAATTATCAGTAATTATTTTAACATAGATATTTTAAACTGCATCCTCGTAAACTATGAACCGGAGCGTTTATCTTTTAAATTCAGTTATATTACCACTGTCCCATAATAGTTGTTACGTTTGTATGCAGAGTACATAACTTTATGGTTTTCAAGTAATCTGATAATTTGTGAATAAGATGCTTATTTTGAGCGTCTTGTTGTGGTGTGCAGTGGTCAACAAGTTAACATGGCGAATCATCAAATGATGAGTTTGATCCTCGCGTGTAGCCTTGTGCAAAATCTAAGCTGGAAACTTCGTCGTAGTGTAAGGATAAACAACCTAAACTTGAAAATCAGTTATTACTGATCAACGTGCTATATATTTGTGATCTGTTGCCAAATTGAAACTACACTTAGTAAATAACGATAAGATGTTTATTTTCCTAAGTGACTGGCTTGTGCTAAGGCTGACAATGAGTGGAACAATTCTTTACTGTTACGACTGCTTTAACGAAAAGATATTCACTGGAGAGTGGTTTGCTAAAGTTTTCGCTTACTCTTTCTCTTCCTTGTCAATCATTATGGAATGCAAAAGAAAAGACGTTCTAGTCAAAATATCTATCGGTGATTCCATGATCAAAAAAAATATTGAATGCATGCCAGAACCAAATTTACTTCACCATTCCGTTTTCCATACTTATGATCACATTTTTGTATTTAATAATTATTTTTAAAAAGGTAATCGCTTTAAGACTATCTGGGGTTCGGTATCAAGACTCGTTCTTTATATAGAATCCATATCATAATTAACAATAAATAAATTAGAGAAAGTACACAATAATTAAAATTTAATGATAATCGTTATTGTGGTGTCCTCGTAGTGTAATCGTTAAACCGCTGGACGGCGGAATCGTAGTAAGCGCGTTCGAACTTCGGTCACGCTATTACGTTCACTTTCAGACAAATACCCTTGGGAAAGGTATGAACCCCCTTGTCCTCCCAGCAATGGGTTAAACAGTACACGTGCTGTCCTTCTGGAAGGATTGCTTTGGCATTAAATAACCTACGAAGGTTGACATGCTAAAAACCAACCAAAATAATCGCTATAGAGAAATTAAAATAATCGGGGTACGCGCGATCAAAAACTATACACTTTTATTTTTTAATTGAAAATTACATTATATTTTGCGATGACATTAATCTCACAACGATGTACCATTTTTACAATATTATGGTAACATCGAAATAATAGAAAATCAGAGCATTTTAATATACGTGTTGTGTGCAATGCTACTCTGTTGTAGATATAATGTGGATACGTTGTAACAGTTGTTTAGAACTTTACTGAGCTGCTTAGAAGAGCTAAAGATTTCACTGTTATTGTAAAATTTAATTATAATGAGCAATTAGCTGACAAATTTTCCTACCGCCATTGTTATGCGAATTTATTGGAAGATGGCAAATTATTCGATCTAATATTGAATAACAGATGATTCAGGGAGTGATATGTAATTTTCCTTACTCCTCGATACAAGGACGATGAGAAGAAACAAATTTGCAATTCTCTTTATATGACTTTTAAAATATGAATGTTTGAAAGAAACTGATATAAAGTTTATCGTGAAAGATTTAAGATGTGAATATTTGAAAATCATTATACACTAGTTGAATACTCTCACTAATAATCGAGTACATGAATGGGAATTCAACTATTCAAATTTGATTGATTAACTGATTTTAATGCTATGTCAACCAGTCGAGGGTTATTTCATGTTTGGTGGTTAGGGAATCTCGTTCATTATACTTTATATTTACATTTTTATGTAGTTGCTTTATAAGATGGTTTGGTTTTGGTTTCTTTGTTTAATGGCATATCAACCATTGTAGGTTATTAAATGCCAAAGCCATTCTCCTAGAAAAATAGTACTGGTACTATTTAACCCATAGCTGAGAGGACAAGGGGGTTCATACATTCCCCAAGAGTATTTGCCCGAAAGTGAACGTAATAGCGCGACTGGAGTATGAACTCGCTTACTACGATTCCGCAGTCCATCGCTTTAACCATTACACCACGAGGACACCTCCTGTTTTATAAGAATTTTTTTCTGCAAACCTATGATATTAAGTATTACTATTCGATATTAATAATTTGCACACATTTATATGGTTTCAATGATTCCAATCTGGTTGGTTGGTTGGTTGGTTGGTTGCATTTTTATACAAATAATCAGTTCTTTTTCAAACAATTCAGTTTAATTGCCAAAATCATTTCAATTTCAACCAATTCAGTTTCGTCAGACAGTTCTAATTCAAACAATTCAGTTTAGTATAAGTATGGTTTTTGTCCACACACACATAGTTAAATGTCAAAACAGTTCTATTTCAAACAATTCAATTTAGTATAAGTACGCAGTTTAAATATCAAAACAATTCTATTTTAAGTAATTCAATTTAGCAGTATGCTGTTTAGTTGTATTTGACCCATAGATAGGACCCTATCAGGTGCTACCACTCCGGGCCAGAGTGGACCTTGGAGTGATGGCAATGAAGGGGTACTCCTCTAGCAATACTGGAACCGCACCATCAGATTATTTAATGTTATAACCAGGAAACTCCTTGAGGAGTCTTACCCCTCTGAAGAGATGCAGTCAGTGTATTCTAAACCCCCTGCTGACTGGGCCAAATTCCTACCTAATACTGATACTAATCTATACGTAATTTTATGGTTTCAAGTAACAATTTCTTTTTAATTATAATCATTTTCTTACACACAATTACAAAGATTCAAGTCACATAATAATCTTCAGTTAATAATTATAGCTTTAAGTAACTATTCTTACTGCAAACAATTCACTAAACAATGCGGAATTAAGTATTCCAACCTAATAATTTTCAAATAGATCTATTTGACCTTTAGATGAGATCGTAACAGGTACTACCACTCTGAGTCAGAGTTGACCTGGGAGTAATGGCTCCAAAACTGAAGCCTCGCCACCAGATGCAGCTGAATGTCATACGGAAGAGACATTTTTAGGAGGTCTTACCTGTCTGCAGGGAAAACAGTCAACGTAGTCAACACCACGCTGTCCGGGATGTCTTGAAATTTGAGTATAATTCTGTTGGCTCAATGAACGCATAGAGGTATCTAGTTTGTTCTGCTTCTTTTTTGCTTTTTTAAAATCTTTTTTTTTTTAATTTATTTAACATCTGCAGTGCGTGTGCTTAAGGCTATATTATCTGTACATCCATATCTCCATTAGTGAATGCCAAAAATTTACAAATGCTAGGTGTTTGGACGTTATCACGTATCTGTTTCTATCTGGTTTATTTAATATTTTACTTCGGAGTAATTTTCTTGGAAATAACATAAGTCTTAGACCTTCCTGGGTATTCTTCTAGCAATAACTAACGTCATCAGAACATAGCGAACAGCCAATAAGAACAATAATTATCATATTATTTTCATTTTAATTTCAAGCCTTAGCACTATTCCTCAATTGGACAAAGCTCATGTTTCAAATTGAGAAATGAATAGAATCAAGAACTGTATGCATTCCTGTTTGTACATTGATGTGCTCTTTTCTTCTACGTTCTTTCAGCGGATTTCATCCTTTGAGGATGGTTAATTCATATATTTTTGTGCTGTTTACAACGCAGTTGAACACGTCTAAGTTATTCTGCCGAATAACTTCGAGATTTCAAACGTGTATCATAGTGTACTTGTTCAGGATTTTCGACTTCTTACCTTTCGCAAAAGTATTCGGCAACTTGTAATAAAATTTCTTTGCGAGCTCCATTCTCTGGCATTCGAATCTTTTATTCATTTCTAACTCTCTCTCACACATACACGATGCTCCCCCTATCTATCTATCTATATATATGTGTGTGTGTGTGTGTGTGTGTGTTTGGTTTGGTTTGGTTTCTTTGTTTAATGGCATATCAACTCTTTGTAGGTTATTTAATGCCAAAGCCATTCTCCAAGAAGAACGGTAGTGGTACTATTTAACCCATAGCTGGGAGGATAAGGGGGTTTATACATTTCCCAAGGGTATTTGCCCGAAAGAGAACGTAATAGCGCGACTAGAGTACGAACTCGCTTACTACGATTCCGCAGTCCATCGCTTTAACCATTACACCTCTGTGTCTGTGTCTGTAAACTAGAATAAATGTCTACTCACCTCATGACAGTCTCGTTACTACTAGTTTCACGTTTTTTTTTTTTTAAGATATAAGCATCATAATTGACAGGGTTTTTTTTTTTATTTTTATCTTTATTTTTATCTTTATTTATTTGATTTATTTGATTTTTCTTTTTGCATTTTCGCAAGGAGATTAGTAGACATTTATTTAGTATAATTTTTATCCTGGTTTAATGGCTGGTATTACAGCACCTTTCTGATTTTAGAGAAAACGTTTTTATAATAATTTGTTGATTATATATATATATATATATAT
>OY757917.1:60003529-60023529 GCA_963585895.1 Sepioteuthis lessoniana
GTGTGTGTGTGTGTGTGTGTGTGTGATTGTAAAATGTTGGAAATAGAAAGCATCAACCAAGAAATCTTCAAAAATCGTGTTACTAAATATTTAGAACTCATTTAGACAGGTCTTGGTGAAATCTAAGTCTTTTCCTTTTTTATTGAACCAACTACTTTAAGTATCAATTTTATTCTTTTCTATTTTTTTAATGTCACCTAAAGAATGCTGCTGCGTTTATACTAGAAGGGAATTCGAACAATTCATAGAAAAATCATTGCTTACAAAACACAAAACTCTCTACAGTGGCATCTTTAAAAAAATAATTTGAAACAGTTGAATAATACAGGAAACAGCTTTCTGACACAGACCTAATTTTGATCTTTAATATTATGTTATTTATAAACGCACAGACACACACACACACACACACACACACACACACACACACACACACACACACACACATATATACCCACCCCATCCCTACTTACATTATCAATTTAGTATTGGGGAAGCCAAGTATTCTCCCACGCATACATGTTCATCCCCATTCTACTCATGAACGTGGTACTTGCTCGTTGAATTTAGGGGATAAAGAGTGTGATCTGATACCCTATCTTGAGCAATATTGTGGTTAGATTCGTCATCTCATAGTAAACAAGTAAAACAAAATCTCTAAAACTAAAACGATAATCCAGACCTTATTAGGTTCTCTTATTCTGTATCACACATATATTCTACAATGCAGATCTAGTTTGCCGTTGATAGTTGAATCCATGCCGGTTGATCATGGAATACGACTGAACTAGTTGAGTCGGCCATTAAAATACACAACTTTTACATTAAAAAAGAACTTAAAATACCAATAAAAATATAATGTGAAAACAGCTTTAGGGAATTAGTTATTCAGTAAGGTTGTGCATAAAGTTTTATGCATGGAAATCAAAAACAGGTCAATAAAGGTAATCACTTTTAAATATGGACAATTTTGGGGCCATTTTGTGACCATATAATGTACATTAGGTACGATAATTTGAACACACACACACACACACACACACACACACACACACACACACACACACACACACACATATATATATATATATATATATATATATATATATATATATATATATATATATATATATATTGTAATCCACAGACAGACTGTTTCGTTCTATCAGAACTCTTCAGTGTGGCTAGACACGCAGGACGCTCGAAGCCGGGATCGAAACCCGTCCAACTTTACGTTAGACTGGCAGAAGTACCAAGCGTTATCCTAAAGCACATTTTGTTAAACTCATTTTTTTTTTCTCCAAGAGCTTTAGAAAATATTTTTACAAAGGATGCACTTTCTTTCATTTTTTTGTTTGTTTTTTTTTTGTTTTGGGTTTGAGTTTTTTTGTGGGGGGAGTTAAGCCACTTTAAAATCGCACTTCTAAAATAAATTTTTCTCAAATTATCGCAAATAAAATTCAAATATACATTTGAATTGTCTAAATCACCACGTGTTTAAGCATCTATTTTGCATTAATACCAGGTCTATAATAGATAATAGAAAATTCTTGAAATATTGACTTTTGATCTTATCAAACGTTGTTTTTGGTAATGATATATAATAGGGATTTGTAATTTACCTTTCTCTCTTTTAGTATTAAATAATCCCTAGCTGCTTGCTCAAGACATTTTTTCTAGAGGAATTTATTTTGGATACCAATTTATTTGCTTTCTCTACAAAACAAACATTTTAGATTAATTTTACACCCCAAAATTCTAGGAAATCCAGGTATGGCTGAGAAACGCTGTCCTATGGATATCAATTTTATGCGTTTTCTAGAAGAATAAGGCCGTCTTGATCAATTTTAAACTAAAATGTTCAAGATGCTTCCAGAGGTGAATGCACTCGCACAATCTTTAAAACACACCTTGAGGCCAAAGAAGTTCACACGCCAACTTTCTGTAAGATTTGGCCATTAGACAATCAGTGTATAGATAGCAAGCTTGCAAGCAAGCATACAAATGAAGATATATATATATATATATATATATATATATATATATATATATATATATATATATATAGCGATTGCAGTTGTTTATAATGACAATAAAGCTATCCATAAGAACTGATGGGAAGCTGGTAAGTCAATTTATGCAAAACAGTTGGATATACATAATATCAAAGAGTTCTAATGGGTTTTATATTATTTAATAAAGTTATAAAGTTAATATTGTTCTGTAGAAGAATTTCGAAGTTGTGTAACAAAATACTTTTAATTCAATTGATTAACACTCAATTTAAACAATTTTGATTTTTGTCCAGATTGTCAGTCCAAACTCAGAATAAAGTGATGGAATTATTTTATCTCTCGGGTTTGCAGAACTAACTGTAAATAAACCTAAGTAGTAACGTTTAATTAAGATTTAGTGATTATTTTAGTAAGATTATTCGTTATTTTGAAATTCTAAAATTTAGACTCTGTGTGATTAGTTATATCCTGCAGCAAAATAATTATTTTTTTATACTTAGAAACCCCAACTATCACCAATTTTTTTTCTTATAAGGAATATTTTTTAAAGTTAAAATCCTCTTCATGGTCCAATAAGTATATATACTAATTCTGGTAGCTGTACTTCAAACAACTTTGCCCTCTAATGTGAACAGATAAATAAACACTTCCTAGTGATTAATGTCGATAAAATGATTGTATTCAATTAATTTAAAGCTTTTTGGGATAAAGATTATCAACTGAGCACTAAAACAGGTAGTTTATGAACTCTTACTGATGATTTCAGTTTATTTTTTCAGACAGTTTAAATCTTAATTAATTTTACAATCAATGGTCAAATATAATTCACAAAAAATGAATCTGAAATTATAAATTATTTTATTCACTGCTTACATAATAACAGTAATAATAATAATGATAATCTGGACCTTGCTAGGGAATTGAAAAAGCTGTGGAACATGAAAGTGATGGTTATACTAATTGTAACTGGTACAGGGACTAAAGGATTGGTACAAGGACTGGAGGACTTGGAAATAAGAGGAGGAGTGGAAATCATCCAAACTACAGCATTATTGAGATCAGCCAGAATACTGATGAGAGTCCTGGAGACTTGAGGAGACTTACTGTCACTCAAACTCCAGTGAAAGACCATCAGCTAACGCTGATGTGAAAAACTCTCAAGGAGTAAAATATTAATGTAATGATTAAAAGAAAATTAATCTTATTGGTGTTTTGAGACAAATTTAGATTGTGCATTTAATGTCTTTAGCAATTTACTTATAGATTTTATGCATCATTATTCTATTTTTACTCATCTCAAAGTTCTCATAACTGATATGTTCTCTTGGGAGACTTGAAAATATATTGATTAAACCCTCAACTCATAATTTGTTTCATTTATTGTTGATGTCATTTTTCTTGTGTTGAACCAATGATTATATTGTCCTGGGTATAACACTAAACTGCTTCTGATGATGAGTCTTCAGTCCTGAAGTTTTAGGGGAATGTAGTGTACTCCTTCATTGCCATTCCTCAGTGGTCCACTCTAACTCAGATTGATATTTAACTCTACCTCCCACCAGACAGAATTTGACACAAGGTCTTTTTCATAGTGGAGAGTTTGGAAAGTGGGGTCAGGCACAAACCAAGACTGGAGCCCTGCTGGACTATGCTTGTCATCAGCTCACTCAGTGCATTGTGAGCCAGATGAGCCTGTTGGACTTGAACTCATTAGATGTTTCATGAGTCTGGCATGTATACCTCCTCATTGCTTAACTAAACCCGGGAGTCTAGTGATATGCTGTGCTATCAATGACATCATTGCCCACCTGCAGGTGGCCCATTTATGGGTCAAATAGATTTGTTCAGTCTTTTACTCAGAATTATTATTAATAGTTATTTGAAACCAGACAGCTGGGTACAAATTATTCATATTAAATAGCATTACTATTGAACATTTAACTATATGCAAACAAATAATTAATATTAAATAGAACTATTAGTATTAAATAGCAATATTTGAAACCATTTAACTATGTGCAAAATATAATTGATATTTAATAAAATTATTAGTGTTAAATAGAAATGCTGGAAACCATTTAATTCTGTGCAAAAAAATTAGCTCTCATTTCAAAATAATGTTACCAGCAACTTATTCACTTATAAATCACACACACACACACACACACACACACACACACACACACACACACACACACACACATTTATATATCATCATCACCGTCATCGTGTCGTGCTGCTGGTACGGATTTCACTGACTCATTCTCACCATTTATCTCTATTATCCATCGCAGATCTTCTAGACTACATCCTGTGTTTGTACAGAGCAATTGTAGATATTGCACATCAACGTGAAGGGATCAATTGGAGACCATTGCTTACGAGTTCATATTACTTATTCAGCATTGCCCCACATGTCTTGTCCATGTATTTGGATGGTTTTAGAGATGGGAGGTATGTGCAGTACAGCCGCTGTTTGGGGGAATGTTGCTTTCAGGATTTATTCAATATAGCTCGTAACATTCTTGTGCAATTCCCTCAAGCTTTTCTTATACACTTAGTCAGTGTCTATGTGGTGCATCCATATAGTAGAATTGACACAACCCCTGCTTGGAAAAAATTGCAATTTTTTTAATCAGATAGCTTTTATTTCAATATGATCGATAACCTTTCGATAGCAGTCCATGACTTTGCTAGTCGTATATTGATATCATTTTCAGTTGATGAGATGCTGCTTTCGAGGTAGGTGAACTTATTCACTAGTTTCAGAGAGTTACCGTTTTGTGTGGAGATGTCTCCTACCATGACTCTCACTCAAACCATATATATATATATATATATATATATATATATATATATATAATGCCAAATCTAGTTTTATATATATATATATATATATATATATATATATATATATATATAAAACTAGATTTGGCATTAGATAACCTGCAAGGGTTGATATGCTATGACACCAACCAACCAACCAACCAAAGATCATCCCTAATTTATAGTGACAGATTCTTTGTAAATTGCATAAAAAGTTCAAAGATATTTGACTGTAAGAGCTGATCATTCTTTGGGTTGTGTTTTTTATTAATATATTTTGGCCCATCCATTCTACAGCCTTTTCATGTTTACTGTAAGGAAAGAGAAATGTCTCCTTATTATTTGAAAAATTTTAAAAGGAATTTAAAGCATCCTCAATTAATATGAAAAGACCTGTTACACAGATGGTTAAAATTGTATCACCTGCACAGCTCACATTGCTGAGAATGAGCTAAGCTGCATGGTATATTGGCTATCATTTGTGTGTCATCTTTTATCTGCAAAAAAGAGACTCTTATCTTTTCTTATTGGTGGTACACCAGAAAAAGAAGGTAGCAGCATAAATCAATCAAAAGGTTATAGCAACAACTGCTACCATGTTCAATAGTTCAATAGGCCAAACAAGAAATATTATGATTCTTCTTAAAATTGTGAACAGTACATTTGATTATTAGATATCTCTTAAATGTATTTATGAGACAGAAATACATACATGAGACATGAGATCTTTATATAACAATTCAATAACACCATGAATAAGAAGTTAAGAAGTATGAAAATAACCTTTCTCATACCATTAACCATTAAGCCACTTGCATTTTTTTTTTAACTCATCATAAAATTAATCAGTTCAAATAACAGACTTTAGTAAAACAAAAAAATATTGGAGTAATCCTTTTCATTAAAAATATCTTCTTTGGGAAAAGAAATAAAATCATTCTGTTTTGTTTTTTGGGGGTTTGGGGGTTTCTTAGGGGTTTTTTTATTGGTAAATTCTTAAATAGATAAACCTCTGTAAACAATGATTTATCAAATATAACAAATATATAATTTTCCTAAATTGCATAGTTAAGAATTTTTAAGTATCCTTTTGTTATAATCTAATATTCCTCTGTTTTCTATTCTATGTATTGTTATTCTTAGCTTCAAAACTGCAAGAATTTCAATATTTTATCTACCACTAAAACAAAAGATATCATCATCATCTTGCCACCAGCACAGATATCCCTGACCCTCTCTCGCCACTCCTCCCTATCATTCATTGCTTCTGGCAGGTCCTCAGGGCTACATCCCATATCCTCGCAGAGCTGCTGTATGTAGGCTTGAGCTGGTCCTCCTGTTTTGCTCAGCCATGTGAGGGGGTCCATAGGAGAACATCACTTATGAGCTCACAGCAAGCTTACTGAAAAGTAGTACAAGACTAGGCATGACTGAGTGGGAAAGGAGATCTTCTGGGAATTGTGCAAGAGATAAAAAATTTGACTATACTAACAAATGGTATATAAACTAGCCAGAATCTGTACAAGAAAATAAGATGCATAAAATTCTTAGGGATTGTGTTATACAAACAAATCACTCAATCTTGGCCAGAAGGCCAGACCTAGTTTTAATCAACAATAAAAAAGAATTTGTTATCTTGTAGATTTTATTGTTTCAGTGGATCACATTAAAAATGAAAGGAAGTGAAAAGATTAGTAAATACTTGGATCAAGCCAGAGAACTGAAAAAGCTGAGGAACATGAAGCTGACAGTGATACCAATGATAGTAGTGCACTAGGAACTGTCCCCAAACGCTTGGAAAAGGGCCTGATGGCTTTGGAAATCAGAGGAAGAATCGTCACCATACTGGCTACAGTATTGTTAAGATCAGCTCCAGCAAAAAAATACCAGCTGATGCCAGTATAAGAAATTCACTAGGAGTAAAATAAGAACAACAACAACAACCACAACATAGTATTAGTTGATAAAAAGAAGAAAAATTGTCAGCTTGTATGCTTTAGCATTCCATCAAGACACATTAAAAATAAAGGAAAACAGGAAACTGGGAAAACAGATGGACCTTACCTGAGAGTTAAAAAAATTATGGAACATTGAACTGATAGTGATAGTGATGACAGTTGAATCCCAACAAACATTCTTGAAGAACCTTAAAATGAGACTAGGGAAACTAGAAATCCAAGGCTGAATTTTAGACTATATATTATTTTTGGATATTAGAAATGTTATGAATAAACACTGCAATATTTCTCTACTTGTGGCCATCATTTCAGAAACACAGTTATCCTGGTTAAAGTACAGTTTTATCCTTTTGAATTGTTTTTGCCAGTCACAGTAATTTTATCATAATTAATGTAGATGATATTGTATTGAACTGCAGTGATTCAGCAAAGGTTGGCAAGTAACTGTGTAGATAAGAAGTGTTCATCTCTTTCTATAAACATATTAGTTGTGTGTTAAGGCAACTCACATGGTGTACTTATTTATTTATTTGTTTGTTATGCCTCCTTGAGCATCTCCCCTTTTACTATCTTCTCACATCAACCTTTAAAAAAATCAATTTTTTGCACAGAATATATACAATATTAATACAATATGTATATACAGATAAAATTTTGTTAAGTAATTCATCCTATAGTTACTAAAAATGCATTCTTTGTTTCTTTTCTTACATTATTTTTCAAATCATCCAATTCAATCTTAATTCTTTTTGCACTATTACTGTTCTTAATCCGATAAGGCAATTTACTTTATTAGCAAAAAATCCAGTTGATTATTAGATTTAGTTTTTGAAATCTACAAGGACTGTATATTTCTAGTTTGAGGAGAAATATTTAAAATACGTCAACCATAATTAGTAATTCCTTTAATTTTTTTTGAAATTTTCAATCAGATCACTTCTTATTCTTCTTTCTAGAAAAGAAGTTAATCCTAATTCCTCCAATATATCCCAATAACTGTAATCTTTTACTCTTTTTATTAGTTTTATCACTCTTCTTTTATGCCCTAAAATCTCAATATTACACTCCAAATTCCATTTTGAGACACTAATTACAACATTCTATGTGGTAATATAGTGGTTAGCAAACTGGATTTGCAAACCATTGTTTGTGAGTTCAGTTCTTAACTTGATAGCATATACTTTCAGCCTTGTTCCATAATTGAATTAAAACTAGTAAATAACTACATTACTTGTGTATTGAAATTCTCAGCATTCTTCTTTGAAAAATAGAAACTGAATACACAGTTTAAAAACAATTTTTCACTGGCTGAAAAGTTTTCCATGCGTTTAATATTTACCTTGATTCAGTTTACTCATATATTTTTATCATATATATTATGAGAGAATCTTCATTCAGCTTTAAAATGATACCAAACTTTAGAATTTTGTTAAAAAATAGGGAGGTATTTAATACTTTTTAGACAGACTAATCTGTTCTTGCTTGCCAAACACATTTGTTCACAACTAAATCTAATAATTACAATTGGTCATACTGAGTAGGTGTTACTCTATTTGTCCATGTGGATGGAATCTGACACAAGGTTAATTTTAGTGGAAGTATCTTCATACATAAATGTGTAGTTCCTGAAATTGACCAGTCTCATCTTTTTAAACTACCTCAGGTATTAAGGATCAATGCTGATTCTTTTGAATTCAATGGAGAAGTGTAATCTAGAAAGATTCACCCATGAACTGGATTTAAAATTTTTGGATTCAGGCCACAAAAGCAGCATCAGAAGTATACAGGATATAAATTTGTTTCAAATTCACATCTGACTTAGCTAAAAACTAATAAAATTAAGAAATAAATTCAACCTGGGAAAGGTTAAAAGTCTGATCAGCAAGTCACAACAAGTTACAGAAGACTCCTCTTGTTAAGATACTCTTATGGATTTAACAGTGAATTTTATTAATAATCATTTTAAGATTATTAGTAATTGAGAAGAATTTTCTTTTAAATTTCTTTTTAGATTTTGGTGTTACTTTAAGCTGCATTATTTTAAGGGTTTACAAATTTCATTTTTAAAAATAATGTACAAAAATTTTCATGCTGCTGAAAACTAATCTCCAATGTGCCATTAGTACAAGAGCCAATGGGACAAATGCCATGAGTTTACAGCATTATAAAAATACTTTTTTTTATTGATTTTTTCATCATTTAATTGACTATATGCAATAATAATATCAGTTATGCTAAAATATACTGCTTTGAAAATAACTGTCATAATGAGAAATGCCATCATATTTTTATCTGTGATTGTGGCTATGACTATTCAGTTTGGGCAAGATAAAATAAATCTTATAATACATCTTGAAAAGGATATTTTTAGCAAAACTGGAAGTAAGAAAACCTTTTCATCTATATTATAATCATCCAATTTTTTATGCACACACACACACACACACACACACACACACACACACACACATATATATATATATATATATATATATATATACACATATATATATATATATATATATATATATATATATATATATATATGTATATATACATTTTTTTTTTTTTTTTTTTTTTTAGGAAAAACAACAAAACCGGTCACAAAGGATTATAAATTTATTTCCATCCTGTTACGCATTTTTGAAATTTCCAAAAACACAAAAATGCGTAACAGGATGGAAATAAATCCATAATCCTATGTGACCGGTTTTGTTGTTTTTCTTAAAAAATCTATTGCTCTGTATTATTGTTACATTGAGCTCTTTACCAGGAAAATTTAAATATTCACTCATGAATAATTTCTTGTCCTGATGAAATTACTCCCAACTCCAGTTTAACTGGACCAAAGAATACTATATATATATATATATATATATATATATATATATATATATATATATATATATATATATATATATATATATATACATTACAGTAACATGGCTATACTGAAACAGGATCTCTTTATGTAATACTATTAAGAGGCTTAAACTAATAAGATTAAGCAATTTATTAATCAATTTGTGACTTGATAATAATAGTATGGTGTTTACATTCATGCTCTCCTCAATCATTATAGTTTGTCATAAGAAATGACTATTAAATGCAAATTATGGAATATATCCCCCCCCAATTTATTTTTTTAACAATAATGATATAAGTTCAATAGATAGGATGTGATTCAACATTGCCCTTATTGACTATTGAAGGTGTCTTTTTAGCAAATACTAATTAAAATGCTTTTTGAAAAATATCAACAAAGAAATGAAATATGTTAAAAAATGCTTAGTTTTTAGAAAATAAAATTTTAGTGTTTTTGTATTTCCATTAAAAAAAAAAAACTTTGATGTCTATACATTTACTAGATATATAAGAATCTTGCAAATCAGTGAGACAAGAACTGTTAGAGAATCTGAATTATTCTTCTATTATTTCTCTTACTATTTAACTGTTGAAGCAGAACACATTTCAAGCATAATTGAAGTTATTATCTTTCTGAAATGAATGTCAAGGCTTATTGAGTCAAAGGCTAAGGAGTAATTGAAAGCACTAAATTGAACAAAATAATTTTTAATTTTTAAATTGCATCACTTTTCAACATCCTTTCCCAGGGTGACACAAATGTGCATTACATTCAGAAAGAAAACAGCATCATATTTGCAATAGCCATTTTAGGTGCAAACAGATATCACCAGTTGATATTCTTTAAAATTTATTTGGGTTTGAATAGCTACTGATTTTCAGTCACAATTTTCAATAATTTTAAAATCAGCAAGGGGCTGAATAAGGGTGAAATTATAAAATTTCAAGTCTTCACTTGAGATAGTTTCTTTGTGTTTTTGTTTTTTTTTAATGATGCACTGTAAATTTTACTTCATTATCAAGAATCCATGTGAAACATGATAAATTTAATCCCTTTATTGGTCAAGTCATTTTTCTAAGTCTACTATTTATAAAAAAATCTGTATATCATCAATATTATTTTCTATGACAAAAAAGGCTATTATTTTTCTGATCAGAATTTTAACTTGTAAATGTAACAAAAAACAAATTCAAAATCAGTACCCAAAACAAAGTTGGTGTTTAGTGGGGAAATTTATTTAAAACAGTTAAAAGTATAACTAATATTGATAAGTATTTTCTTTCTTTTGATTATTAATTGCATTTTTATCCTAATTCACTCAGATTATTATTCTGCATCAAAGCAATTCAGAATGACAAAACATCTACTCTTCATGTCTCCATTGCCTGGTTAAATGCATAAGCTGCTCAACGAACTGAACTACAAAGTTACTGTTCAAATCACACCAATAAATTCATCCTTTATTATGTTTCTCAATATCTTTTGGTGACATATTCTTTTTTAAGCTTATAATATTAAAGATAAATACAGGATAATAAAGTCTTTTTTATAAATTATTTCTAATAACATATATTTTTAATTAAATAAAAGATATGAATTTATATTCCAAGAACATTGCCAAATGCTTTAGGCATCTAAAGAAAGTCAAATGCCATAATGCATAAAATCTTGATGATAATAATCAAGATGATAGACAGAAATTCAAACAAATCAGTTTATAAAAATTATCTTATTTCTGAAATTTGGACTGTAATATTCTTAGATTTTCATTTTAGTATAAGTAAAAATAATTATTTAAGTGAATTTAAAATTTCTCTCTACATATAAATACTGTCACATTTTGTCAGTACATATAAATACTGACATTTTTTTTCTCAAATTCTTCTAAATACCTTGTTGGTGAGACTTAGAATATGCTGACTGAATCACATAGGGCTGTTCTAGGTATAACACTAAACTGCATCTAATGAGGAGACTCCAGTTCTGAAGATCCTGACTGATGTAGAGTACCCTTCATTACTCCGAGATCCACTCTGACCAAGAGTGGTAGTACTTGTCAGGGTTCCATCTATGGGTGAAATACAACTGTTTAAAAATTATTTTTATTCAGTTGGACCAGGAGAAAAAATCTTAAAGTAACAAAACTATGAAAAATGTGAATGTGAGTATATGATTGTGATTCCCTAGCCTCTAGGCATAAAATAAACCTAGATAAATTGACATGTCATCAAAATCAGTCAATTGGTGAAATTATTCCAAGGTTTCTTTTTATTTTATCTTGCCAAACACAATTCAATCTACTTGTACAAATGGGATTAAGAAAATTCATTTTTACAAAATAAGAACTTAAAAGACCTTAAATTTTACTCTTATGCCAATTTTTATTAGATATTTTATTCTATTCTAGTATCCTTGCCATTTTATTCATTCTTAATCACATTATTCATGGTTTAAATAAATCTTTACTAATAACAGGACTACTTTTTTGTGTGTTTGTTTCTGACATACTAAAATAAGAAAGCCTATTGGTGTTATTTTTTACATAAAGATTTACAAGATTTCTACTTCAAATCAAATTAAGTATATTGCTATGTTAAATTAGAATTGAACTTCATTCATGGTTACCAGATATTAAACATAAAAAATCTCCTGTTCAAAACATTAGAAACAATTTTATATCGTAAGATTCTTTATTCCTTTTTCTTAAAAATATCACAATGATTTATAAAATAAAAATATTTTTTATTCAAGTTTTTGATATATTTTAATCATATATTGTTTATCACTATTTTTCTCATGGCCAGTACTGTAATGGTTGCTTTAGGGTTAGATCAACGAAAAACCTTTTCATACTAGCACCAAATGGGAGAAGCTTTAATACCCAGAAGCTTTGTCTCACAAAAATTCTAAATCTTAATTTTGAGCATCAGAATATTTCTCTTAGTAAAAGTTACTTTTTTAGATGTAAATAGTGTCAAGGATTTTATTTTTATTTTTTTCATTTGTCATGGTGTGTTATACATTTTAATGATGTTGACATATTTGGAATTATTATCCATCAGGCAATGCCAGTTATTCCTGCTAATATGAATTATTGTGCTGAGAACTGTTTATATTTAAAAAGGTGTCATAATAAGTGTCTTCAATTCTATGAAGCTTAAAAAAACAGTAAGTTACTTTGTCCTGAAAATATCCTGTTATCTTGCTAGTGAGAAGTCAGGAAATAAGATCTTCTCTATGTCTTAGAAGATTCATTGATTGATTTTACAACTGATATTAGATCTAGTTTTGAAATGGTTTCCATTAAAAGACAATTGCCTTCATTCTGTATATTTTGTGGCTGCTATTTGCATTTTAATTCAATACGTATAATCGAATTTTGAGAAATCTTTGCCAGTGGCAGTCAAAGAAGCCGGGTGTTTTAGAATTGGCATGAATGAGAGGAGTGACTTGGAGCAATCATTCAGATTCTCTTGAGAGAGATTAAAAATCCTATAGCTCATTCTGGCGAACATCTTTTTCTTTTTTCTTTTTTATTAAATTTTTCTTTATTGTAATATTTTAATTGGTAGATTCTCAGGATGTCTTCATTGTATCTTCACATCTAAATATATGCCTAACTATAAAAACAGAAACATCATTTCAATTTTTAAATATTAAGACTTTCCAATATATATATATATATATATATATATATATATATATATATATATATATATATATACCAACCCCTCTGCATAAACAGGATGTGACACAAGGTCAATTTAAAAGGAATTTACTGGTCAGAGTTTTCCTCCTACAAGACCAGTTACCATACTAAAATTAAAGAGTCCAGGTTGCCTTTCAATTTGACCATAGCTGGAGTAAGAATAATTGGATTCTTATCTTTCCCAAGGGTATTAGGCATTGTGTGCAAACAGCCCTGTTCAGGATTTTAAAATTTTTAACCTTTCAACATATGTATATATACATATATAGTGATAAAGCAAAAGAAAATGAGATTAAGATATCCAACAAAAAAGTTCTTTGAATCTCAGCAAATTTACTGCTGATTTCATCATATAATAATCATTAACTTATGAACCAAAATTCAACCAAAAAGCATGAACCAAAATTTGCCTATGTAATAAAAGCCTGAAGCAATACAGTATTTTTTATGGAACAAGGTAACAAAACTCCTTGCTCTTCAGGCTAGGATTAGAGTGTACTATCTGTTCAGCTCTCAGCTGTATTCTTGTCTTTAGGTGGGATGTAACAAAAAAAAAAACAAAGTCAGTTTGGTGCTGATACTCCAGCCCTGCAACTGTACCTCCTCTTTGGGAAGAGTTGAAATAATCTGGTTCTTTTCTGACACTGGTCATGGTGACTAGACAATATTTATCTTTGCCCACACATATATGGGCCTACCTATAAAAATGACAATGTGTTGCGTACTCTCTTCAAGGGAAAAGGGGATTAATAAAGTAATGACTTTCTTTTTGGAAAGATCTCTTGTGAGAGATTACAAATAGGTGATTTTCATGGTTTATAAGCATATCTATAAATGTAAGTAAATGACAAATAACAAAATAGAATTGTGTTGATCCTTTAAGCAAGTCAATCAATTAGATACCAAAGTGTTTTTACTCCTTGGATATTTGCCATTCTTAGTTTAGCAAAATAAACATTTATACCACATTTCCAGAAATAATTTTTCATCATGAAATGTTTCCTTCTAAATGAACTATCATTTCATCTGAAAGATTTCCCACTAGTCAGGAGTAGCAAGTTTTTTCAGTACTCCAGCACTTTCCACAGTATTCTTCTTGCATTTAGTTGTATGGTCATCTAGATAGTATCAATTCATTCTTGATTTCAAATTCTTTAATCTTTTTGCAAAGTTCTTAAAATTGTCTCAGAAATTCTAATGAGGAGTGGGGATCCTTCCTGGTGTAATGGCTAGTGCTGGACTGTGACCACAATGTGAGTTCAAACTCTAAGTAAAAAAAGTAAGTTGGCGATTTTAGTCAAGGGTGACTCGAAGGCTCCCTTTTCAATAGCTACAACACCAAGGTGTAGGGGAGGGTGTTACTCCATTCCCAGGATTTCTCCACTTTACCCTAGATCCCCACTTTATAATGCTGAGCGCTAAGCAAGGCAGCATCAAGTACCATTTTTTGAGTCTTTGGTATGACTCGACCTGGGATTGAACCCCAGTCTCCCTGACCATTGGTTAACACTTAACTCATTCAGCTCGGTTCAAACTCCTGTAGCCTTGTTATTTTCCCTTTTGGACTAATACACTTGAAAAAAATATGAACCCTCTTATCCCTAAAGCTCTGGGTTAAATACTATCACAGTTGTTCTGCAAGAATGACATTAGCATCAAATAACCCACAAAGTTTGATATGCTATTAAACAAAAAGCAAATCAATCCAGTAAGGATAAATAGAATTTCACATTTTCTTATTCTGCAGTATTTTCTGTTAACTTGCAACATTCTGATATATTTATCTAGCTTTTCTTTCTCTTTCAAATTCATCCTGAGATTTGCTGGAACGGAAACATCTTCTGTCTGACAAATTTTTTTTTCTTTGTTTACTATGACTAAATCCAGTCTTCCAACTAGAATTGCTTGAACCATATATTTTCTACTTTCTTTGACAGCTTGTGGTTTGTGCATATAGAATTGGTCTCTATGGTCTAATTCAAGTTGTTTCCCAGTTAATTGTCCTTCCAACTCTGTCTTGTTTATTTATACTCCTTTTGAGTTAATTTGCAACATTTACTTATAGGATTAGAAGTTGTATTTTAATCTCTACACAGCTGACTTTTGATATTTTATTGAGGCTTATGTGAATTCTTATTACATATCATGTATTTACATGTTCACAGCAAACGCCAAGCAACTTCAAATCCCAAGATGCTTTTTCAGTCATCACATATATCACAAAAAATTAACAATTTGAACTGGTTTAATTCTTCCTCAAGTTTCTCAACTTTTATTATTTCAATTTCACTGTTTTATTTCTTATTTCATAAAGAGATTAATAATGTACAATCAAACCTTTGTACTATTATGGGAAAAAGACTTGAGATTTTCTATAGAAAACATTAAAAATCTGAATTTTGCCTGAAGGTGGGTATACTTTCAGAATTATTAACTAATATAAGATTTGTTGGCTATTCTTTCCTTCAACTTTAGCCAATAGGGATTTTTTTCAGGCTTATTGGTTTACATTTTCTTTTCTTGGCAAGAATTAGTAATTTGAATCTATTTTGTCTATATTTATGTGAGATCAGTTGCTTCTTGTTTTAATATTAATCTCATTTCACATCTCAAACAGGACAGGTCTCAATTGATGATGACACTTAATTTTAGTCTTGATAAGTTAACAGAATGTATAATTCTGCTCATTTAAGCATAAAATTAAGACTTCTCTTAGAACAAGGAAATAAAATGCCCAACAATGCAATATCTGATAAATGCTGACTTTGTGAAGAGATCTCTAATGACAAATTGCAAATTTCAAGATAGTATCTATGTTGATAATGAGAAAATCAGATTTTGATTAACTGATTTTAACATCATGTCAACCTACCTAGGGTTATTTTAACGTTAGGGAATTGCATTCATTGTATGATTCGATTTACATTTTTGTTGAGTTTAAGAGTTTTTGCATATGGTTGGATAGTAAGACATTCCTATGTAATACAAATGATTTTCAGACAGATAAATTTGACCCATAAATGGGTCCCTAAAGGTACTACCTCTTTAGGTCAGAGTGGACCTGAGAGTAATGGGAATAAAAGAGTATTCCATACCCCCTAGAGCTACAGAACAGGAGACTCATCACCAGATACAGTTCAGTATCATTCCCAGAACACCCCTTTTAGGGGAGTCTTACCTCCCTGCAAATGATACAGTTAGCATATTCTAAGTCTTGTAGACATGGCAAAATAAGATACCAATGTATTTTTAGTCCCTAGATATTTGCCATTGTCAGTTTAGCCAAATAAATATTATAATCACTGCTCTAAGAATAACTTTTCACCAGGAAAAAATATTTTGTTCTTAAATCCTTTTCCGCACCATTTTCTAATTTTAGGTAGCTCCCTCAGAATCACCTGTCTCTAAGTCATTGTGATCAAAATCGACTTTGTTGTCACTATTTTCACTCAATTCTGAATCTGAATCATGAATAATTTATTCAAGATTTAACCAGTATGAAGTGATTGATATCACTTAGCTATATGAGTTTCCATGACAACAATATGAATGAAAAATGTTGCAAAAATAGTCAAATTCAGTGTCAAAATGATCAGAAATTTCTTTGCAATGATTCTTGAGTGGGTGGAAGTTATGGACCAGCAAATGGAACAATATAAAATTTGACAATAATTGTGCATGGCATGCCACTAGAAATTCAACTATAATCACACTATGCATGGGTTCTGAAATCCAACAATAGTCACAAACAATTGATTGGTTAGTTGATTGATTATGCTTATGACATATCAACCATTGTTGGTTATTTAATGCCAAATCCATTTTTATACAAATAAACAGTTCTAATTCAAACAATTTGCTTCAGTATAAGTATACAGTTTGTCAAAACATTACTATTTCAAGCTATTCAGTTTAGTCAAACAGTTCTAATTCAAACAATTTAGTTTTGTCAAAACAGTTTGAACAATTCAGTTGCACTAAAGTACAGTTTCAATGTCACACCAGTTCTATTTCAAGCAATTCAGTTTAGCATAAGTACACAGTTTGAATATCAAAACAGTTCTATTTCAAGTAATTTAGTTTAACATAAGTGCACAGTTTAGTTCTATTTGACCCATAGATAAGGCCCTATCAGGTGCTACCACTCCTGGCCAGAGTGAACATGGGAGCAATGGCAATGAAGGGGTACTCCACATTCCCCAAAGCTCCAGCATCACTGGAACTTCTCCATCAGATTGTTAGAGTCATGTGTAGAACACTCGTTGGTGGGGGGTCTTACCCCTCTGCAGAAGTGCAGTCAGTGTATTCTACAACCCTAGCCAACTGGGTAACAAACAATTGATGTTGCCAAAACTTTCTTGTATATCTATTCTATAGAAATAGTAATTTGAATCTGTTTTGTCAAGAATTATAGTAGATCAGTTTACTCCTTAATTCAGTATTGGTCGCATTTCCCATCTCAAACATAACAAGTTTTAATTGATGAAAACATTTAACTTTACTCTCAAGATAGTATTTGCTCATTTAAATATAAAATTAAAACTAGCCTTGTACGTTTTAAAAGAAATTATGTGGCTTTTCCATTGCTCTAGATTGAGATGCAATAAAGAAAAAAACTGATAAATGAAAAGAAAAGAAAATACTTGTCAAAATTAATACTTTTACAATTACCAATAAAAATAAATAAAAGATAATACTGATTCTGCTAACATTATTAGTGTGAAAAAAAATGATAAATATTGTGTTGATAGAGTGAGAAAAAAAAGAAAGATTCAGGCTTCTATGAATTCATGGGTTCTTGTAGCTCAGATGGTAAAGAGCAGATGGTATATTTAACCAGGTTCTCTAAGGCAAAGGAAGCCTAGTAAAGTTAAAACAATTAATCTAATACAACGTCTGTGATCATATCTACCAAGAGCCTTAACACACACAGATATTTTCATGTCAGCAAGTGTTTTGGCTCTAGGTTGATAGGAGTATAAATTGTTTGATCTGGGTGCTTTGGTATCTATAACATGTCCTGACAGCATCACCGAGACACAATTGAACTCTGACTTCGAACCGCAAAACAAAATAAAACTATTCTTTCAAGTATAACTCTATGTCAGGATTATTCTTTATAAAGTATTGATTGTACAATAGTATTAGTAATTTAGATTTTGTCCTTTAGATGCTTTGAATAAGATGGTTTTCATAACATTTGTGCAACTTTGGATCTTTCCACATGCCAATGAGGGGTGGTATTGTCTACTTTAGAAATAACTGATAATCATCTAATAAGCTTAATTTTGCTTGGCACAAGACCAGAAATATGCAGCAGCTTAATAAGCATTCACTATGTGATATCATGCACTTAGCATATTAGTTATCATTGTAAGAAATGGTATCAGCAACCAAAGTTCAAATCCTGATTTCATGCTAATGCCATTGGGAAAAGTATTAATCCAATTCTTCTCCCTCTACCTAACATGTCCTGATTTCAGACAGGGTTCTTTTTCCTTGGTTGGGTAACCAGTTCAGGAGTAGGAAAACACTGAATTCAAACTGGCTTTACTTTACTTAAAAACTAATCTTTTGTCACATCCTGCTTGTAGTGGACAGGTTGCATAAATATATGACCATGTGATATGCACCCCAAAACTTAGAGTTCCTTACATTTAAAAACTGCAAGTACTGATCAAACTTATTACTCACTATTAAGTGGTTGTCAAGACTAGTTCATTAACCATTCCACCTTAACAAGGTGCCTTTTTGCAAATGTCTACAACATATGTTAAGTGTTAAAATATCCAACAGTTAATATTGCATAAAAGTTTTTAGTTTCCCAATTCTCACTTTCGCCAACAGATAATGACAGGTTGCATATTAAATGCAAATATTACAATATGTAATATGCAAACATTGTTAAATGAAAACATAACTCACTAATACAAAGAAAATATATTCTAGAGCAATCAAAGTGAATACCTGCTTATGGCTTTTTTTTGTCTGTGTCAAATATTCATAAATGCAATAAATGCAATCTACCTGATAGCATTATGACAGTGTTTAACATTTTTCTGCAGTGCCAAAAATGACAATCAATAACATTTCAGAAACCAGTTTCATTTGGCCAGACATTGCTGTAAGCATCATCAATGTTTTTGTCATGGCTCTAACAAGTTGTATTATATGATATGCTGTCTACAGGTTCTTTTATCAATTTTTGCTTGTCTCTGTTATTTTTATACTAATCATTATGTAAATAAATTAAACAGCATCAAAACTTTTGCCAAATTAAATCTAAAATCAATGCAATCAGGTAAAGTATCTGTCTGGTATTCTTCTGCATATTATATCTAGGTGTGGTTTGCAAAAGAGGTTCATGTTAAGCAGTATTTTTTTTATTGTACCCAACTATTCATATCATCTATATTAATAATTGTGAAGAATCCTCTATCGATTGCCAAACAGTTTGAATTAGATCTATAAAATCTGCCATGATCAGACTCAGGCAAATATTTAAAATTAAAGACATTTTTATTCTCTATCAGAAAAGGAAAGAATATTTTGAGAGAGGATTTATAAAATTAAACAATAATCAATAGGAAGCCATGTTGCTGGAAGATATAACTGATCACACAGAA
>OY757917.1:60028529-60236029 GCA_963585895.1 Sepioteuthis lessoniana
GACTATCTCTAACAGGAAGCAGATGTGGCAGGTATGGTCAGAATCAGGCATAGTAATTTGGTTCCTTCTGCCAGAGTTTGGTTTAGTTCAAGTTCCCATATCATCTCAGTAATTTCTTGGATGCTTGCTGCTTGCTTTAGAAAATCCGCAGCATAAACTGATTTCAGCTCATGTTTCACTCTATCCAAATCCAATATGTTGTTATATACAACCAAAGTTGAAAACACTTCCATCAGAAAAAAAAAATTTTATTGTCAAAAAACTTCAAGCTTAACAATTCTACAAATCTGAACGCTCCTAATGTTTTAAATATTTGCTCAGTGTGATCAATAACTTCATCCAAAATGTTATTCAGAACTGAATAATACAAATTTGTTGTCTAAATCTGTCCAACAATGAGTCCTTTGAATAGGCAAGTCTTTGATTTCAGCTGCACAAGGCAATAAAAACATTACCACCTCAGTCGAGAGTGTCTGCTGGCTTAATACAGATAGAAAGCAATCAAAAGAATTTTTGCTTTTTGGTGGCTTTTACTCTGTGACACCCAGCACTTTATTTTCTGTTTCTCTTTTACATACCCCCATTTTGAAGGGCATAATAAAACAGGGAAGACCAAAGCCATGGCATTTTTTAACTGTGACTATAAGCAAACAAAAACAGTTTTGCTGTTCTGTGACTGTCTCTCTTTCACCCATCCAGTCTTATGTTCTATCTCTCAAGCTCCCAAGACAAAGGCAACGGGGAAACTTCAAAATCCATTGATTTTACTTGCATCTTTTCTTACTAAACCAACAGGTGTTTTCATTACTTACACTCCCTAAATATTATATTTTATAACAATCATCCTACAAAATGAAAAAATGAGTAATACCAAAAATACTAGTATATAGAAGATAGTCAAAACTATCAATAATTGATTTTTCATTGGATAAAATTATTTATCTGGGAAAAATGTAAGGTATGCAGTGCTACTGCATATATATATATATATATATATATATATATATATATATATATATATATACACATATTGTGCATGCTAAAAGATCCCAACCCAAAAAATGGTTTTCAATAGTGTGTTCAGTGTTAAACTTTCAATAAAAAAAAGTGATGATAATGTTTTATTGGCTGAATAAACAAATAAAAAGAAATCATCTTTTTGGTTTGTGCTTAAGTCATATTCAAGTATCTCAAATGACTGAGACAATTTGAGGAAAGGCTTATTCAACAGTTGGCTGAGATTCAAGATTTTTTTCACTTGAATAAATATTCATTCAAGAAAAAGATATCATCTCCCCTCACTGAAAAAAATGACCAAATTCTGCAAAACAAGATTTAAAAGAAAAACCAGCAGCTTCTTTTATATTCATATTGTCAATCTCTACCTTAAACTGTTAGCAAGACTTTCTTTATCAGGCAATAAATATGAATTTACTATAGAAATCTGGTATTTTCATCATCAAACTCTTTTCCCTTTTTTATCAAAAGACCTACTGATTTCAATGTGATAGAATTTGTCTTGATAATTTACCTAACTGTGACTCTGAAATGGGATGATATTATTCAAACTGAAAACTATACTGGATAAATACAAATGAGGTTTCTAAGTGAGTCTATCAAGATCACAACAAATTAAAATTGATCATCACTTAAACATTGAAAGACAATTACTGCCAAATAAACAATAAATGTTGGGGCTTTCAGCCAAATCTCGCTAAGCTTAGTAAATAACAATAAACAAGAAATGTTTTATTTGTATATATCTATAAATACTATCAGTCATAAAAACTGATTTTATTATTAAAGAAGTTATCCGGTTCATCTAATAAAGACATAACAAAAAGATTGTTCTTTTTTAATGTGGTTAGTTCTTAAGATATTGAGTAGACCCATCTAATTCAATATCCATCATAGTCTGTTGCAAAGTACACAAAGAAACCAGTAAATCATTTTTTTTCTCTCATAGAAATTTTTGGGTTGCCTCTATTTCACTCATTTTGTTATTAACCATTTTCAGATTCTTTTAAAAGATTTATATCAAAGGTAATTTAAATCTAAGAATACCATTTTTCCATGGGTTAAAACCTACGTCCTAACATGCTTCTATGTGTATGAAAGAAGAAATGAGATTTCTGAAACTTTAGAATTAATAGAAGTTATAACAATATAAGTTAGATGAGTTCTATGAAGTGAACATTCTAAAGATGCACAGTTCTTATCATCAAACGTAGGTATAAATCACTGGTTAAAAATTAATTTAAAAGCTAAATAAGGTTTTAGTTTGAGTATAGATTAATATTACAAACTCTATTTCATAATAGTTGATTCAGTTTGTGAATTAGATTAATATAGAAATTCAAGAACTATTATAAAGTAGAGATACTACTCAAAAACTCTACTGTATTTTCCTATCAAATAATCAATTTCATGCTTTTAAAATCTATAGTATTATATGAAGCAACTTTATCTACTTATATATAAAATAAATGTGAACATGGAATGTTCAAGTGATTCATTTGTTGTTGAAGTTTCATTTTTGTAATAACTGTATTCTTTCAGTAACATGAACAATCTTCTTCATGGAAATACTTGATCGGTTTTTCATCCTTCACTGCTTTGATTTTAAAATATGAATAACTTACATCTTCCAGCTTTGGCAGAGGATTATTTGTAACTATACTTAATTTTACTTTTAGCTTTATATTCAGGAAGTATTGAATGTAGAGTAGAAAATACAGACTCACATTATGTTTTTGATATATGCAAAAATTAATATAGTAATAGTAGTAGTTGTTCTTCGGTTATGTGTGAGTGTCCAACAGTTCAGTTAAAGACATAAACCTATAGACTGCTTACACGACTTGTTTATGGTGGAGAAAGTTTATGTAGGACCAACTACACTTTTCAGATGAGTTGATAGTAAAAAATGAGGAAACAGACGGCAATAGATTCTTTGAACAACATGCCTCAGGTTTTAGATTCAAAGTTTTTCCTTCTCCTAGATTAGTTGCCTTACCAACTTGAAAGAACCCAGGCTGGTTTACTATTTTCTTATAGTTGGCTATGGCAGAAGGATTTGTGCCTTTTCCTAGAGTATTATTTTATTGTCTGTTTGTTTGTTTTTGGGATTTTGTGGCATATCAACCTTTGTTGGTTATTTAAAGCCAAATCCATTTTATACAAATAAAGAGTTTTATTTCAAACAATTCAATTTAGCATAAGTACACAGTTTAATTATCAAAAGCATTTCTATTTCAAACTATTCAGTTTAGTCAAACAGTTTTAATTCAAACACTTCAGTTTAGTATAAGTATAGTTTTTGTTTACACACTGTTAAATGTTGAAACAGTTCTATTTCAAACAATTCAGTTTAGCATAAGTACAGTTTCAATGTCAAAAACAGTTCTATTTCAAATAATTCAGTTTAGAATAAGAACTTAGTTTAAATGTCAAGCAATTCAGTTTAGCATAAGTATGCAGTTTAAATGTCAAAATAGTTCTATTTCAAGCAATTCAGTTTTGCATAAGTACGCAGTTTAGTTCTATTTGACCCATAGATAGGACCCTAACAGGTGCTACCACTCCTGGCCAGAGTGGACCTGTGAGTGATGGCAATGAAGGGGTACTCCGCATTTCCCAAAGCTTTCGCATTACTGGAACCCCACCATCAGATTGTTGAGTGTCATATCCAGGATACTCATTGGGGGGTCTGCCACCAGAGAAGCAGTTGGTGTATTCTACAGCCCCAGCTGACTGGACCAAATATTAGTTTAAGATAAAATGCAAATATATTTATCCTACATTTGAACTCAGCTCGTTTAATTGATTTCCCTATGGCCATAAACACTACTCCCCACCCCACAAAAATTTAATAGATATTGCTATAAATTTTAAAAGCATGAGTAAACTAGTTATTATAGTAACTACTGAAATGTAACTAAAATTTTTGTTTGGCTTTTAAAAATGATTATAATGGGTGATGAAAAATGGACTCTTTACAAATAAGTTGAATGCAAGAGATCATGTGATGAGTGCAAGGGAACAAAAATTGATCTCATTCAAAGACTGGTCTTCAGCAAAATTATTCATATATTTGTGAATATAGAGGGTTTGAGATAGAGTATTTCATTCTCAATTCCTTCTTAAAAAGCAAATAATTAGATCAATTGAAGTTAGCTATTTTTTCAGTGAAAGGACATAATATTAGACCAGGATAATACAAAACATTTCTTTTGTGATTAGGCCAATATTATTATAGCCTGACTAGGAGGTTTTCACTAATTTGGTACCAGTTCTATCATTTTTATTGGAAATAAAGCTTTTCCTAATGTATTAACTAACAACCTTGTCTAACTACTGATTAATATGAAACTCCTTCGTTAGGATTCAAGTTTTATTCACTGTTGCATATTGCTTACAGAATTTTCATTGATCTTTAGTGATACCAGGTTGTATGGCTAGATCCAAAATGAAATGTGTATCAACAGAGTGTAGATTACATATAAAAAACTGTATATCCTCCTTGGCATAAACAGAAGTTATCTTGCATGCATATATGATATGATGCACTAGTATATGAGGATCATTAAATAAGTTTCCAGACTTTTTACATATGTGCACTTTTATTGATCGTACACGCATGAAACTCTAGTCCCCTTCAAAGTAATCTCCTCCGGCTGCAATGCACTTGTTGTAGCATTCCAACAACTTCTGGAAGGCCCCATGGAAGTCCTCTTGTGTGAGCATGTCAATGACCTTCCTCACAGCCTCTTTCATCTCCTCAATTGTCTCATAACGACAGCCTCTGAGCTTAGGGAATATCCAAAAGTTACAGGGAGCAAGGTCTGGACTATAGGGAGGGTGAAGAACTGTCTTGATGCCCATTTTGGTCAAATAGTCTGTGACAAGGATGGAGTTGTGGAGTGGTGCATTGTCCTGGTGGAAATGCCACTGACCCGATTTGAAGAGTGCTGGCCTCTTCCGATGGAATCTCTTGCTGCACTCCCTTAAAACCTCAACATAGTAACCCTAACCCTAACCCTTTGGCCAATCAACTCTGGTGTATTGACTTCCTTACTTCTCCCACACCTCTCAACATCTCTCACAGACTCCCTGCCTTCCTTGAATCTCTTATGCCACTCAAAAACTGATGCTCAATTCATGCAAGATGCTGCAAAAGCAGTCTGAAGCATTCCATACATTTCTGTGGCATTTTTTCCAAGTTTAAAACAGAATTTCATTGCATATAGTTCTTCTAAAGTGTCCTCATGTCCAGATTTCATTTTTGACATTCACCAGCTAAGACAATCAGGCCTTAGTTGGGTGTATTCCAATTGGTGCTGTAACTGTTCATTTGAACCTGAAATCATAAAAATTAGTCAGTCATCTCATACGATGTATAGTAATAACATGATGAATTTTCAAGAGTCTATGACAATTTTAAATGCCAGTACAAAAAAAGTCTGGAAACCTATTGAAGGCACTACGTAACTTCTCCAGATGTCCAAAGACTTTGAAAATTTTTATCAAAATATCTACCATCTGCCATTAAGCTATTGATGGTATTCTATTTCTGATCTCTGTATTTATATATATATATATATATATATATATATATATATATATATATATATATATATATATATATATATATATATACAAGTGTTTTATATATAGGTAGATATAATTAATGGTTTGAAATTCTTAATTGTAAAATTCACAGACAACTGAATAAGCCACAATTACTTCAATGTAAAAAGCTGTAACTTTGCTGAAAAAGTCAGTAACCTTTTCATTTATTGTTATTAAGTGCTTAATCATTCAAAATAATGAACAAACTAACATTTGGCACCAATTAGCAGCTTTTCAAGATGAAAGCCACAGGAAATTTGATGTATAAGCTGATGGTCCAGGAGCCAGAAATATTCTTTTTTAAAGAATTTTGGCATCTGCTTTAAGTGCAATATATATATATATATATATATATATATATATATATATATATATATATATAAAAGAAGAGCAAAAGAGAGAAGACAAAAAGGAATATTTCTTTTGCTATTTATTTTTTGATTATTCACAACTAGTTTCAACCAAAGGTCATTGTCAGGAGAAAGGTTTTTGTGGAAAAAAGATTTTTAGAAAGTTTTTAAGATTTGATATGCTAAGAGAGAAGCAATAAAAAAAATACACTGATAATGATTTCATTCAATGAAAATTCTTTTCTGGTATCCTTGTGTCATCAGCTGACCTTCATATAACTGTAGAAAGGAGACATGCCAAATTATTTTTTTTTATTTGGGAGATATATTTTAAGCTCAGGAGGGATATCTTTTAAATTAGCTATGACTGCATTTTTTTCTTTTTTATATTTGTTTATTTCAGTTTTTATGTGTCACCCTGAGTCTGTCCACCCAATTTCAAGATAGTACCATTACATTTTATGTTAAATTCATTTATGTGACAAAAATTATTCACAGATATTACTCTATCTAATATAAAATTATAGCTATATACTGCTACAAAGAGTTTCCGATTTTCTCATCTCCAAGCAATATTACATTCTGAGAATCCTCAGCCCCTTTTTTAAACTTTTGAATTATAGGTTAAAAAGTATCACAACTGTTCTTCTACAACTATGCATTTGGCTTTGAATAACCCACAAACTTTGATATCCCATTCAACAAAGAAATCAAACCAAACTTTTTTTGCCTTTAAATGATATTAGAAGTGTATAGTTAACTTTATTAACAAACTTTCTTTTGACTGTATTGAGACAACTGAAATATCAGTGAGCATTTTTTCTTGGTGTATTTTTGCTAAGGATTCTAAAATTTTAAAATTATAGGAAATAAACAATATTCTTGCCATAATAATTTGCTTTTAGGAAAGTTAACTCATTTTTATAATCAGTTATTTAATTTAAACACTAAAAGATCAATGCAGTTTAGAAAATGAATGTTTGAATAAAAGGTTTGGTTTGGTTTGGTTTGGTTTCTTTGTTTAATGGTCTATCAATCTTTGTGAGTTATTTAATGCCACAGCCATCCTTGTAGAAGGACAGTAATGGTACTATCTAATCTTTAGCTGGTAGGAATAGAGGAATTCTTACCTTTGCCAAGGGTATTCATATTTACCAACCCCTCCGCTAAGGCAGGATATGACACAAGGTCAATTTTTTTAAGCGGAGTTTAACAGGTTTGAATTCAGAGTTTTCCTTCTCCTAGACTATTTGCCTCATCAAGGCTGAAGAACCTAGTCTGTTCTACTATTTACCCATAGCTGGAGGGAGAATAATTGGATTTATATCTTTCCCAAGGGTATTAGTGCTATGTGAAATGCAATTAGCCTGGTCCAGGATTTGAACTCGTGTTGCCGTGTCCATTTCCTACTACGATGACCTTTTCCAAGGCTATTAATCCAAAAGTATACATAATAGCACAACAAGAGATTGAACTTGTTTACTACAATGTCTCAGTTCAGCACATTAGCCATTTGAATTAGTTATTTGCTGAATATTGTATCATTTCCTTCCTCTAGATCATCTATCAACTTGTTGTGTTTCTATTATAACAGTGGTCCCTAATGATACTGATACTTTTATTTTTGAAGAATTTATGAATTCTAATTAGGATTTTATAATTATTTCCATTATATCAAGAATTTGGAAGATTAAAAGATAATGTTTAGGATGAACACTGACCAAACCAAACAATAATTCAGTTTCCAGTTAGACTGGAAATTGTTTTATTCAAAAACTTTAAGTATTGTATGATAATTTCTCAATTAAAAATCTCTCTATAAAGTGCTAGTTTTACAAGGACATTGCTACTTACATACATACAAGAATAATGAAAAGTTTAGTAATATATATATATGTGCTTACTAAACCTCTCCACCGAGGGCAGAATGTTGACACAAGGTCAATCTTTAAGCAGAGAAAAACTGGTTTGAATTCAGAGTTTTAGTACTGCTATATTAGTTGCCTAATCAAAACTAAATAACCTAGTTTACCTGTAATTGGAGGGGGAACATATGGATTCATGTCTTTCCAAAAGACATTAGCACAAAGTGAAATGCAAACACCATTCCCAGAATTTGAACTCAGTTCTCCAGTTCTATTTCATGCAACAATAACTAGTACACTAAGCACACCTTTTGTTCAGTCATATATAGATAAAAGATAATGTGGAGTCATTGAGAATCTTTAGCTGTGTGTATATGAAACAATCCTTGTGTGAAGGATTCATAAACAAAACGAAAATACTTTTGATACATGCTAACATTTGTAGTCATATCTTGCAGACAAATATATTGTCTAAGCATTTTGCTCTTAATAAAAACAAACTTCATTCTTGGTTTTAAAAAAACTTATCAGAAATGTAAAAAAAACAACAAAAACAACAAATAATTATCTATATGAAATAAGTTATATTTAGAAAAGAAATTGTCTTGAGTCAATCAACTGGGAAGAAAGCTGAATGCCAAAAATCATTAACCAGCAATTATTAATGTTTGCAGACATCCACAAAAAGAATGATAATAATTGCAAGCCATATTATTTATGGCTTAAAACAAAAACTGCTGGCAGGATAGAGAGAAAAAATATAGTTGGGTTATTTTTTTAGTCTTTGTTTAGAATTATTTAATGATTAATGAGATTCTGAGGAAATATTCAAGTTTGAGTAAGCTCTGGCCAAATGCACCTTATTATATTGATGATTAAGAATAGAATGAAAAGATTGGAAAGATTTGCTTTCTTTGAAGGATAACTGCATTTTGCTTATTCTTAAGGGTATCAATATTCATAACCTTCTTTAATCTGTTTGTTGTTTGATACAATGTTTGTACAATGTTAAAAGTTAATTCTTGTTTTCCTCTTCAGTAAATCAGCTTTAAAGATATCAAAGAATAAACTTAACTCAATTGATGTAAGAGGATGAAAATTCTCTGAGAAGAAAATAGCAGTAGGATTAAATCACAGTTTACCCATGATACTGGGCCAAGTGCTATGAAGTGGCTATCATATCTGAGACATTTGGATTTTCCAAATACAATTAGAAAAATGAGAAAAGAAATTGTATTTTGATAACTGTTGAACCAGTGTACCTTTTTTAAATTTGACACAATCAGTATATTTCAGTAATTGATCACTTTTAATATGCTCTGATTTATAAAGATATTAATGATACAATGCAATCATCGTCTTTACATGTATACAGGAAATTATCTAGGGAGTAAATGTCTACCAAATACATGTTGAACCATAGAATATTTTTCTTATTAATCAGTCTATGTAGAAATAGGGAATTTTCTAAGAAAATTCACCAATGTGAAGTTAGATTGCTCACAATATGTAGAGCTAGAGAGGGAACATAAGTGAGGCAAGTTGAGGTCCTGAATTTTCTGGACCACAGTTCCTTTCCATTTTATGTAAAGCTTAACCAATTCAGCTACTCTGTTTATCTCTCCTCTTACCCAACCTCTTTGAAGTCTTTGTGTTGTAGCAGCCAGAATTGTAATAATCCTAATAACCAGAAACTTTCAAACAAGACAGCATATGTGGCATAAAATGCCAAGTATTAGGAAATTATATGCCAGAACTATTTTCTTGTACTTGATTGCTATGACTAACTTTTTATCTTTATATATTTATTTTTCTTGATGTAAGACATAAATAAACAAGATAATACCATAATTTAAAAGGCATTGCGGTTCAGCTTTCCTGGGTGCCAAGAACCCTAGAGTGGGCCCTAATGTAAAAAAACAAAATCTGACTGATTTCAGCCATTAATATCAATGTTTAGGGAATTAAGATGTCTACTCTTGCCATTGATCAATGCCAACTCAATGAAAGGGGAGCATCATCTCAGATGAGTTTTTATACATCTCATTTATAATTAACATATTGGGAAGCTGTTACTTTTGTCAAAGCAGGGAAGAAATTTTTCTATAATTATTTTCATTTCTTTTCCTTAATAATCAGTCAATGTAAAAGCAGAAAGCCTGCAAAATATATTATAAATCTAAAAGTCCATCTTGAAAATTATCTATCTTATTCAGTATTTTGAAGATAAATGACTGAGTGTCTAAAGTTCATAAGTTAACAAAATTTGTTGCTGCTGTTATATCGAAAATATTTCAATATCTTCAATTGGCCGAAGAGTTTGATGCCAGACAGTGTAGGAAATTTCCTGCTATGGAAACTGGCCTCATGACAATTAAACCAAAATTTATGTTTTCATCAATAAAAGATATCCTGTGCAGTTATATAAAAACTTCTCTTATCTCTAAAAGACATAACTTAGAACTCTTCTGAATTCTCTGCCCAGCCAGCAAGGCTTTGAATATACTAACTGTATTCCCTGCAAGCAAGTAAGACCCCCTCCCCACATGGGTGTGACATCTAATGGTGATGCTCTAATCATAGAGATGTCATTGCCATTTCTCCCAGATTCATTTTCACCTGAGGTGCGAATACTTGGTAGGATAACATCTACAGATTAAATAGTTCTGTTGAAAAATTATTTGTATTCAATTGGTCCGTTTGCAAAAAAGCTCTTAAAAAACAACTACACAAAAAATTTAACTATGAATGTACAATTAATGTGATTCTCTAAACTCTAGGCATAAAATATCCCTAGATGGTTTGAGATGTCATGTAATAATCCATCAATCAAATCTTATGAACTCTACAGATCTTCTGTAGCCTTCCATTAACATTTCTCATCATTTGCTTTATATTTAGAATAAAATATTGTTCATAAAATATATGTAGCTTGTAAGTTCCTTTCTTCTAGTGTCAAATACTGTAAACTTCCATCACAGACTGCAGATAGGATTACAATTCAATAACTAAATTTTAGATTTCTCACAATGATTAATGCTTAAAACTGCTAAAGATATTTTTTTTAAATCTACATTAAAATTTAGAATAGAATTAGAATAGTAATGATGGAAAATAATAACCAGATGCAAATAGCAGATGCTATAAGTTAAAACTTTTTCAATAAAAATAATAATCAGACTAATAACAAGACAATTTGAAAATCCTTTATGTATAGAGTATTCTATAAAGGATACAATAGTAAGGATAAGAAAGTAAACTTAAAACTCATATAATTGTTATGCTATAATATTTGTCAGGTAGCCATGCTGTATTTATCAATTAGAATGATGGTATCATGTGCGAACATCATTCAAGCATTTATTTCTTTATATTGTATTCATTGTTGAGATTTATTTTACATATAAATATTTTTCCATGCAGATTTTTGAAAACCCCACCCCACACAATATACATAGGGTGTTTCATAAAGGATGCAAGAATAAAAGAGGAGAATTTACTTGCACATAAATGTTATTCTTCTATATTAGTTGTGTGTCAACATTGTACACAGATACAACAGTATTTTGCTGTGGAAATTGTCTCATGAGCTGGCCCCATTCCATTATCCACTCTTTTTTACTGTGTCAGCTATATTGTTTTCCAAGTATGAATGTGTGTTCATTGTTGGTACTTATTTTATGCATAAATCTTTAAAATTTCTTTTTAGTGGGGATTTTTGAAAGCTATAGTATTTTTAAAGAATTCTTCATAAACTTGAAGAACTGAAGACTAACATTCAAAGAGATATTATAGAAATAAGTAAAAGAAAAAATGAATAAAACATGATGAAAGATATCTGCAAATATAATGAAAGAGGCATCAACCTACTTCCAAGTTAAAAGAAATCCTTTTCAACTTCAGTTGTAAACTTGAAATGTATGCATAGCTCACATCTTTTTGGAATTATAAAACTTTAAAAATAGTTTTTAGATTTAAGTCTAAATTGTCAGAATTATTGCATCCTATTAGAAAGACCTTGTATAATGAAAATGAATACATCAAGAGCCATTAATCGTGACTGAAATTCCAATGCCATTCTGTTCTTGTTTTCATTATACTGCCAATAATCATGGCTAAGAGCCATTATTATTAGCATAATAATAACAAAGGGTTCATCTCATAGATACTTATTGGCTTCATTTGTGTGCGCTTGCAGAAGCTACAAGGTTTTGGATAAATCTTCAATTCAGTTTAGTTCAGTCTCTTGACCTTTACTGTCATTGGAGGCTTAAAGGCAGAAAAAGTGGAGGTCCTCTTCAGTGCCATTCAGTTTGCAATGAGTCAGTACATTTTGATTATGCCACTGAAAACCATTGTTAGAGATTCAAAAGACACATGTCTTCCAAATAAAATTGTCCTGATAAATTAAGCAAATGGTATCATTTTCATGATGTCCATTAATACTGTCATTTTCTTAGATACCATAATCATTTGTGTATAAGATGCACTATTTTTCCAGATTTTTCTCACAAAAGTTAAAGGTGCATATTATACACACAAGAATTATATTATTATTTTTTCTGGCCAAATGCCTCATCATATTTGCAACTGAATGACTAAAAGTTATATCTCTAGGCCAAACTAATATGTTTTACACTATTATAGAGGAATATTTTCTGGAGTTTGTGTTTGTTTTTAATTTTGTTTCTCTTAATATGAGCTTATTTAAACCTAAAGATCATTGCATTTTTGTGTGAATATATCCATGTTTACTCTAGATACTGTGTGAATTTTGTGCTTTAAAAACAAAATGTAAACTATATAAATTTTTATCTTTAAAGTGAAGTAATGTTGGTGACTGTAGTCGAGGGTGACCTGAAGGCTCCCTTTTCAATAGCTACTACACCTAGGTGTAGGGGAGGGTGCTACTCCTTTTCCTGGATTGCTCCACTTTACTCTTGATACATACCTTATACTGCTGAGTGTTAAGCACGGAGGTATCAAGTACCATTTTTAAAGTCTTTGGTATGACGCGGCCTGGGATTGAACCCAGGTCTCCCCCCAATCATTGACGAACACTCTAACCACTGGGACCATGAGCTGGTAAATTCAGGTTAAATATCATTGCTACAAATTCTAAAATGTCAGTGAATATGGGGATTTTTTTTAAATTTCAGGCCAAAGGTAGGGGTGCATGTTATATACAAGTGCATGTTACATGCAAATAACTGCAGTATCAAAAAACTATATCCCTTTTCTTTGATACTTAGATTCCAAATCAACAGTGTAAACACTTTCTACATTTAAAACATCTCATTTTTGTAATTGCTGACATCTCTAATGTCAAATATCTGTGTCATTATCATTCAAATATTTCTTTGAAAAATTGATCTCATTCTTTTGTTGCTTTTATTATCACCCCAACATTTCAGCCAATTCATTCTATAACCTTATTAAGGTGAGCAATCCATATAGAAAGAAAGAGTTTTCTTTTTTTTCAACAGAGAATATCAAGAACTGATTTCCAAAAGAAGAAATTGTGGTAAAGGATAATACATTAATTAGACTAACACTTTATGAAAAAGAACATAGCAATGCATATAATGGGAGTCTTTATTTTATATGCTAGGTTATGCTCCAATTCTTTCTTTGCAAATAAGGAATACACCATCTGCAATCTCCACTGACTTCCTTTAGACTAATGCACATAACTTCTTTCAATCTTATCACTCTCCATTGATACTTCCTGTCAATTATAGAGGAAGTGTTGTGATCCCTTTTACTTTCTGTTATATTGGATATTTCTATTTTGCCAATGTTTTTCAAGTCTTTCAATTTCTTATATATGATTCCATCTAATATATCTGTTCCTAATGCATAGATTTATACACAAATATAGAGTAAAATTATTTTACTATAATTCACCAGATGATTTTTTGTGTGTTTCTCTATAACTAAAAGACAGCTAAGATTATGGACATGTGATTACAACTTCAATACAAGAGAATGTTTTAGCATATCAGTTTGTAAAAATTCCAAAACTTGTTTTCAGCACAGTGTATACTTTACAATACAAATATAATGCTAAACTGCACTCTTATTTTAGGTCTGTCATGTTAACTTAATCTTTTTGTTTACCCTAATTAAAGAGACCTCTAGCTGAAAAGCTCTAAACTAAAGACTAAAGTTTTGATCTTTTTTTTCATGATTTCTTTTTTCTATGACATAGTGAACAGATTTTTGATGGTATAAATTTAATGAAATTAATTTCAAATTTTTCAAAATAATCAGGAGCTTAATACCAAAAAGTCAATCAGTCATAGCAGTTCATCAGTATTGATGATAATGCCTCCAATTCTTCTAAAAACCAGTTCTTGCTACCTTCATTCTTATTGCTGTTGAAATTGGTCTGTAAAGGTAGAGAAATTGTGGAAACAGCATAAAAAACGAGATTAAAGTAATGAAAGAGTTGCACAGACAACTATCAGCAGTATCTTGGTGTGCACAGTTGAGCTTTAATAGCAACAAAAATCCAAGACTATAATTGCAACATCTTCCAAGTGAAACCAAGCAAGATCCTGCAACTTTTGCAACTAGATTTTCTTTGCTTATAGAGTTCAATACTGACATTTCACATAAATGTAAAACAGTTTGCTTTAAGGCTTTGACCCTTCGTTTTTTTATTCTCCTTCTCCTAGACTGGTGTCTGATAAAAGGTTGATACCACAGTATGCTCTATTATTTAGCTAGAAGAGATTGATTTATATTATTCCCAAGGTCATTTGTGTAAAATAAATTCAAAAAGCCTTGACTGAAGTTTAAACTTTAATCATAGATTCTATTTTGCTACCCACATCACCTGGTGCCACCCACACCTCCAAACAATAAAATAACTGATTCATTAGGTTGTTTATACTTAGTCTTTTAAGAAATTAAATATCCGTAATCGAGAGGTTGATTTTACACTCATCACATAGGTTAAATGTTTGCCCTCAATTCAAACTTAATATTTTTTGAGCACCTAAACAATTCTAAAATGAAAGTTATATAATCATTTTAGTCTCTCTAATCTTGGTATTTAGTTTAAGGCTTCCTTCAATAATTCACTTTGCGCTTTAGCTATTCTTGTTAGGTTTTGTCCCAAGTTAATTCAGGAAGTAGCACTTCTAAAAATGTCAGTCAATACTTTCATGTATTTGCAGACTAATTTCCCTTGGAAATATTTCAAGGATTATTTGGGGCACCTTAGATATAAATAAAAAGAAAATTGAGGTTTTATATTGTGATAATCTGACCAAATCTTTATATAGGTTCAAGGGTTTTGGTTATAGGTCCATACACTTTGAGAGGAGAATTTTTTTGGAGTTTTTGTTTTATAAACTTAAGACATTACTGGAGCAGTAAAATCATTTTTTATCATCAAGCAAAATATTTTCTTTTTATAATTGCTGTATATGGAATAGATTCATTGTTTACAATATTTTGTCTTATCCATTGGTTTGTCCAAAATGTTGGTTAGACACCCCTGTAATTGTATGTCGAAATTGGTTGATAAAGATTAATTTACTATTGAAATGTTAATAGTAGTATATCTTGATCAGTATTAACATTTTACCTGAAATATTTACACAACACCTTTGCCACAGGCAGAATGCCACATTAGGTCAGTTATTAAATGGAGTACAACTGGTTTCAGTTCAGAGTTGTCTTTCTCCGAGATCAGCTGTTATACCAAGTTTAAAAAACCCATTCTACCCCACTATTTTACTCATAGCTGTGAGGAAGAATGGTTGTATTTATACCTTTCCCAAGAGTATAAACACTATGTGAGGTGCCCACGGTGTAATGGTTATCGTCGTAGGACATGGACATGGTGACACGAGTTCAAAACCTGGACGAGACTGCTTGCATTTTACATAGCACGAATACCCTTGGGTAAGGTAGGAATCCAATTATTCTCCCTCCAGCTATGGGTAAATAGTAGGGCAGACTGAGTTCTTCAGCCTTGGTGAGGAAACTAGTCTGTTAAATTCCACTTAAAAATTGACCTTGTATCATATCCTGCCCGTGCGGAGGGGTTGGTAAATATGTATAAACACTATGTGAAATGCAAGCAGCTTTTACTTTAAATATCTTATGTAAAATTTTTTGAACCAGTACTTTGAATCTCTTTTTATGGATTATATCAACTTTACATTATGCATACATATATACAAACATACATATCTGTAGGCGGGGACATGGGCTCGGGAATCTTTAACTGTATATGTGTATGATAGTGTCCATCTGTCTTGTCTCTGCAATGTACAACTTTATTTCTTTGTCTCTTTATTAACCTCTACCTCAATTATGCTAGGCCCAAATTGTAGGACTTGTATCTTTCAAAACCTAATCAAATAGATAATCAAAATCTAATTAAAATTAGAATATAAAAAAAGTTTTACAAAATTTGAAAAGTAAAAATATTATCAGTATATTTATATATTTATATTTTTTGAATTTATTTTTTGGAAGCATATCAGATTTTATACTCTTCAACATAATGTTTCTAACTATATATTTGCATCATACAATTTTTAAAATAACAAAGGGATTTGACAGGATAAATAAGATACTACATTCAGATCAAATGGTGTTGGCATAGATAACATCCACTGATTCTGTGCTTTTCTATGTATAAAAAATTTCTTCATATTTTATGGAAACTATGATTGTGTGCATGTGTGTGTTAGTGAGTGTGTGCGTGTATATGTGTGAGTGAGTGTGTGTGTGTGTGTATATGTATATATGTGCACGCACACACACACACACACACACACAACATATGTATACATATCTATATCTATATCTATCTATCTATCTATAGATAGATAGATAGATAGATATAGATGGATATATGTTAGGATATCACAGATTGATATATATATATATATATATATATATATATATATATATATATATATATATATATATATATATATATGTATATGTATATATATATATATATAGTTATCATTGACACTAAGTCAATGGTACTGTCAGGTTTGGTTTGGTTTCATTTGTTTAATGGCATATCAACCTTTGTAGGTTATTTAATGCCAAAGCTATTCTCCTAGAAGAACAATAGTGATACTATTTAAACTATAGCTGGGAGGATAAGAGGTTTCATACCTTTCTCAAGTGTATTTGCCAGAAAGTGAATGTAATAGGGCGACTGGAGTACCAACTCACTTACTACGATCCTGCAGTCCTTTGCTTTAACCATTACACCACAAGGACACCCCTCCGGTACTGTCAGTTTCTCACCTATGTGATCATCAAATCAAAAGGCATTGGCAGTGACCATGTGCCCTTGACTCTGTATTGGTGCTATTCTAACTTAAATCTAAATATACTCTATATTGCACAGTTCATTTTTAAATATAACAAAACGCATTATTAATGTATATATATATATATATATATATATATATATATATATATATATATATATATATACCTCAATAATTGTTTTTAATAGGTAATTGGTTTTAATTGTTAATTGAAAAATTCAAAGGCAATAGTAATTACAGGATTATATATTATATTTGTAAATCAGAAACAGGGAATAACTCTTTTGAATGTTCTTCTGAAAGGTAATCAAAAGACTTAGGCTTAATTAACCCACAATTTAATCTTTCTACAACATTTAAAGAAAATTTATATAAAATGTCTGAAGTTTTTTTTATCTGTTTTGAACAAATGTTCCTTTCAGCTTTAGAAATATATTGTCAATTTAAAACTTTATTTCCCTGTGCTCAAACTGTAAACAAATATAACAAATTCTATAACAGAAGATATCGATGATGATACTCCCATTTACCAACTAGTAAAATTTGCATGAAAGGAGAAATCTAAGTACTGGCAGAGTTGCGGAGACCACCACCAGGACTATGTTGACAAGCACAGTTGAACAATCAGTATATATTTACCCAAACCCTCCCCCATAATTTTTATGTGACACAAAGTCAATTTTTACATGGAGTTCAACAGGTTTGACTTTAGAGTTTTCCTTCTCCTAGACTAGTTACCATTATAAGGTCAAAGAGTTTGTTCAATTATTTTCCTATCATTGGAGGGAGAATAATTGGATGGCCTAATGGTTAGAGTGTTTGCCAATGGCCCCGGAGACCTGGGTTCAATCCCAGGTCGCATCATACCAAAGACTCAAAAAATGGTACTTGATGCCTCCTTGCTTAACACTCAGCATTATAAGGTATGAATCAAGGGTAAAGTGGGGAAATCCTGGGAAAGGAGTAGCACCCTCCCCTACACCTTGGTGTGGTAACTATCAAAAAGGGAGCCTTTGAGTCAACCTCAACTACGGTCACCAACTTTACTTACTTATTGCCAAAGGATATTAGCACTATGTGAAATATAAACAGCCTTATCCTGGTTTGAACACAGGTTTCTATGCCCATTTTCTTGGGACAATAATCATTACAACATTAGCACCTTCTCAGTTAAACAAACAGCAGAAGAACAAGTTTAAGTATCTTGTCAGACTCCGGTTCTATATGTACCATGGATTGTTTTGGCGTTGTTTCCACTTGTTCTCAATCTTTTAAAACTAACCCACAAGACAACAGGCCATGAAATTCAGCTCATGGTTTTGAATTGGAAGACGCTCTCCTCCTTGACTGATTGCCCACCCAAAGTTAGACAGCCTAGTTTGCCCTATTGAAGCAGAGCATTAACCAATTATCAGACCAACTTGATTTAAACTTGAGAATTTCAAAATACTGTGTGTGTGTGTGTGTGTGTGTGTGTGTGTGTGTGTGTGTGTGTGTGTGTGTGTGTGTGTGTGTGTGTGTGTGTGTGTGTGTTGTTGCTCTACAAATTCTTTGTAGCTCAGAGAAATGATGAAGTTGAAAATATCTATTCAGAAATTCCTTCATTCAAAAACCTTTGTCTTGCCAGCATTTGATTAGGTTTGTAAATAAAAGATCTAATTAACGCATAAAAAGTGTTTTAAAGAAAACCTTGATAGCTATTTTACTTAACCTTCTTTTGTTAGAATAAGAGAGAGAGCAAGAAAGAAAGAAAGAGAGAGTATGTTTGACTGCATCATCATCATCATCATCATCATTGACCCTGTTATCATTTCAGTACCAATCATACCATATCATCATTATGAATTTTATCATGATCCCTATCATTTTGGTTAATTCTTTTATCTCAAATCCCCTTATTAATTCTCTACTTTCTTATTGTTAACCTCTTAGCAACCAATGCTCACTTTCCCACTTTGATAAAAAAAATCTGTGGCAAAGACATCTGATGTAACTATCATTGATAAAACTATTCTTGTATGATTCATAATTTGAAATATCAAATTTGTAATTTCAAGCATGAAAAAGGATGCAGAATATAGTTTCTAGCCTATCTGCATGCCTAGTTTTAGGACTGCATTTGACACCAGCGCATCTGGTTGGTATGTGCATAAAAATGCTAGTCTGACCATCAATTTCATTACCTTTCTTTACAGTCTTACCCTCTTTCTTAAAATCATTAGCATGCATTTGTATGCAATTCAGTAATAAACATTCTTACCATCATCATCATCATCATAAACATTGAATCATCAAAAGCATCATCATCATAATCATTATTCATTCATTCATTCATTCAACCTGATTTTTAATGTTTGTTAACTGCAGTTCATCATTTTCATGGACTCATTTCAACATTTTTTCTTCATTTTTACTTTTTATTTCAAATTCCTTTACTTCTTTCAATTCTCAAAGTCCATGGTTCTTTGCCATTTCTGCCAAGAGTCATAGACCTTTTACTTTTTAAATTTATCTTTCTTTTTCTTTATTTTCTTTTTCTATTGATTCTATCTGCTGATGAGATTTTACGAGCTGGTCTTGGCAAGAAAAAAAATATTGAAAAAAAAATATATGGTCTTATGCAAACATATATCATTGATTAAAGCACGGAGATTATCTAAATTCGAAAATAAATGCTAAATGACAATTGATGCATTTCTTGGAATTGTTGATTTCTTTTGTAATGTAAATAAATATATATAAACATTTTTGAAAAATAAATTTATAAAAAAAAAAGCTTTTGGGTACTTGGCTCACTACAGGAATTCCTCACCCTGACTTCAAAATAGTGCAGTTCATGGTATAAAATTGGAGAATGGTGTTTCCCAACATTTATACTTCTATTTCTATTTTTTTACTCCTTTGATAGTTGTTACCACCAACATTAGCCGATGGTTTTTCTCTGGAGTTTGAATGACAGTAAGTTTCCTTAAGTTTCCAGGACTCTTTCAATATTCTGGCCATTCTTAATAATCCCGTTGTCTGAATGGTCACTTGTTCTCTCATTTCCAAGTCTTCCAGTACCTTTTACCTATTTAGTTCTCTAACAAGGTTTAGATATTTATCCTCTTTTCACTTTCTTTTAATTTCACTCTGTGCCCTACCAAGATGGCAAAGTCCACTATTCAGCAGGTTCACTTTTTTTGGTTGATTATCTTTTGGTCTGGTCATCTGGCCAAAATTAAGCGAGCTATCTGCATTTAAAATCCCAGAGAACTTTGTGGGTCCCATTCTCCAGGACGGATTCTTAGTTGTACATATATCACTTGTTCACATGGTCAAATTTGAACTTCTTGCACAATTCCCTGTGGATCACCTTCCTCACCCAGTCGTGTCTAGTCTTATACTCTTTTTGTGCTAATTTGCTGCATTCACTTATATGATTGATTGTTTTGGCTCTATAACCACATAACCCACATTTGCTGTTGCATCTTATCTATTTTTGCTTTAACATAGTTGGTCCTTATGGCATTGTTTTGTGCTGTCATTAGAAGAGATTCAGTTTCTCTTTTAAGGTTTCTCTTTCTTAGCCATATCCAAGTTTTCTTGTGTGTGATTTTTCCTTGTTTTTCACTTGAAATATCCATACTAATGTTTTACTTCCAATTTTTTTTCTATTTATTGTTATTCTGTTGATCCTTGTGTAGTTTGTGTTGTTTCTGATTGCTGTAATTAGTCTTTCTATGATCTTTTTTATGTTGTCTTTAAGTCATCATATCAATGTATTGCTGTATCAATACTATCTTGAATGCTGGCAAGTCCTCTTTGTCCTTTTTTTTAAACATATAATCTCTCTATGTCATCTCTGGGACATAAGACCTTATTCATTGCCATTAGTTTTCTCTGGTCCATTTGTTGAAGTTCTTCCCTCATCGACTTCAAGAATGGTCCAGAGTATCTTACAAGGGAAACTACCAAAGTGTTTATCTCTTTGATGAGATTTCTGCCATATAGTTTGGTTTTGAGTAATTTTCTCATTCTCCGGAGATACATTTTTATTATTATTATTATTTTACTTCTTATGAGCTTTTCACACCAGTGTTAGCTGATAGTCTTTCACTGGAGCCTGAGTGACAGCAAGTCTCCTCAGGGCCCCAAGACTCTTCCCAATATTCTAACCAACCTCAAAAATGCTGTAGTTTGAATTGTCTCAATTTGTCCTCCAATTTCCAACTCTTCCAGCTCTATTTCCAATCCTTTTGGGACAATTCTAAGTTGGCCATTTAAAATTAGTGTCACAGTCACTCTGCTAATCCTCAACTTTCTTGGTTCGCTCTTTTTTCTTTCTTTGATTTTCACACTGTGGCTAGCTGGGACAGTAAAATCCACTATAGAGCAAGTTCTTTTCTTTTTGTTAATTATCACTTGGTCATCTGGCCAGTATTAGGTGATCTATTTGTACTTTAAAATCCCAGACAACTTTGGGCATCTCATTCTCCAGGACGGTTTCTGGTTTGTCCATGCATCATTTGGTAGTATGGACACATGCAATTTCTTGTACAATTCCCAGTGGATTACTTTTCACACCCAGTTGTGTCTAGTCTTATACTCCCTTTGTAATAGTTTGCTACATTTGCTTTAATATAATTGGTTCTTATAGTGTAGTGTTGTGCTGCTATTAGAAGAGATTCAGTTCCTCTCTTAAGGTTTCCCTTTCTTAGCCATCTCAAGGTCTTCTCAAGTGAGATTTTGCCAATTTGTCACTTGAAATAACCATACAGTTGTTTTTCTTCCCATTTCTCTTTTCAATTTATTGTTCTATTTTTCTTTGTGTTATCAGTGCTGTTATGGGCCACTGTAATTAGTCTTTCTTTGCTCTTTTTAATGTAGTCTTTGAGTCATCATATTGATGCATCCACGCTATCTTCAATGCTGGAGAATTCTCTTCCTTTTTCTTTTCTTGACACATATTGTCTGTGTCAATTCTTGAATGTAAGGCCTTGTACATTATCATTAACTTTCTTGTCATCTGGTTCATTTGTCCGTGTTCTTCCTTTGTCCACTTTAAGAATGGTCCTAAGTATCTTACAAGGAGAACTGCCCAGATATTTATTCCTTTAATGAGATTTCTGTTGCAGAGCTTGGTCTCAAGAAGTTTTCTCATTCATCTGAGTTACTCTTTTCTTATTGTTTTTTTCATCCTCACTTGTTTGATAGTATCTGGTTCCAATGTTCCCAAGTACTTGTAGTTTTCCTTTTCTCCAATCTGTCTGATTCTTTCTTTATTTGGCAGTTTTATTCATTCCATAATCTGTCTTTTCCCACTTTTCCTTATGAGCATGGCATATTTTTCTATGCCAAATTCCATTCATATATTTTAGCAGTATATTTCATTGTTTGTATCAGAGTCTCCAATCCTTTTTCATTTTTTGTGAACAGCTAGATATCATTCATGTACATAAGGTTATTTATCTTTTCTTATGATTTAGTAAATTTGTGGCCCTTTGTGCACTTTCAAAGGATGTAACTGAGTGACATCATTGCTATTACAAATTGTAATGGTGACAGTACATTTCTCTGGGAAATGCCTCTCAGAATTCTCACATCTGCAAAAGTTTTTCCTCCAGCTGTTAATTCCACTTTCCAGTTTTTCATGGCTTCCATGATGAATTTTATGACTTTGTCTAATATCTTGTACATTTTCAGACAATCTACTCTCTAGGATTGCAGGACCATATTACAGGCCTTTTCATAGTCAGTCTACACCATGGATACATTTTTCCACCTCACTTTGCTCTCCTTGAGAATGTCCTGATCAATGAACAGTTTCCCCTGGCATCCTTTCTGTTCTTTGGGAAACAGTCTGTGGAATATAAGCAAGTAATAGATCTCTCAAATCTGTACTGTTAGGATTTTCCACATTATAGGTTGACGTATTATCAGACTATGATTGCTGAGGATGGTTCCTTCCAAAGGTTTTTCTGTATCAGAGTAATCTTTCCCTTTGTCATTCATTTGGGTATTGTTGCTTTTTCTAGACATCAACTCAGTTGAAAAGCCAGTCTGTTATGGATAGATATGAACATTTCAAACCAGAATCCATGTATGCTATCATGGCCTGGAGTTTACCAATTCAATACTTTTTTGCTCTGAGCTATTCCAGTTGTATGTCCACCTCAGTGCCTTCTTTGAGTCCATATGATTCCTTTTTTCATGTTCTTTATCAATTTGGTCTTTCTGTTATGTTCTTTCTGTTCTGATATTTTACTCCAAAATTGTTTTACTTCCTTTGCATCTGGTCCTCTGGTTTGTCATCATGCATTCTCTGCTTTTATTATTATCCATTAGTTAATATCACCCATATGCACTCCACAGTTTTAATGCTGTTGACTTTCTTAGAGTCCAGCATAATAAAAGAAAACTACTTTGAATACATGCTTAAAATGCATAGGTATATTAAAAGGAAAGTATTCTCATTAACTTGTTGCTCTTTATACCATATATACTCAAGTATCATCCAGTACAATCTGGGATTATTTGTTGATTTTTGCAGCTGGAAATTGTAGGTGTACTAGTTGGCCTAGGCCTAGCCTTGGGCAACTATTTATATACACAAAAATTGGTATCTTGCTTATGGTGCAATCCCCTAATATTAGGTTAAAATTTATCACTCAGAAAGTTGCATGATACACGAGTATAAATGGTAATAAACATCCAGCCAAAAGCAATTTACTTTTAGTTTTTTTAAAGTGTTGTAAATATTTATTTAACTTTATTCAACAAAGAGTTTAATTTCATTCTCATATAAGTAGATTATCATGACAAGACTATAATATGACTCTTAAAGTTTCAAGAAATTTTTGAAATATTTAAAATGTATATTCAATGAAACTATCAAAGCTTTGAACCTTTAACTCCACTGGATTTCAGATACCTTGTACCTGAGCTCAGGAAATCCATTAAAAAATCAAACAAAATCAAATACTTTCAAAATTTGTTCAAGAACATCAAAAGAAAAACTCTGAATAGTCTCTATGTTAAACATTTTATCATTAGTATCTGATATGATCTCCTTGAACCTGAAATATTGGGCTTACAGTGTATGATAAAATAAATGGTGTATATCAAAACCTGGAATATTGGACACAAAAGGTTCAGAGTGTCAATTATATATTTTTTAAACTGAGTCTTATGACTCAATATAAAAACAAAATATAAAAACAAATATTAACAATAAATTGCTTGCCAAGGTCAGCTGTCAACTATTTTTATTTTATTATATATAAATGAGAAGAGATTTTTTTTAAAAAAGATAATTGATAATTATACAAGTAATTTAAAAAGAAAGATGAAAGATGGAAAAGTTTGAAGCCTTAATTTTTGGGTATTGCATGGCCATTTAACTTATTTCAGCATTTAACTTATACCTGAACATTTCAACTTAGCAGATTTTCTAGAATTTTTCATATTCTTAAAATGGTCAACATTCATTAAAAAAGTTGCTTTTTTTACAAACAACAGTAGAAAACTTTTTGTTTGAATTGTAAAATTAACATACAAACCTTAGATTAGCTCTATATCATATTTATTGTGTTTGTGAACGGTTCACACAAAATCCTTCTTTCACCCTTCTTACTATCTTTCATTTCTTGTTGAAATATCATTTGCATGTTATAAATGACTTTGTCAGCAAATTTGAATACGGTAAAGTCATTTTAGTGCAACTATAGTGTGTGGCTTTTTTGGTAAAAGTTCCATTAAAAGAATCATTATGCTAATAAACTGTTGGTGTGGTTTAAAAAGTAGATACATTATTTTTCACTAGTATTTTCTTTGATCTTTCATTTTTTGGAAAGAAGAAAGAAAATACTAGTTAATATTTCTAATATCAATGATTGACAATGCTTCATCTAAAATAGAAGTAAATAAAAGATGATTTTAATATTAGTAGCAGTAAAAATATATTTTATTTATTTTTATTAATTGAATACAAAAACAATAACCTGATAGGATTGAGGCTTCAGCAATGCAAATAGCTTTAATAGGATGGTAGATTAAGTAGATGGTATAGATAAATATGCCTCTCTAAGACAAAATTAAAACCGAGAGTTTATCTTTTAATATTGTCTCCAATATGGTCTGTTCTTTGCTCTTTCAGAAATAACAAAAACTGGTTATGATAAAAGCAATTAAAAATTAAATAATGAAAGAAAATACTAGTCAGAATTCACAATAATAATGATTGAAAATGCTTCAAATGAAAATTAAAATAAAGAAAGATACTTTGTTTTTATATATATTATTAAAGAAATTATTAAAGAAATTAAAAAACAAATAAGTGATACTCCTAACTATATAAAGATGCTACCTACTTATAGAATTATATGAAATAAAATGTATTTTACATTATGTCAATTTTATCATCTTAAGGTAGAGTGCTGATATTGACATTGAGATCTCACTTTCCCCTGAGGAAATGGAGAGACCTGTATAAAATGAAAAAATCAAAATGATGGAGAAGATGCACAGACCACTGTCCTTGCACAATTGAATTCCAGTGCCATGAAAAGTCCAAGATGATCAGAAGCAATATGAGGTGCAGCATCTTGCCAGACTCCAGTAATTTGTTGAAATCTGCTTTTATGCAGATGTACCTCAATTTTATAATGCGGTTCAGTAAGAATTTGAACATGGCTCACTATGACCCATTTTCTTAATTAATAGACTTTCTTCTACCTGCATCTATAACTAAACATTGTATTCAAAGTTACTTTTAATTATTTTGGGGACCTAAGTAGCTCTAAATAAATGCTTACATACACAAGGAAGGTTGCAAGATGCAAGTAAACATAAATGAAAGCCTTAAAAAGTTAGTTTTAATATCTTGTGCAATAATCCTTTACTAATAATATAAATAAACATTGGATATTTATATTTCTTAAATCCTTTAATGAAAAAACATTTGAAATGTCTTAAGTATTTTTTCCTTTTATTAAATGGTTGCAGTCTCAGTCACACACTAGATAATAAAACTCATATTAGTAAGGGTTATAACTATCAATATACATATACATTTCAACTGTATATATATATATATATATATATATATATAAGTTTTAAGAGCATAGACTCAAATCATTGGTGCTTGGTGACAAGTCAGTTTCTAGTGTATGTGATCACCAAACCAAGAGTTTGTGACTCTGTGTCTTCATTATTAAAACTTAGATTTACATTTGCTCTGTGACTGATATTGGGGACTCTCTATTCATATACATAGCAAACTTATAACAATATCATATATATATATATATATATATATATATATATATATATATATATATATATATATAATCTTAAAACTTTTATATTGTTTAATGCAAAAAATACAGAGCAATATCACAACATACTTTAAGTATACAATAAGATAAAAGAGGATAAAAACTCATGACTATGAGTTTCACTATGTCCCTCTTCTATATATAGAAATATAAGAAAATCCGATATGAGATTTAATCCTGTTTTATTATCTTATTGTATATATATATATATATATATATATATATATATATATATATATATATGATAATTACTTATATATATATATATATATATATATATATATATATATATATAATCACTTTAAAAAACTCACCAACTAAAACCAATACCAAATATAAACCTTTTTAATCAATACATTCTTTTTAATAAATGACAAGTATATTTTCTGAGGTTGGTTTCTCTCTTCACAGGAATACATCTATAACAATAGCACTAATATATATATATGTATATATATATGCTTGATTTGAAAAAACAGAAACTTTGCTTCTGTCTCTTTCATAGTTGATACATTCAAGTCTTCATATGAATTGTTTGACATTTGGATGGAATGAATTCAAAAAGTGCCCTATATTTCCCAAGTACTTTCAGCTCCAGCTAGAGTCATCTTCAAGGAAATGAACATTGAAATGACAAACACAATGATGAGTCTTATGCATTCACATAAAAAGAAGGAAGAAGAAGAAATCTCACCTTTTTGAATTCATTCCATCCAGATGTCAAACAACTTATATTAAGACTTGAAAAGTTCTATGATAAAATAGGCAGAAGCAAAGTGCCTGCCTTATTTAATCAAACACTTTTAAAATAGAAAATACTGCCTATATATATATATATATATATATATAGATAGATAGATAGATGTATGTGTATATATGTATGTATAAACATAAATATATATTCTCATAATTTGGCAATGTATTGTCAAGTCAAAATAAAGCAAGAAAAGCAAATTTCATAGAAGACCACACATTGGCCACACATTATAGCAGCACAATATCTTTTTTTCTTAAAGCCAGCAAAAAAAAATATCTTAATAATTTTAATTAAATTTGTAAATAATTATGAATTAATTGTAAAATATTTATCTGCTAATTTTAAATCAATTGATCTTGAGACATTTTTTCTTCTTTTAAGAGTGTTTCCAACATTCTTTTATGCTCATTTGTGATTCATGTAAAAAGCTGGCATTGTTACCCAAATTGCTTGACACTGACTCTGATGTGAATGATGATGTGATTTTTTTCCTTCTCTACTACTACTACCACCACTACTACTACTACTTGTAGCTTTACCTCTTTTCAATTACAATGTCACTAGATTGTTTGATTAATTCTTTGAGTTTTTCTTTTCTTTTTTTTTCTTCTTTTGTCCTGTTTCCATTTCTGTCATCAAAACAGAGACATGTTGGGAAATATGGAAGATAACACTCAAAAGTTTTGGAATCACAAAAAGAAAAAGAAAAAGAAAATGATTGGTACATTTGTGCCTCAACATATCACATTGATATATTTCTCTTGGCTCATTTCTTCAATCATGGTAGGTAAGAAAGAAAAACATGTACACCTCCACATTGCAATACTGTACAATATATATATATATATATATATATATATATATATATATATATATATATATGCAAACATATATAAATCTATACTTATATATATATACAAACATACAGAGAACTGTATAAATATTAAACAAATAATAGAGATAAAAAAGTAATTAATCACCCACACACACACACATGTGTACACACACATACATACATACATGCATACACACACACATCAACTGAGATGATATATATAATATGAAAATATAGAAGACTTTCACATATTCATATATTATAACACAGATCAATCAAATATACTAAAAAGTAAGCATCGATCAACTTTTTCATATATGTATCTATCTTAATATGCAAACATATATACAGAAAGATATATGCACTTATAGTAGAACAAGAATATATTTAGATATGTGTATAGATACAATATATTTATATGTATTTCCATCAACATATATGAAAACTTATTGATTCAAGCATACAAAAGCTTTTATTTATTAATATAAACCCATTGATTTTATTTTCACCTATATGATAACTGAGGTTGCTGATATCTTATAGACAACAACACAAACTTTTACATACATAGATGTATCAAACAATCAAATGAAAAGATTATCTTTACACAACAAACACTTAATTTTCAACACAATCTCCTTCTTTGTCAATGCACTTAATTCAAAGCTTCTCCATTTATCCTATAGCCTAATCATTTTGCATTGAACAGTTAAGACTAAAATCAAATTAATAACAGGTTGTAGACTTCATTGATCCACCTTTATATATCATTGAAGTCCCACAACTATTCATAGTAAATTATTTACCTCATTATTTGTCTACCACTGAATATCTATATTTGTGTATTAAATGTATTTATAACAAATTTTTCATATCATCAAAGTGTCTACATCTTAAACAGCAAGGTTGTCAACCAATTGCAAAAGTGGAATAATATCATCTTCACAACTTGTTTCCTTTTGACTGTCGAGCTTAGATTCCTTTATTTAATCATGAAAAATGAATCTAGGAATAAACAACTGATAAAATCATAAAACAGAAGATTTCAGGAAAAAATACTCTTGTACAAGTATTTTTTTTTATATCATAATTAAGAATGAACTCAATATTTGAATAGGAAGAAGTATTCACTTGCTAAAATACACAGCACTACCTTATGTTGGATAACAGAGATTATTGAGCTCATTCTAATGATTCTTTTAAAATCACTAATTGGATTAGTAAAAAGAAACTTATGATATCAAGAACAATCAAAGAAATAGAAATCTATTTTTGATACCATGGCTCAACTATTTTCAAACATTTTCATAATATCAGTAATCATTTTAATAAATACAAATTTGTTAGAAAAATTTATATAACTCAAAAATGGCTCCTAATAGGTGCTACTCATGATAACATAATATGAAATATATTTCATTATTTTGATAAGTGTTCTGGGATTCAGGCAGTGCTAGACTTATCAATAAGCTAAATAAGGTATAACTTAGGATCTACCCCCTTTGTGGGAATCTCATTGTTTTTAAATATATAGTTTTATTCAACATTAGTTTTTATTCTTTAATACTAATTCATTAAAAATCATTCATATATATATATATATATATATATATATATATATATATATATATATATATATATATATATATATCCCAAATTCATTTTAGAGAGGGTCTCAAATTTCATATGAAAGTACTGTGCTAGGTCCAGAATCAACAGATAACACTAGACTGATGAACAAATAAACTGATGTACAATAAAATAGAGTTTATATATTATTAAAAGTTTATTTTAGTTTGAAGACCCTAAACTTACATTTTCTTCCTTGTCAAAATTCCATGAGAAAGATATTTTTAAAAAATGATGTATTCAATACTTTGCCCAAATTTTTTTCTCAAATAAGAATATTTTTTGTTTATTTAGGTTTAATTGCTTCCTATTTATTAATTTCCAGCTTTCTCCAACATTCAATGAAAGTGCAAAATTAAAATTGGGAAAAAATAAAATATAATTAAAAAACTTTCTGTTTTTCAAAAGTTAAATAGTTCCATATTTTCAATTGTTCCTCAAAAGAAAAGTATTGATTTTTCTGTTTTCCTCAACCAAAACAAATATTGAATATTTCATAAAAATATCTTTTTCTGTTGCAATGACTTAACAATAAAGACTCAAATTAATTGATGACACACTCATAGTTTTGAAATTAAACTGTATTGATTTCTAAATGAATTGCATAGTTTACATTGTTGCAATCAGTTGTAGAAGTTTTTTCTTTCCTCCTTCCATACATTTTTAATTTTTTGGAAGTTGGTCACAATAAGAAAGAACCAATCCTATCCAAGTTTTAGTTTTTTTCTAAAATATTAACTGATTAGCTGACAGTTTCAAGTAGAAATAAAATACTTGATATCATATTTTTCTTTTTAAATCTCTTCTGACTCATATTGATAAATAGTGCTCTCCTAAGAGTCAGAGACAATTGCAATAACAACCTATATAACAATCCCAAGTAGAATTAATAAAAAAATTAACATGAGATTCTTTAAAATGAAAGAAAGGACATTAAGTTTAATACCAAAAAATTCCACTATCTGATTACTGTATGTCAATATATAAAGAAATCATCTCTAGTTAAAGAGATAATTATGGTTCAATTTCACCACCAACATCCTATCAGAAAATGGCCAGGTGCCTAAAAAGAGTTGTTTAAAGTCTAAACTGGCAGTCATGAGTTCAATCTCTTGCATGATATTTTCTGATTCAGTGACAGAGACAGAGAAACAATATAACTTGGATGAATTAATTAGAAAAAATTAATTCATGCAAGACATCTTCTGGACATGGCCAACAGAATGAAAACAATCTACACCAATGAATTGAATAAAGAAATGTGAAATTCCATGACTTTGTCAGATGAAAACAGACATCTGAACTAATGCCAGAAGGTGCAACAGCTAAGCAATGAAGGTTGGGCACCTCAGATAGTGTCATGGCAAACAAACTAACTTAGCAAACCATTATTAGTGAGTTTGATTCTCACTGAGCGCCCCATACTTCTGGCCTGGTGCCACATCTAAGCTAAGCTTAGTAAATAAGTATAACAACCAAGGTGATGATACAAACCTGGGTACTTTAGTATACATTTATGTTTTAGCTAATTTTGCATAATATTATATCGTTTTTGAATCAGTAAAGATGTCATAAAATGTTACTGTTTTATAGAATTTTTACTTGTCATAAACAAAAAACTGATTAAACATAATGAAAGGGATTACAAATTCAGCTAATGTCATCTACTTAAGTTACTTTTGCTTATTAATGGCTTTATTGCATGAAATGCAGGCTTATGCAAGAATTTTTGTCAAGGCCACTGTCTTGAGTATTATAATGCACTCGTTCCTATTAAGAATGCTTTAATGAATAAGTGAGACTCTTTATTTCTAAAGTGAATAAGGAGGATACTTCTAGCTTCCAGTCAAAACAATAAACTACTGTTCGAATGGACCCAATGTAACAAGAGTTAAGTGATAAATCAGATCTTTTACAGGATAACATCACTACTGTCAGATATAGAGATATATTTGAATATGCAGTAATATATAAAGTCTTGTTATTAAAAAGAAAACCAAGCACCAAGTGAAAAACTTCTGAATCACCTTTTACTTTTTATACACAGTTTGTCTTTTAGAATTACTTGCATTTTACTACATTAGTTAATTTTTGTCTCGGTTTATAAGATGAGGAAGTGTCCTAATAATAAATAATAAAACTGAAAAATCTAATATTCTCAGTAGATCTAAAATAGAAATGAACATGATTTTGCTAGAGAAAGAATGTTTAGTTTAAGATTCAACCAATCTAATTGCACGAGGGATTTAGTGTTGGTGTTAGATGACCCTGAGTAATAATATTTGTTAATACAGCATCTAAGATATGCAAATAGAGGCAAGTCAGTGATAGAATTATTCTTTTTCACTTGAAAGGTTATGCCTCAATTGTAATTTATAAATGTATTGTGAAACTCAATACATTTATAGAATAAGATCCAAACGAATTATTTTGTATCAGGCCAATACAAGGCTACACTGCAATCAACAAATGGTGCAAATGGTAAGAAGCCTGAAATTGACACTTGGTGCACGCCTGTACAGTTCCAGATTGGCACCATCATTAGATTTCTGCTTGTTCAAAAAATTGAAAAAAATATTGATAGATCAACATTTTCTATCTGATGCCAAAGTTGAAGTTGCTGTGTGTATTGGATAAATAGTAGACTAGAAAGTTTCTTTATAGAAAGAATCAAAAAGGAGACCCAATGTTTGGGAAATACATTACACTGGATTGTGACTCTGTTACAAAATAATCAAATTTATTTCCTTTTGATAGTGGTTATATTATTCTATTTGGTCTCAAACTTGTTGTAAAGGATTGGAGACCTTACTTATCAACCAACCTTTATAAATGGAAAAAAAATATATTCAAAAACAAAATAAACATTGATTTGTAATATTCTAAAGAAGATCGAAGTTGAAAATTTTTGTCAGTTTTTAATCTTTATTCAATGCATTGCTTTTAGAAATGGTATTGGGCTTAGACAATGTCTCTTGAGAGACATTCAAGAAATCTCTGGCTAGATATCTATTTCTAGTGGACATTGAGTATTAAGAAATCCTAGAACAAGAAGCCTATTCAAGATTTCTAATAAATCATTTATTTAGTTGCCTTTTTATCTTTATATACAACTTGTAATCAGATGCTGGTTCCAAAGAAGTTTTCTCTTTAACTGAATCTTTATGATATTGAATTGAGTTCTGTTTTGTTATTCTTTAAAATCACTGTAAAGATGCATTGAATCATTTGAAAAGGATTCTCAGCGGAGATATTCAAGAAGAAAAAAGTTGTGAAGGTGCATTGAACACAAAGCTTGAAGAATGGGGTAAATCTTAAATGGAAACATAACTACATATTTAAAAAATATCATTTGAAATTGTTAGGTTGAGAAAACATTTACAAAAAAATGGATATCAAAATAACATACATACCTCAAAACATATTCATACATATATAAACAGGCATGGATTTATATTGTCAAGAAATCATAGGCACAAAAAACTATCAAAACAAATAGACACACATGTAATGTACATATAAATATATATATATATATATATATATATATATATGTAAAAGGGCACTCACATAAAAAAACGCATAACAATACATTTGAATATTCATATATGCTCACATATCTTATGTAGATATAGATCAAGCTTTTATAGATATATGCAAGCTTGCATTTACATGTATTTCTATATGCACAATTACATAGTTCCATAATTAGAAACAACATATTCACTTAGGCATATCTACAAACTCATATGTGTAATACAATGAAATATAAAACAGTTTTCTACGGGTTCTTTATTCATATATTTATGTATACATGCTTTATACACACACACACACACACACACACACACACACACACACACACACACATATGCGTGCATATATATATATATATATATATATGTGTGAATATATACATGCATATATGTAAATTTACATTATAAAATGATAAATCTCAATACTGCCTATAAATGATGCATACATACATGCATGTGAATATGCACACACACACACACACACACAAATGCATACATGCATACACACATATATATGTGTGTGCATATATATATATATATATATATATATATATATTTATATATTGACTAGATTATATATAATATGCAGCGATAATGTGAACACACACATACAGACACACATATATATACAGTAAAGTATAAATCTCAGAACTATCTATCAAAAATCACATATAAATGATGCATGCATCCATATGAATGCCCATACATATATATGCACGCACACGCACACACACACACACACACACACACACACCATATACACACACACATACACATATATATCATTTTCACTCATATAAGCAAGAAGAAATCCCATATTTTGATGGAAATACTTTTTCTTTGTTTATTCCAATATGTCATCATAGTTTTGAATGACAGACAAATGGTTTTGTTGATTCCCTTCTATTTTCTTATTTGGGTTTTCTTCATTCACATTTGAGACAGTGTGCTGTAAAGGAAAGGCCGCTCAAAATTTCAATGGGACCAACTTAGAGGAAGCCATGTTGATTGTTGATTGTTGCAGTCAAATTTTACTCGTCCGATGTGAAAATTTGAAACATAAAAACCATCTATGACTTTGTGTTATTTTGGATGTATTTTACAATACCTAATATTTATTTGGCAAAGCTAAAAACATTTTTCTTTATAACATTTTAAGAGCATTTCTAAATGCTCTATTTGATGCAATACTGACTCTACATAGAAACTACCTAAATAAATCTATATGAGTGTTTTCATTGCTTTAAACACTTTTCTATAGTTTACAAAATTAAATACGATTGTCAATTTTCAGCTGAGAATATTTCTTAAAATTTAAATATCCAAGTAAAACTCAATTTTTAAAAAAAATTAAATTGCTGTCAGAATTTTGATGCATTTTTCAAAATGTTTTTAAGATGTGGATAGTCGAGCAAAATCATGAAACAGTTTTCCAATGTAATTCTTGGAGTAGCCTGACAATTTTAATGCTACATGAAGATTAGAAAAATATTTAAAATATCTGGGATGCAATTAACTGAGTGATCTGTCTGTTTATCCACATTTCTCTATAAATTCCTCATAAGTAGTGTTTCATTACATAGAAGAATTTTTATTTTTATTTTCAATCATTTATCTGATTTACGTTTCATTTAAATCTTTGAGAAGACCAGAGATATTTTATTACTGAAGAGGATTTCTAAAAACAAGTGAAGTATTCATATCAGTACCTGTTTCTTCCATGAAGGAATAAATTCAGCTAATGTAGAATGTGGGTCTTGCACAATTTCAGTGAAGGTTATTTAAAGAAATATCATTAAGGTTAACAACATATTGAAGTATCTAGATCAGTATTCTTAATGAGACATGTTGTAAAGTAACATAATATAATGTCAATATGATATAATATATACATGTTACTATAAAAAAAAATTGCTATGCAGTCAACAAAGCTTACATCAAATGATGACTGTGGGGTATTGTTAGAACTCATCCAGAGTGCCCCAGTAGTAATTTATCAGACCACAAGACATTGTTGGTTTTCAATCATATCATAGGAACACCAAAGCATATGCAGCCTCTTCATTTAATCCTTTGTTGCATTCACAACTTTCCAACAACAAAGCATTAATTCAGTGATGTAAGATTTCTATTGACTGACTACATGACATGTCAATACACTGAATGAGAATAGAATTTCTGTGAGGTTCACATGTAAAATCAATGTACACAGTCTCAATAATGAATTGTTAAATATGATATCTGATGATATATATATATATATATATATATATATATATAAATATATATATATATATATATATATATATATATATATATATATATTGCAATATGATTGGTGTGGGATTTGTTCAAGTGGCATGTTGCTTGTTCTTGGACAGGACTCAAAACCTACTGATTGATGTTTTTATACAGAAGATAAAATATTTTAAAATTTTAATCTCACACTTTATTAAGTGGTGGCTTTCTCAGGCCTGTTATGATAATAAATATGTCTTCCAACATCATTTTGATCAGAAAAGAAAATTTTTGTTCAAATTCATATTACTGTTGCCCCTTCTGGCATTGAGCCTAATGGGAGCTAAATGCAACAACTTGATTTGGTGTCTGAATCCCAACTGTATGAAAAAATCAAAATTCAGTTTTTCAATCACTTCTGTCTTCTATCAGGTGAGAATCTTAATAATCAATCAGCATACATCTTTGACCCGGTTTGAGTCTGAGGTTGACTTATGCACTAATCAGCATTGCTTATGTATATATATATATATAGATATATTTTTGTCATCCACATTTATATAGATATATATATACATATATATATAGAGAGAGAGTGTATGTTTTGGCTGTAAGTTATTATTCAGACCAGTTTGATTAAAGATCATGGGACTTTCTTTTTCTATGATCTTATGTTTTTTTCTAGTTTTCTTGCTAGTTTATTAGTATCGGGGTCCAGTTGATATAGAATTTGCCCCAGGTTTGGCTCCCAAGCACTTTCCATAATATCAATTGATCATCTTCAGGGGATTGTTTTTTATAGGTATTGTTTGCTTTCATTTAGTTTGGGTTTGGAATTTTATTTGTGAGAAAGGTTTATTATTAGTGGGGTTGCTTTAGTTTGTATGTTAGTTGCTGAAGATGTTAAGTATGTTAGTACCGGTGTTGAATACTATTTCATTTTGAGTAGTATGAGCTTATTACACCAATTATAGAATGGTGAGAAAACATATCACCAGAAAATCTATAAATTGTGTTAGTCACTAAAACAACAAAATTTGTGCAAAACTATTTTTAATTGCTACACATACATGATTGAAAGTAACAGATAAAATCTTTTGGGAATATTCAGTTTATATTTATCTTCATTTGTAACCATTTTTATATCTTATATCTGTCATTTTCAGCATTTATTATACCAATGATATAATTTCTACCCACCTCCTCTCTCTATCTTTCTCTCTCTCTCACCTCTCTCTCTCTCACACCCTCTCTCTCTCTTTCTCTCGCTCTCTCTGAATTTATCTCTTATTCTTTCAAAAGCTATATATATGAGGAGTACACAATGTGATGCAACTTCAGAATTTTTTCCCTGATTTTGCTACAGCCCAGTTGGTAGGGGCTGTCGAATACACTGACTACATCTCTGCAGAAAGGGATGAGTCCTCCCAACAAATGTCCTGGATATGACATTAAACAATCTGATAGTGAGACTCCAGTAATGCAGGACCATTGGAACCTCTTAATTGACATGACTCCCTGGTCCACTCTGACCCAGAGTGGTAGCTCATGATAGGGTCCTATCTATGTGTAAAATAGAACAGTTTGATATTCAAACTGTGAAAACAAAGGAATTATGATAAATTGAATTGTTAGAAATAGAATTGTTTGATCATTTAACCGTGTGTAAACAAATGACTGATGTTTAATTGAATTGTTTGTAATACATAGCAATACTAGGAACCATTTAAATTTGACATGCTAAATCGAACTGTTAAAATAGAACAGTTTGGACATTTTACTATGTGTATCTACTGAATGTGTTTACAAAACATATATTTCTAATATATGTAAAAACAGGATTTGGCATTGAATAACCAACAATGGTTGATATGCCATAAAACCAAACCAAACCAATGATTTTGCTATAGAAATAGCTATGAAGCACAGAAGAAATATTACCAAGTTGAATATTATATAGTTTTTTGTTCAACATATATACTTTTGTGTGTGTGTGTGTGTGTGTGTGGCTGGATGTGTTTGGATGTGCTTGTGTAGAATCAATTTGTTTAAATACTACCCTGTCCCATAATAGTTGTTATAATTAGTATATAAAATGTATATGCAAATATGACAACTATTTTTGGACAGACATTATAAATTTAATCCCATTTTTTATAATATGCCATACATAGATGTTAGCCAAAGAGATGGAAAATTCTTACTCTAAATCAGCTTTACTTGAATTAAAAATTGACCTTGTGTCATATATCCTGCCTGTGGCAGATGGGTACAGATAAATACATACATTAACAGTAACCACAAAAATAAAAATAGAGAAAACAGTTTTTTACTGGATGTTTTACCTACTGAAACTTGTCAAGACTGAAAAAAGATGTAACAGCTTTTATGATTACTTTGTACAATAAGCTAATAATGAGAAAGTGGTTTCAAATGCAGTTTGTACTCTGTTGACATTTCTAGACTTTTTGCAATATAAAAAATTCATCAAATATGTGAATGACAGTTATCTCTAAATACATGTTTCATTATCATTATAATTGCATATAAATCTTAGAAACTAAATATAATTATCATCAAGGGAAAGATCAATTCTCTTTTTTATTCCTATGAAACTGAGTTTTTGAAAATATTTGATAACAATATGGATACATAACTCAGTTCATATTCTGGCAATAAATGGCTTTAAAAACAAGTCTTGCGTTCAAAAGGAGAAAACAATTCACTGTGAATTGTTTGAAAAATGTTTACTGACTACATGAACTTTTGAGAGTGACAGCAAAACTTAGTCATCCTATAATCTATAAAGGCAGCTTAGTCAGACAAGCCAGGCATTCAGCCATGTTGTATTGATACTAGTGAACATCTGTCGACATTGTCTGAGATAAATTAGTTTACAGATGTCTCGACAGGACAGAAAAAATCCTCCAAAAATGACAATATTTAATGTTTTGGGGGGAGTCTAAGATATTTTTACAAAATTACAGCCTTACCAGAAAGTAAACATAATTTAAGAACCACACAGGAATTGGATACTCAACTGATCATGGCTCGCGGGAGTTGGGGAATTGTTGTGCACCAACAAGATGGATTTTGCTGGCAAATATTCTTTTTTTTGTCTCTTATTTTCTGGGTTTTTTAATTGTTAACTTTAAATTTGAAGTAACAAATATTTTTCTATTAACATCTGATAATTTTTATAAATCATTTTAACAATAATTATTATAAAGAACTCTTGATTAAATAACATTACCAAGCCACAAAAGAGACACATTTATATAATCAAATTTTTACCTTTTTTTTCCAGGAATTTATTAATTTTACTACAGTTTTGTCATCATATCATGTTATTTTCATTTTGGCGATATCATTTTTTGATAGTGGATATCGGGTTTTATGAAATTTGATCCTCCAAACATCAAATATCCTGAGGAATGCTCACAAATTTAAGCTGGCTTTCATCATGTATGAGTAAGGAAAGCTAAAAATATTGCATGATATTGTTTGTCCTTTTTGGTCAACCATATATCAGCTTTCCTATGTGAAACTCATAAAGTGGGCTTTTATCAAATTTGGATTGGGATAGATATAGTCATCCATGGTCCCATGATATATATTTTGGTAGATAGATATTGGATTTTTGCATCAGTTGAAGTGTATCATTATAATGTATATAACTAAGGTTATAATGTAGTTTTTGTAAATTGTGTAACTGATTTTGTTGTTAGTTTGATATTTACTTTGATGATCATTTATGTTATAATGATTATATTTTGTATTTTACAATAATAGCAAAACTTTAGATTAAGATTTTTATTGGTCCAATAGCAATAAAATGCTCTAACTTAGAAAATAAAGGTATTTTCTGTTCAATTTATAACTTATTAATAATAAAAGGTTTCACAAATTTTAATTCAGTAATAAAGTATCCAACCTTATTTGTATATTCTTAAATATTGTACCTATGAACATTAATGGGTGAGTCCCAATCCTCATAAATACATTGGACACACTATTGTGAGGGGTAATATGCTGACTAAGTATTTCATCTGTAGCAGTGGGTTACCTTCTTCATGCCACGGGCAAGTATTGTATTTTGTTAATGTTATAAAGATTTTCATTTCATTTTCAACCTCCATTTTGGTTCTCATTCAGTAACCTTTTGCTAGGTTACAACATATATTATGTTATATTTTGCAAAATATATTGAGTTTTCAATGTAGAATACTAAGCATTCTGTTAAGATTTTTGGTAAATTATACATGTTCAGAATGAAATAAACTTCATACTAAACAAAAAATACTACACATTCCATAGAATAGCCTGGAGTTCTATTAAAATGTGAGGTAATATGTTCTAAATAAAATAAGCCTAATTCATTGCTTGCAAAAAATTCTAGGCATTTGTCAGAATATCTTGAAATTCTAAAGAATGCCAACATTTCATTTTGCTCATGATATATAAAAATAATTTCACCTATACAGACACATTTAAGTAAATAGCCAATTGTTGTTTTTTTTTCATCTTTGCATAAACTGGAGGGTGTATCAGAGACTGATCATCTCTGATAGGGTTGACTTGGTGAGGGGAGTATGATGTTGGAAAACCTGAAACTCCCCAATGAACCATAGCAAAACACATCAGTGATGACACCCTTCAGCACCAAATGTATTAAGGCATATTTAAAGTATGGACACATTGAAAGCATACATAACAGAACAATTATGATCAGAGAAAATTGAAAAAACAAGCCTGAGTTCAAATCCTGAATGGGGTTGCTTTACACTAATGTCCTTTAGAAAATCATGAATTTATTTTATGCCTTCCAGCAATGGGTAAATAGTAGGACAGGCTTGGTTCTTTAGCCTTGGTAGGTAACAGTCTAAACTCTGAATACAAACCAGTTTTACTCCACTTAAAATTTCACCTTGTGTTATATCTTGTGTATAGCAGAGGAGTTGTATAAATACAAAAACAAAGTGACATGACAAAGTATTCAATAGCGTTTTATCTTTTAAAAAATTCTATCTTTTTAAGATTATGTTTATTGTTTAATTGAAAACCAAGATCAGCAGCAGTGGAAATTCTCAGTTATACAAAAGTAGGTCAAATAAAACATGAATGATAAAATGTGTGCCTCTCAAATGAATCCATCAAATAGCTCATTTGTCCCATGTATTAACATGTAATAATTGCAAATTAATACTAAGGATGATGTTTCAGTATCATATTTCCAGTTGATTAGCCAATTTGACAAGATGACCCTGTTTTCTTTCTGCTAAAGTTCAACTGTGAAGAAAAGATGAGCAGTAAGATTGAAAGCAATCATGAGGCAAATAAGTGGGGAAAATAGAAATAAATTAAATCTATCACTCCATGCTTTAAAAAAAAAAGTTGGAAATGGAAGAAATCCGAAAGGAAAGCATCACCAGCCAATCAGTGCACTCAATGGATGTTGCCATTTATTCAGCCATTTCTATTTCCAATTCCTCATTTCATGATTAATTTTTTAGCCCAATCAGAAATGGAGTCAAGCAAAGGTCTTCTGAGTTATAAAATTAATTATCATTATTATCTAAACTCTTACTTCGGAGAGGAAAAAAATGGATAGCCATATGATTGTATTAGAATGGCTGTATTTAGAGTGCAGTTAGGCTATTTAGTTCTAATTTTTCTCTTTCTCTATTGTTGTTGCTGTTAAATCTGAATGTAGAAGGATACGTGAGGTCTGGTACAAAAATTGCTGGAATTGGTTTCATGGATTGTGAGGTAATTGAACTGCTTGGGAATAAAATTAATTCTGAGACTTGGTTAGTATTTTAATGCAAAAAAATGATGACAGAAAATCAGGACTCCTGTTAATTGCCTGGGAGAATTCTTTTATTTAGAAAATCATCCTCTTATATTCATGTAGCTGCTGGGAGCAGATCTCAGTCATTATGGAATAAACTAATGGTTGTATGATCAATTTTAATTCCAGAAGTGATAAAAGCTCTTAATTATGATGAAAGATTCTTACTTCGAATAGAGGATTTTTTTAGCTATCGATATTAAATCTTGATAACTAACTAGCTAGCTAGATAGATAGATATATAGACAGATAGATATGCTCCAATGATTATATAAGCAAGAAATTAACAGTCACAAATCACCATTGACTTTGTGTCTATACTATCCTAACTTTGATATATATGCTCAATCACCCATATTTATCACTCATTGTTTATAGATATAGTAAGCTACATTACACACACACACACACACACACACACACATATATATATATATATATATATATATATATATATATATATTGACAAGTGAACCAGACATGCGGGACACTGCTGGAGAAGCAGAGATGAACTCATAAGAGATGTACTCTTATGGATCCCCACACATGGCCGCGCAAAAGCAGGACGACCAGCTCGAACGTACATTCAGCAGCTATGTGAGGATACAGGATGTTGTCCTGAAGACCTACCTAGGGCGATGAACGATAGGGAGGAGTGGCGAGAGAGGGTCAGGGATATCCGTGCTACCAGCGCGATATGATGATTATTTGCTAAGTGAAATACTCATCAACTAAGAGACCAAAACTTGGATCTCAGACCTGGCAAAACTAACAGACAAATGCCAAAAACTCCTATCTACACATGGAGATTCTTAATATGATGACTACTTTATAATCTCTGTTGTCTGTTAAAGATTTCCTTTGAACTATTCCAAACAGTAATATAAAAGATAGATACCCATAGTAGAAAAAATATATGTCAATTATTTCTTTATAATACCATATGAAGTTGATATGGTTCTACAAAAAATTCACAAATTTTTTGAGGGGAAATATTTTTTAATATAAGTGACATATTTTTCAGTCTAAGTGACATTTTAGGCAATTATGATTTTAAAGATTTTTTTCGTTTGGATTGTTAATCATACCTAAGCCATAATGCTATTTGATCATTAAACATCTCCAGATTGAGGAACTACCCACAAACATAATTTGTAATGCTTAATTAAATGGGAATTATTATTTCAAGAAGACAGATAATTTGTTCATTTTTTGGTTTTTTTTCTTTGAAAGTCTGGAAATTTATATTCTGTAAGATTCCTTACATCTTGAAGTAATATGACTTACAGTTGATTCATATTTATTGTTAGAGACTTTGACATTTTTCTGCAAATACATGAGGAACAAGAGTTTTCTTTGAAACTTTACCCTAGATCCAATAAGTAAGCATACCAAATTCTTCAGCCAAACTAATTGATGATTTTTACAGAACAGACAAACAAACTCTTCTTAATTATTGATAAAGATATCTCTTTCAATATGAGCAAGTAAAAAAACCTCTTTGTATGGACTTAGTATTTTCTAATAAAGAGAAAACATAATGGATTGTTGAGAAAAAGTTAATACAGTTTACTGTTATGAATCTCATTTTTTTTCAAGTCAAATCATATAGAGAATAGATATTGTCTATAATTTTAGAAGAGTCATTATCATTCCAAGAGTTTTTTTAGAATAGTGAACTCATTTTTGTTGCTGTTCTGAGATATAGTAAGAATAACATATAATAAAAAGAATGGGTTCAATCATAAAAAATAAACTCTTAGAAGAATATTATCTCAGATAGGGTTTATGAAACGTGTAATAAAAGGATATAATAGATTAAATTAGTTTAGAATAACATATACAAATATGTTAATGGCTGCACATGTATTAAGAGATACATGTATCTCCAGTGGGGTACATCTAAAAACAGAAGTGAGGAAATGTAAGACTATCTGCTCTTGTGATCATAGCAATCTACTGAGCATAGTAAATATCAACAGCATAGTTTTAGCAAATTGAAAGTTGAAACAGATAAAATCAGAATTAATTTTATTAGTGTATAAATAGTGAGTGAACATCATTCTCTTTCCAAAACAAAGGAAATACTGTTCGCATTCACAACATACACTACTATGTATATTTATTGTTCACTTTTTGCTCCTGTCAGTTGGAGCTGTAGAATATGCTAACTGCATTTCTGCTGAGGGGTAAGATCCTCCAAACATGTGTTCTGATTATGACACTAAACTGCATCTGATGATGGGGTTCCAGTCTTGGAGCTTTGGGGGAATAAGGAGTACCCCTTCATTGCTATTACTCCCAGGTCCACTCTGTCCCTGAGTGGTAGTACCTATTAGGGTCCTATCTATGGATCAAATAAAACTATTTATAATACTTGAAACAATTTAATTGGAGGCAAATAAATGATTGATATTAGATAAAATTATCAATGTAAGCCTTACTTGAAACCATGTTTGAACAAATGATTGCTATTGAAGAGAATTATTAGTGTTGAATAACAATACTTGAAACAGTTTCAATGTGTGCAAACAAATGAGCTCTGGTTCATTTGAAAATAATATTACCTATAAACTATTTACTTACAAATCATATATATGTAATATATATATATGTATAAATAGGATTTGACTTTAAATAACCCCTAAGAAATGATATGCCAACCAAACCAGAACTATATTTCAGTTGAGCATCATATAATGACCATCAGCATCCAACGCTTGTCAATTATAACTTTTCTCTCAATTTTTACTTCTTTTTTGTTTCAGTCTTAGCTGAAAAGTTTTGAGCTACCATGTGTTAGCTGAAAAGTTTTAAGCTACCATATGTTAGTTGATTCTGAACAGATTTTCCTTTTGAGTGAAGAAGTTCATGTTTTTCTATACACGTAACTTTACAGGTTCATCCCTTTTTTAAAGACTCAAGAACAGTTTCAAACTTATAATGATTGCATAGAACAAAATATTCATATGAATATATACGTATTTAGGGGTTGACTTGTTTTGATATTTGCATTAAATTGTAACAAATCCTATATTCTTCACATAACCTGATTTTTAAAATTATGAACATTTGTACATTTTAAATATATATATGACTTTTATAAAATTCAATTTACAAAATGTTCAATTTTGCAAAGTCAACAACAACTGCTATGTCAGTGATAACCTACTGTTGGATGGGAAGGAAAAAAACAAAGCATATCTCATTTTAAGCATTAGGATCTTTTTGGCTTTATTCACCCCATTCAGTTTTCGAGGCCATAGAAGCAGGTAGAAGTAAATGACAGACACAACAAACTGAAAAAGCTTCCTTATTCTCATTATTGAAGTCAACTCTTCTTGTATCTTTGATTTGTTCCACATTCTTCATTCTCATAAATATTTGTCTCCTTGTATCCCAGCCACCAAAAGAGAAAGAGAGAAAGAATCATGTAATCTGTTGTCTTATACTCAGGTTCATAGAATACACCACCCCTGCTTCCGCTTAGGGTGGGTGACATTGTACAGCCAGTCCTCATCATTACTTAGATGATGGCCTTAGTAAGATTTAGTTCAGGATGATAGATCAAGTATATCTTGTTACAGCCAGCCCAATGGCAAAATTGTTGAACTCTGTCAATTCATCTTTCTTCCAACTGCTGACTTTTTTTATAACATATCTATTCACACCCTCGTACCATTTGCTTACAATGTTACATCAACATGAGCATAATGAATTAAAGTGGAAAATTATTTCTGGATGAGTGGAATTATATCAAACAATGATTTTTTTTATGTCTGCATTCATGATATTCTGTATAAGTTTAGAAAATACAGAATCAGCAGTGTCTATTCAGTAGTTATCATAGATTTTATAATAAATGATTGGACTATTTGTATTTGGATTGGCACTTTTCTCTGGGTTCAAGATAGTGACAAATTGAGAATGCAGAGCATCAGTCAGTTGAAATGATTTCAAATTCAAACAGAAAGAAAGGAAGAAAGAAGATGAAAATTAGAAGGAAAGAAAAATTCAAAAATATTAAATGAGGGTAAAAATGATGTAAAAAAGAAGAATGTTAAAATTGTACTACAAAACTTTCCAAATTTAAAAAGCTACCTGATTTCTCAATAAATGGATTTTTCTAAGATTGTATAAATAAAGTAGATATTTTTGTTCAAATCTTCTGAAAATGCCTGAGGAACATATGCCACTATGAACTACAATCTATCTTCTTGCTAATACACTTTCTGAAAATGATTGTTTGCTCTCTTAATCTTTAACATTGGTAGCAGAGTATAGTTATGGAATCTTCTATTACATGTTCATTAAGGTGACCATCTAAAGTGAAGAATGAGTCTGTGAAAGTTGGAAACTTACTGGATTATAAAAAAATAAACAGAATTTGTTGACTATACATTTAATTCTTTCTGGGAGGGCTACAACTGCATCTTTAGGAATAAGTGTAGGTGATTTAAAAAAGAAAAATGATATTAATATATTAGTATAAAACCTTTAATTCTTTTCATTAGATAAGACATAGTTCATTGCATATAATTATTTATACAATTTACAAATATCAGATAAGTGACTTCATAAATGACTTTGCCTATTTTAAGTGTCAGAGGATATAGAGTAAGTCGATTCCCTCATTTGTACTGTTGGCTTTGTGTAAATTATCAAATAGTGATGTCCATTTAATAGTATCGACTATTAATGAAGTAACCTCTGATAACATAAAATACTTAAAGATATTTTTGGTTCCAATATTAGCATACCACAATCATCTATCAAATTATATATTAACTCTTTACCCATAACTGGGGAGAGAAGAAAGGAAGATGGATTTATGGATTCACACTTTTCCCAAGGACTTTAGTATAAAGTGAAAAGCAAATATCTTTCTTTAGGATTTGAACTCAGGTTACTAAGTCCATTTCTTATGATGATAGCCATTATGCCTCCTAAAAAAATGTATCAACTTGCTGTAATGTTGATATAAAAGTGGAATCAGTTTTTCATCTTGTGAATGACTCTTCAGATACAACCTTGTTTATATGAAATAGATGTTGTGGTCATGTCCGACTATACTCTTGAATAAGTGGTATTCAGTTAGGTCATGCTACCCTCAGTAGAATGACAAGTGCTAGCCAGAAACCACCAGTTAATGTTGATGGATTTCAAAATTAAAAGACCACCTTGCTGCTCTATAAATGGACTCTTCTTCAAATGTGCAGGATTTTTTGTTGTGGTCTTTTGTAATTGCCAAGGGGATTTATGCCACTGGTAACTAGGAACTATCTCTTTGTTAATATTCTTTCTGAAAAGTCTTGTTTGCTCTCTTAATCTGTAACAGAGAAGACTGAAGTATAGTAAATTGTAGTGATAGAGGAAAAAAGAAGAAAATGAAAGAAAGAAAGAAAGAAAGAAAGAAAGAGAATTTGTTGGAAGGAAAACGAAATTAAAAATGGGTGAAAGAATACAAAGTGACCAAGATGAATCAGCAGACTGAAGTTGAGAAAAGAATAAAGAAATTAAAAGAGCAAAAAAGATATTTAATAGTGTAGTCTACCTCATTATTAGCATGAAAGAATTGCTTTGTTTAATTTCTATGAGATGATTTATTTAGAAAAGTAACTAAATAATATATTCAAATATATTTACTATAACTTGAGTAATGTTGCCACAATTTTAAAGTTTCTCATTACTGTGCGATAAGAACAGTTTGTATGATCAATGAATATATTAAGTTACATTGTCTTTTATATATAAGCAGATCATTATTCAATGATGTAAATTAAAAAAATGTTTATAAGGAGCAGAATATCACAGTTTTTTATTATAGAAAATTCCTTTGTACAAAGTTATTGCAAAATATATAGTAGAGATTTCACATTAGCTGGACAAGAAATGTTTAAAAGAAAACAAACAAAAAATACTAGAAATATAGCAAGAAAAACTGAATCTATCAGCTGCACCAGAGATTAGTTCAATTTTAGTTGCATATAGAATACTGCACCTTTAGAATTATGGAATGTTATTTGTTTTTAATTTCCACAATTTATGTTTATGTTTGCATATTGTGGTATTGTGATACAATTATACTGTGATACAATTGTGATTCATGTGTAAATGAGTGAGTATATGTAAATACATATACTCACACATTTACAGATGAATCACAATTGTATTACAAATCTCTAGTTGCCTATATGCTATATAATTGATATCTTAAGTCCATAATAAAGTTGTATTTCTGTAACTCAGTAGTAACCAAAATAAGTGATTCTTAATTATGCTGACAACAGTAAACCAGAATATTTGATGTTCACCAACAGGAAAAAAGTTATGGTAAATTTTCAGGTCAGACCAATATACTCAGCTGCATCACATTTAACACATTCAATCTTATTAATAAGGTGTGTTCATTATGATTAATTTTGACTAATATTTTCTTTTCTCTTAATTTTAGTTGTTTTTTTTTTTATTGCAATTCAGTCGGGTCATCAATCATGAATCATCAATGAAGAAACAGCACAGGATAATAATAATAATAATAATAGATACGCTCTCTGTGAGACTCAAACTCACTTCTCACTGATAGTTTATTGATTATCCAATCTGTACTGCTTTTTTTATTATTTTAGATTGATGGCTCAAGTTAGTTACAACAAAAAAAAAGTAACTGAACATCAAGATAAAAGAATATACTAGTCAAAATTAATAATAATAATGTGTAACAATATTTCATCTAAAAATATTAATAAATGAATTACAGAAAATAGTATGCTATCAATAATACTGAAATATTTACAAGAAGAATATAATTATAAAAATATCATAAACTATTGAATTTCATTTTTTAATAAGAACCTGAATTTCTTATTTTATTCAATTGGATTCATTTTAAAAATGTTTTAGGTGCATATGAATCATGACGTGCAGAGTAAACTATTTTGGGTGATGTATTTGAATTTCCTTTTGTATCTACTTCATATATTATTCTTGGTATTTTTACAACATCTGTAAAAATAAGAAGATATATATTAGTAAGTTTATAGCTGATTGATGAAAATGTATTTTACTCAACAAATACTTATTTTTCAACATAATCTCCTACCTTGTCCGTACTCTTAATTCAGTAATGAAAATTAATTACATTATTCAAAGATTATCTAGGGAAAATTTTTAGATCAAAATTCAGCAAATAATTACATGTTAGGCTACAGATGTGTCAGTCTCTCTTTGCAGATGCCTATTATAATGGTAGCATTGAATGGTAGTGACTCAGAATGGATCACACCAATTCAATTCCACCAAAGACTTATCAAAAATGGACATTAACAACAAATCTATCAAGAAAATAAGAAGGTCTCTCATACATAAACAAGAAAAGTTAATTAATTTTTTAAAAAATTCCTTGTTTATCATCAAAACAGACTTATGATATGTGCATGTATATGTATGCACACACACACACACACACACACACACACACACACACACACACACACACACACAAAAAAAAAACATATATTCTGAAAAGACCACTGTTCTTAAATGAAATAAAATCTGAACATTTAATTCATAATTTTGTTTAATCTGCAAAAGCTGAAAAGTTCTTGGCCCAACCCAGAAGAGAATAACAAAGAGCCAAAAAATATATATGCTATTCCATATAATCATCCAGCAGTCCAATACACTTAACATCATTTCTAAAGTTTTTTTACTCATTCACTCATCCTATAACCGGATTTGTTCAAGGGTAAACTACTCATGTAGCATATCTTAGGCAGGAATAGTTTGAAGAAGCCCATCCTTCTCCAGGTCTGGTTTGATTCCAGAATTTTCAGTCTCCAAGACTGGTTGCTATACCAAGAGTAAAGAAGCTTTGTCTGTGATAATATTTACCCATATCTTCAGGGAAAATAGTTAGATTCAAGAATATTAATGTTATATCAAATTCAATTAGCCTCTCTCAGGATTTGAACTCAGTATTCTCTTATGATAACTATTATGCCATGAACATGTCAGGCTTTGTACGTATTCCGAAAAAAATTCAAGAAAGTATTCAAAAAAAAAGAAAAATGATGTTTCCTTTCTTGGTTGAGCCAAGAATACGAATAAAAAAAGTGTGTGTGTGTGTGTGTGTGTATGCACATATTTAAAACGTACTTCTGATCTTTATTCCTATCTGATGCTTCCAGTAAAGAATTACAGAGATTTTTTCTAACTTTGCTATTTTAACTATCTTTAAGTTTTCTAAGATATAAAAACCAAGCAAATAAGTAGACATATTTTTAAATATCCATGCATCTACGAGAATTTAAAAGTGACAAAGTATGAAATAAGTGACTTTATTTTAATACCTTGTTATTTATTCCCTCGGTAAACAAGCTCAGAATACAAAGCATTGATAAGAATGAGAAATAAGTACATGAGCAGTTAATCCCCTGGCCCATTCATAAGAGGAGGATTAATAGGGCCAGAGTTAATCCTACAGTTTATAGCCAAAGGCATTTAACATTCTTTCAATAATTGATTATATTAACTCTGTTTCAAGGCCCCCAGCCTTTAAATCATTTAAAATTATACATTTTCATCTTTATTTCTGACCTCTGCAGAAATGTTTCAAAAGGATAAAATATGGTAGAAAATTGTAAATCTTCCATGTACAAAAGCACATAACACATGGATTTAATTCTGTTACATTTCGTCAACATTATTTTGATATTGTGTTATCTTCTAAAATATGTAAGTACACAATAATTTCTTCATAACTATAGTAAGAGTTACATTAAACATACTGTCATATCTACAAATATCAAGAAAGTCTAAAAATATTTATATTTTATTTATAATGTCAGTGTCTTTTGTGTCAATTATCTTGCAGTTTTGTTTTTATATGCCAATGTTATTTCTTTAAAACTTGCTCATTTTTTCTGATTTGATAGATGTTAGATATGCATTTTGCTTCTTTTCTTTTTTTTTTCTTTTTCATTTTGAAGACTGACTAATTTTGATTTTTTCAAAAATTCTAAGTTGCATAAACATTTTAGGCTATATGTCCAATGATATATGATTCATCTGATTCAAGAAACTTTATTGTTACACTTGAATACGTTTATATTTTATTTAATAATTTAATCATTTGATGATGAAAAAATTAATTGAAAATATTATAAATGAATTCCTGAAAGTATGCACATGTAAAATGGTGGCTAAATGTTATATACAGTATTGTTAATATGATGTAAAATTTACCAAGAAAGATAAAATAGTGTCTTAAAAGGCTATCAGGAACATTTATCTAAAGATATCTATTAGACTTTTCCAAGGCTGAACATTTGAAAGTATTCTTTATCTTAATGTGTAATTGATCATTTTTATTGCTACTGCCAATTGCTTAACATATTTATACAGGAGCTAAACATTCAACTTGAAAATAAAAATGAAATAGGATATAATTAAAAAGGGAAAAAAGATAAATTGTATAGTAAAATACAACTAACTTTATTTAATTCTGGATATATCTACCCTGTTTTTTAGTCTAAATCTTTTATCATTTAGAGTTTCCTTGCTTATTGATTTGAATATTCTATGTTCTTTTAAATAAACTGGATCCCTTTGTATAAACCCTATCACTTTGCTTATTTTGACCTTTAGCTGCTCAGTAATCAAAATAAATAAAACAAAATAAAACTGATGTTTACATACACTCATGTTTTTAGTATTATCTTTATTAATAAGAAGGAATATTCTTCTGAAGTCATAAATGTGTGTGTCGGTATGTATCTGTCTGTATGCATATGTTTGTATATGTTTGTATGTGTATGTTTGTATGCATTTTTTATGTATACATATTTATGTGTGTGCTGGACATGTATATCTGTATTTTTGTGTCTATATGCATATGTTTATATGTGTGTGTCTATACGTGTGTATGTCTTTATGGGTTTGTAAGTATATGTTTATATGTGTGTTTCTCTTTATGGTGAAGATGTTATAGTCAGACAAATATTTTTTCTCTCAATGCCCTTCTAGATAAATAGTTTGTCTTTTCAGCATTGTCCTAAAACACAGCTACATCACAAGTAATACTATTTATATTTAGTAATTGCTAGTGCCTGTTCATCTATGGAAGTCCATAGACATCAAAAACAAAGAATCCTCTTGGCATTCATCCAACTTCCTTCAAAAAATAAATATGTGTACAAATTTATGATGCAAACAATAGATAATTAGAAAATCTTTCAGATTTTGTTTCTGAACAGGAGATTTCTTTCTCTTCTTTTTTTGATTTTTGTTAGTGAACATAAAATATAAAACAAATTTGGATACATAGTGCAAAGAACTTTAGACAGAATAAATAGAAATGTAGATGAAAAATGTGCATTCACAAATTCTGCTTTAACACAAAACTTATCGTTGTGACTAAGAATTGCAATTTTAATTTCCCAAGACATGTTTGACCACTAGATATTGAGTATAAGGTGGTCAGAAAATCCAGTCTAACAAAATTTACTCACAAGCTCTGGCTATCAAGTATGCTCTTATTTCAGATAAAATTCAATTTTTAACCATCTGTATTTCCATAAGGATCTTTCTTATCCTTTTTATTTCCTCTTCATCCATAATAATATTTCCATAATGTTATATACAAGATTCTGCAGGACCAAACATTTTGAGACCTAATTTTTTGAGGATGAATTTCTGACTTCAAATTTTTCTCAAACACTGAGATCAATGGAAAGGGCAAAGTAACTCTAAGAGATATAAAGAGATCTGTATGGATCAGGAAGTAGACCAGAATAAGTGATATAGAAAACAAAAAAGAATTGAAGTGGGTAGGACACGTAGGAAGAATGGAAGGATAGCAGAGGGTGCAAAAGGATAATGGTGCCTAAGAAATAACAGCAAAAAGTTGACAGAAGATAGAGAGATGAGATAGCAAAGTTTGTGATCTTACCATGACAATGTTCATGTAATTAGGCCACTAGGACTTATTTCAGAAGATGTCATTCAAATAAACCTTTCTGCTTTACTTCTCTAATCCCCTCTATGCCACTTTGATGTTATTGTTTTCATTTACACTAACAGCATTATAGATTATAGTCTTCAAATTCCTCAGATGGAACAGTGGCAATCATAAGTGACTTTACTAGTATTTCTTTCATCCTACTTTTGAAGAATTAAGAAAAAAGAAATACTTGTCAAAGAATTAATAATTATCTGCACTCTATTTAAACATTACCTCTAACAGCATGGAGTAAATTTAAGCCTAAATATAATAAAAGTGATTAATGCCCGCTCATAAAGTGGAGTATTTTTCTTAAATCTATTAAAAATAGTAAAAAAGTAAAGTTGGCAACCGTAGTTGAGAGCAACCAGAGGGCTCCCTTTTCAATAACTTCTACACCGAGCTGTAGGGGAGAGCGCTACTCCTTTCCCTGGATTGCTCCACTTTACCCTTGATACGTACCTTATATTGCTGTGTGTTAAGCAAGGGGGTATCAAATACCATTTTTTGAGTCTTTGGTATGACGCGACCTGGAATTGAACTCAAGTCTCCTGGACTGTTGGCAAACACTCTACCCACTAGACCAATGAGCCGGTTGATATAGTTCTGTATAATTAATCTGAAACATATTTACATAGATCAAAAGGGTATGATGGAACTGGTAAATCAGTTCGTCTCATAAGATTTTTTTCATTTTTGAACACCAGTTCACTTGACAAGTTTATATCCACTTCAATATTAGCTGGAGGCACACTTAGTGTAATAGTTATCATCATAGGCAATGAAATTGGTAAACCAAGTTCAAATTCTGGATAAGGTTGTTTGCATTTCACTGTTCACTAATGCCCTTGTAAAAGGCATGAATCCATCAGTTTTCCTCTCCATCAATGGCTAAATAATAGGGTAGATTGAGCTCATTATCTTTGGATAGGCAACCAGTCTAGGAGAAGGAAAATTCTGAATTCAATCAAGCTTAAAAATTGATCTTACATCACATCCTGCCTGAGATGGTGAGACATACTTAACTATTTCTTCCTTTTGGATGTACAAGATGGTTAATTTTGGGTATGGTTGATGTTTATGTATATTTAACCAGCTCGTTGGCATTGTGGGTAGAGTGTACACCAATGGTCCAGGAGACTGGAGTTCAATCCCAGGTCGAATGATACCAAACACTCAAAAAAATTACACTTGATACCTCTTTGCTTTACATCCGGCATTATAAGGTATGGATCAAGGGTAAGTGGAGCAATCCAGGGAAAGAAGAAGTGCTCTGCCCAACACCTCAGCATAGTAGCTATTGCAAAGGGAACCTTCAGGTTACCTTTGACTACGATTGGTCAACTTACTAACTAGATGTTTATGTAACCTGTAATATCATGGGAAGAATTGATCTAAAACATCAACACTTTCATTTAGTCTAATGATTATTTATATGGTGACACAAAGAGTGTTGCTAGAGGATGAGCAGAAGTGCGGCTAATCCCCATGAGTTTATTTTCAATTATTTCTTTAACTCTTTTCAGGTACCAAAACAAATCACAACTTTATAACTTCCTCACTGATATTAAAGGATTCCATGGAGTCTTATGTTATCATGTCCCCAGTCACACTCACAGGTGTAAGATTGAATGATTTATGAAATTTAAGCACTTTGACTATAAAGTTACATAGGTCAATAGAAATGCCCCAAACGCATGTTAATTTTGTTGTAACAATTACGTGCTACATTTAAGATTGTATCTTCTGAGTGTTTTGATTTTAAATACAAAATAAAATTGAAAAAGGGATTTTAAATGATTTGTTAGATACCTTTAAACTATTTTTCTGAGTTTGTACCTCTTAAATTAAAAACTTAGCAACATACCAGGGCTATAAAGTAAATATCAAAAGGAATACAAATGATGCAAGAAGCCTTAAAGGTTTATACAACTTGAATTTCAGTTATACAGGATACATTAAATTAGGAATTAGGTGAGTTGATCATTTATCAATAATCTATGTTCTGTAAGAAAACTTATGTAAATTATTTGATTTAAAGACTTTCAGCACAGAAAAAATTAAGTTCTGGCCCACCTCACAAAAGAATTTGCCATCATCCACTTTCGGTGCGTGTTAGTCTGAGTTCCAAAAGATTAAGATCATTCACAAAATTATGAATAAATTAAAATGACCACAGTAAAATAGATATTTAAAACTCGTATTTTTTTTTATCTAACCACTGAATTCAGAATTTTTTGTTAAATGAGATTTTCAGTGTTTTGCAGACTGACAGAATAGTGCGACAGGTTACATTTCACCAATCAAGCAAGTTTGGGATTTGATTGGTGTTACAGTAAAAGATTTTACAAATCATTATTTTCTAGTATTTTTAAACACCTTATCAAAGTGAAATAGTTCCCAAACTGGTTTTTCGGATCTATTACAACTGAATAATGAGTTCAAACCTCACTGATGATAATGGCTTGATGACAAATTTTTATTTTTATTTTAAAGATATCTATCTGGATCCTATATTTTAAAAAAGCCAAGATAATATTGTTTTTTTGGTTTTTTTACCAGTAATTTATCCTTATAATATTCAAAACTCAATGTAAATATGTTTGTATAAATAACTGAGATGTAAACACATGAAGAAAATATTTACTTCAAAATTTGATCTTAAAACATCTAACTTTTTATTAATTAAGTGTTTGAAATCTTATTAAAATCAAATAATCTGTTGATTTTTGGTAGATTTATTTTTAGATTAAGGAGTATCAAGTCTTCAGATTTTCTAATACAAATTATTATAATTATTTTTTTACAGATAACCAATTTTTAACTCTATTGCTTTTCAAAAATATACTTTTAGGAATGCAAACTTCCAGGAATGATCACAGGAAGTTTTGTTCATGATTTAGTAACTTACAAAAAGTTAAAAATTTGTAAAAATAATAGACTTATTGGCAAACAATACAGCTCTTTATAATATGAATATAATATGTCATCATCAACATCATCATGTCCTGCTGTTGGCACGGATTTCCCTCTCTCTCGCCATTTGTTTCTATCGTCTAAAACCCCCGGCAAGTTTCTAGACCACATCCTATGTCCATACAGAACTGTTGTACATAGGTTCCAGCCGGTTGTCCAACTCTTGCTCGTCTCTGTGAAAGGGTCCATAGGAGAACATTACTAATGAGTTTGTCATTACTTCTCCAGCAGTATCCCACATGTCCTGTTCATCTAATTTAGATTTTAATTGAGATGGAAGGTAGGTGGCCGTACAGCAGCTGTTTTGTGGGATGTTGCTTCCAGGATTTGTTCAGTATAGCTCATAGCATTCTTGTGCAATTGCCGTCAAGCTTTTTTTCAATATGCTTCATCAGCATCCATGTGGTGCATCCACACAGTAGCATCGACATAACCTCTGCTAGAAAAACATTGCATTTTATTTTATCGGCTAGGTCTGACTTCCGTATGACCGATAACCTATCCATGCCTTCACTAGTAACATGTTGATGTCATTTTCCATAGATGAGACACTGTTATATATATACTATAATAGTTATGATATAAGGTAAAGTAAAAAAGTTTTCGACTGTAGCTTTTACACCGAGGTGTAGGGGAGGGCACTACTCCTTTCCCTGGATTGCTCCACTTTACCCTCAATCCAAACCTTATATTGCTGAGAGTTAAGCAAGGAGGTATCAAGTACCATTTTAAAAGTCTTTGGTATGATGCGACCTGGGATTGAACCCAGGTCTTCCTGACCATTGGCGAACACTTTACCCACTAGGCTGATGAAAAGGTAAAGAGAAATATATTTCTTATATTCATTCGTATGGAGAAATGTATTATCATTTAAAACTAACGGTAAATTTCTTACAAAGCATAGGAATACATCCTTTTAGAGGAAGTTTGGTTTTTCAGAATTAATAGCACATTAAGTTTTTTTTCTGTTGGAGTTGCCAGCTGTTTAAGGTTGTGAATTTAGAATTGCTCTTCTCCAAAGCTAGTGCTCATTCTGTTCTCCTCTTTTACTCATATGTGAGGATTGAAGTGGTGTTTTCATAGCTTTCCAAATAAACATTACTGTTAAGTTAATATAAACTATTTGAATTAGAATTTGAACTCACCTCACTGGTTTCATTTTTCATGCTATTAAACATTAAGCAGCCTGCACCCCAACAGAAAGATATGAGTCATGTGGAAAAAGTTCAAGCACTCTTTCCATAAAAGAAGAGCCTGTATACCCAGTTGAAAACCATATTTTTGCTGGGAACTTTTGCACACACCTAATACATCTATTTGAACAGGAACTATATATTTTATATTGCCATAAGTCAATGAATCTATTGAGAATTGAAATCCTGTTCAAACACATATCTTGCTGCTTAAACATCAAAATAGATAAGAATCAATTTCCTTTTGTTTATTTATCCATAAAAAACAAAAACACTTGAGCTGGATGACTGCATAACATTCTTTGATTAGAATTGATCAAGAATAGCTTTAAAGTCCTAAGCATTAAGAATATATAAGCTATGAAACCCCCAAAAATAGTTTCCATAGACATCAGTTGAAGATATAGATTTAAAATCCAATCTTTTTGCTACAATTGGATGCTGATTTGAATGCATGTAAGTTCTCTTGATAATGGCATCAAGTCTGTATCTGCCAGAATGTTTAGTTTCTCTTTTACTTTATTATATTTTATTACCTGTCATATTTTATATCTATCTATCTATCTCAATTTGTTCAAAGGCATCTATCTACCTACCTACCTGTAAATTGACATATGAATGGATAGATACACTCCCATTCTTTTACTCTTTTTCTCAATCTACAGTAGAACAGAAAATTTCTTCAATGCCTGTAAAACATGGGGAATGATGGGCCTTATCCTACTGTGTTGCTTCATAACATGTTGGCAAGGGGTTTGAATTTAGAGTAATCTTTCTCCTAGACTGATTATCACAACAAGGCAACAAAGCCTAATCTGTCCAACTATTTACCTACAACTGAGAGGGGAGAACAGATGTATTCATGCCTTTCCTAAAAGCATCAATATAAAAGTGAACATTTACAACTGTGGCATTATTTTTTGTGCTAATAGCCATTACATCATTCAAATATCTGCTATTGATAGATAGATAAATATGATTTTTTTTAATAAATAGAAAGAAATCCAGAGATATATGCATAAAGTATGTAGGTAGCTGTCTCCATAGAAACCCAGTCAATGTGAGTATAGCTTAAGCATTTGCATGATATGGGAATGTAGGAATGTAACAAACAGGGATTACCTTAAACTGATCAGAGACAATGTCATATAGGATAAATGTCAAGCTCAGCTGTGAATGGAGATAGAAATTTATGGCTGCAGTTTAAGATGGCTCCGAAGAAATGTTCTTTTTATAAGAGTAAATTGTTTGACTACTAAAATATTTTGGGGATTCTATTCCTTATCTTTGCTCAGGTAAATTTACCATATTTAATTATTTGATAACAACAATGGGCATTCTATACATAATGCTAAACAGAAACAAATCAATCATTTTTTTTCTTATATGTATCTGTTTTACATCTCTCTCTCTCTCTCTCTCTCTCTCTCTCTCTATATATATATATATATATATATATATATATATATATATATATATATATTCCAATAGAATTAATTAGGTGTACAAATTAGGATTAATATATATCCAAGTAAAAAACTCTACTCATTCATGTAAATTCATTATGTGAATTTACAAGTATTTATTTCTAATGCAACTTTCTATCACTTATAAAGTAATAAGAAATTTAGCTTTTATGGTAACACAAATCATTTTAGCTCAAATATATCTCAATGATAACTAGACACACTACATTAGTTAATATCACTCTCTCTCTTCACCTTTTGCTCTTTTATTTCTTCTCTCTCATAATAATATTTTGTACAAGTTTTCCCTCTTGCATCACTTTGTGTTCTTACTCTCTTTCCATTTCCCTTTCCTTCTCATTTATTCTCACTTCTCTTTCTTCTTTTTTCTCCCTCATTATAAATTTATACACTTTAATCTTCTTCTTTACTCTTTCTTTTCTCTTTCCTTCCAACTTCTTCTCTCTTCACTTTCTTTTTTCACTTTCTTTCTTCACATACTTTCTGTTTTCTTAAGGGAATTGATGACAGTATCTTGAAACTCACAAATAAAAGTTCAAATTGACATAAAGATATCCTTATCCTTTATGACAAAAGAGACACTAGTAATCTAATAAACAATACAGAAATATTTTCAAACAGTTTAGGTCGAGTGAAGCTAATTTAAATTGATAAAAATGACACATGGAAGATGCTATTAAGAAAGTACCATCATTTTCTGTTTTCATCCATATATTTGAAATTAAAAATTTTACGATTGCATTGAATTTGGATCAGATTTATTTCTCAGTTTTATATATGTTAAGTGATAGAAAAGCCTGCATTATCTATGGTGTTAACTGTCTACATCCAACTATTCATTTTTTTAAACTATTTCTTTGAAACATGTTGCAATAATTTACCAAATGCCTTGTTTTTCTGTCTATCATCATATAACTCAAGAACAGCTTGAGTTATTTCCACAAATTTTTTTATGATTATTAATTGGGATGAGGCTTTTACCTTCACTTCATACAAATGCTCTTGAGAAAGGCAATGATCCATCTCTTCTGCTCTCAGCTATAGACTAATAACAATGCAGACTAAGTTCTTTAGCCTTGGTTAACAATTGGTCTCTTAAAAGAAAAACACTGAATTCAAACCAGCTTTACTCCACTTAAAAATTGACTTTGTGTCTCATCATACCCATGGGATAAAGGTTGGGTAAATACATATCAAATGGGGTGTCAAAATATGTTTTTAACATATAACTTTTGTAATTTTCCAAAACTTTTTAAATTTTTAGCATAGAGTTCAAATCAATATAAGTATGATACTAATTTAGAACCTTAGTTCAGTATTTCATTGAGTTGAAAATAATTCAAAATTTCATAAATCAATTACTTCATTTTTGTTAATGCTATATATTTTACACAGAAATTTTTTTAGAAGTACACAGAGAAGTTTAACAAAAAGAAGTCTAGTCATAGAGGGTCTTAGATACAATATACATTTCACCTTCTTTTAGGAATCCCTTTAAAGATTTTCAGACAGCTCATGTCATTTTTTCTTTATTTTCCTTTTTAAAATAATCTTCAGTTTCTTCTATTGATTTATTTGAACTTTACCATATCAAATGAATAGAGAAAAGACACACAAACCAGATTATAAAAGCACACTACTTGAAACAAAATATTAAGCTTTTCCTAATAAGGCTGGTTTTCTTAAGTGCTTGGTATATACTCATTGCAGACATGAATATATATTTTGAAGAGTCCTTAAAGTTTGGAGATTTCAAAATGGATGTCAATTATTTTCAGTAATTGTTACAATGCTGATCCATTTTATTTTGCTGTATCTAATGATTTTCTGAGTTTGAGTCAAGCTTGAAATTCTGAAATAAAATATCTGGATTTTCACATTGCCAAATATAGCAATGATTTTGCCGAGCCTTATATTCTGAAGATGTTTTTGAAGCAGGCATTCATAGTATTGATAATTTATATATGTTTAAAAAAAGCAACTCAAAAATATCAATGAACTTTAGTATTATAGGCAAAAAATGAAAGTGTTAAAGGTATACTTTTGAGCTAGCTTCTTTTCATGAGTATATATATGTTTTCTACAATATATCAGAAAGTGTTTTGTTCATGAATGTTGAGAGCTACATTTGATTTTTTCTTTGCTTTTATATAAATGTGTGTGTATATGTCTGTGTGAATTAGCATACAACTGACTGAAACTGATGAGATTATTTACATATGGATCAGCATTTCTGCCTTGAATCAAAGTATCTGCACACCATACCTAGAATCAAAATGTTGTTCCCCAGCCCTATGACATGGACAGTATTCTACTTTGAACTGAGATAAGGGTGTATAATCAGTTCATTGTCTTCAGCAGCATCATAAAATAAGGTGAGCCAACTTCTGGAGATTTAAACTCCAGGACATTACCTCCCTGTTGCATTATATATATAAAAAAAAAGAATTTGTGTTCTAATTTATCAGAAATTTCTTAACTTTTATCATCATACAAAAAAAGTATCAAACAAGAAAAAAACTTTCTCTTGTATGAATACCAGTTATTTAGTATGACTCAGTTAAATAATTTAAAGGGATAACTTATCTGCTCGAGAAAATCTGGCTTGTTAAAATGATCCATCTATAAATTTATAAGTATAGAAACATATCAGCTTTAAAAGCAGCTGAATTGTGTATGGGTGAGAAGATGAAGGTTATGGCTCTTTCCATATGTCTGGTTAACCCTTGGATGCTTGTCAGAGGTCAAGTGAAATAAGCAAGTTGAAACAATTAAAGATAAACAAGACTGAATTACTTATAAATAAACACTTTAATAAAGATTTACTATTGAGTTAGTTTCCTTTGAAGTAGATGTGTTGTCTTTGCTTCTGGTACAGAATAACATTAAAAACTGAAAAGTGAATGAAGTCGAACTTCATCTTTAGATGCAATAAAACAAATCACAGTTATATGTAAAAGACTTTGTGCCAAGAAGTACTTTGTATCTATGTGCTATGTTTTATAGCTTATAAAAAGACAGAGCCTATATGACATATTTGCTAGTAACTACCTATAAATCAGAATATTGAATTTGCAGTCTCAACTGTATCTATGGGTAGTCAAAAGGTTTTTATCTTAAAGGCATTAGGACAAACACTTTTAAGGAGATTTAAACTCATAAACAAGTAGAAGTTATACAGCTAATCAATGCTAATAAAATCTCAGTAAAAATAATGTAAACAATTCCACATATCTTAATATCAGTTTTGCAGAAATTACTTTAGTAACTAACTTGGACATCTATATTGAATAGATGAGTTTTGAGGAATCATTTGTTTATGAATCAGTCATTTAAATAATAAAATTCAGAACTGTATGCAAGAAATGGTTCAATTACCATAAAGAACTAATTTATCTATTCCATACATCATATTTACCAACCCTTCCACTCGGGTAGGATAGGGCACAAGGTCAATTTTTTAAGTGGAGTTTAACATGTTTGAATTCAGAGTTTTCCTTCTCCTAGACTAGTTGCCTTACTAAGGCTGAAGAACTCAGTTTGCCCTACTATTTACCCATAGCTGGAGGGAGAATAATTGGATTCATACCTTTCCCAAGGGTATTAGTGCTATGTGAAATTCAATCGGTCTCATCCAGGATTTGAACTCGTATCGCCGTGTCCATTTCCTGCCACGATAACCATTACACTACGGGCACCTCTATTCCATATATCTGAGGTCAAGACTTGGATCACAACTGGTTATAATCAAAATAAAATGATTCCTAAGATGGAGATTTTGATTGCATTGTTTCTATCAGTCAAATTATACACAACTTCTGTAGAATCTAAGAATTTTGTGAAAAATCATTATTTGCAGATACTGTGATGGCATTTTCAAAAACAATTCATTTTTAAAAATAAATCTTTCAGTATTGTTCATGACCAAGATATATTATACATGGCTGCTACAGAGAATTAATTTTTCAGAATTCTTAGGACAATGATTATACTGCCTTCTCATATAACTTCTAGCAAAATGAAACTCATCCTGCCTGCAGGGTTAGTGATACTCTGACTGTATCTTCTGAAGAGTAATAAGACTCATCACCAACATAAAAGTTATATCTTGGGTAAAAAACTTAATTGTATCTAGTGTTGTGGCTTTAGTTCTGGAGCTCTGACAAGTGTGGAGCATTACTCCAAGGTCCACTCTGAGTGGTAGTATCCATTTGTTTGGTTTAGTTTGGTTTGGCTTTATGGCACATCAACCATTGTTGTTTATTAATGCCAAATCCATTTTTATACATATAAACAGTTTGATTTCAAACAATTCAGTTTAGCATACAAAAACAGTTCTATTTCAGATAATTCAGTTTTGCATAAGTACAAAGTTTCAATGTCAAAAATAGTTCCATTTCAAACAATTCAGTTAAGCATAAGTACACTAAATGTAAAAAACAGTTCTATTTCAAATAATTCAGTTTAGCATGAGTATACTGTTTAGTTCTATTTGACCCATAGATAGGACTCTATCAGGTGCTACCACTGTGGGCCAGAGTGGACCTGGTAGCAATGACAATGAAGGGGTACTCTGCATTCCCCAAAGCTCCAGCATTGCCAGAACCTCAACATCATATCCAGGACACTCACTGGAAGGTAGGTTACCCCTCTGCTAACAGCTGACTGGGCTGTTTTATAACTGAAAACTTTTTTAGAATTTCATGGTATAAAATCAGAGGTTTGGGTTATATATAAATAATTATGGTTGGTACTGAAATGGATATTTTAGCTTTTAACAAATATGTGAGTTTAATTTTATAAGAGAAAATTAAAATTCCATGCTAGGACAATGCTATACCGTTTACATGCTTGATGGTTAATTAGTCAGTTTATTAGCTGGTCGTATCAACCTTTATTTGTTGTTTAATACCAAATCCTCTTTATACATATGTATTAAATATATATGATTTGTTAACAAAGAATTTCTTAATAACATTTCATTAAACAAGTCGAGGGCTCATTTGTTTGCACACATTTAAATGTTTTCCAGTATTGCTCTTTAACAGTAGTAATTCAATTCAAAATAGATGGTAGCTATTACTCCTGGCCTCAGTGAAACTGGGAGCGATGGTAATGAAGGAGTACTCCACATTCCCCAAAGCTCCAGCATTACTGGAACCTCACAATCAGATTGTTTAGTGTCATATCCAAGATACTAGTTAGGAGGTCTTACCCCTCTGCTGAGAAGCAGTGAGTGTATTCTGCAACCCCAACCAACTGGGCAAAGTATCTATTAGTGTTGAATCTTTAGGATTTACTCAATTCCAAATCCTTGTCTGTCATCTTTAATAAAATCTGCTGCTTAAATATGCAGTATATATATATATATAAGTTAGAATAGCATTAACACAGAGTCAATAGCTCATGGTAATTGACAGTTTCTTGCCTATGTGATCATCAGAACAAGTCTGATGATCTGATTGTTTGATGAAAGTGAGAAAATGACAGTCACCGAACACTGTTGACTTTGTATCAATGCTATCCATAGATGTGTATGTGCTACTGCCTATATTGAGCCCTCTTTATTTATAAATATAAAAAAAATACATTATATATGTGTGTGTGTTTCACTTTGTGTGTAGATGTAAGTGGATGGGAAAGAAACTAGAAAAATTTACCAGTACTACTAATGGGTTTTAAGATGGTCATTCATGTTTATAATTCTCTCTCTCTCTCTCTCTCTCTCTCTCTCTCTCTCTCTCTCTCTCTCTCTCTCTCTCTGGACATAGGATTATGTATGAAAGTGGATTGAAAAGAAATTGATTATTTCAATTAATCTTTACTCATGTCCAAATATTAACCTGTTTCTTTTAGCTGAAAGTCAATGCTTCACATTCGTATCATTAGGTATTCAAATTACTATAGGCACTTTTAAAGATATTAAATAAAAAGATGATGAATATCACTTTGCTCATTAATTGATGATTATTTCAAGCTAAAATAAGACCCTTTCATTAGTGTACATATTAATACATATTAATTGATATGCTTCTGTTATTTATTATTATAGTGTATTGTAATTTTTTCAAAACAGGGGATATCTTCTGCACCAAAGTGTTTTGTGAACCATTCTATTAAGTAAGAATTTCATACTATGATATATGGAGCTACTGAAAAGTTTTGGCCCTGCCAAAAAAAGGAATGACATAAAACCATGAATAGTACATGCTATTCTTAATATTCATTCCAAAGTTCAACACGCAGTATTTTCTTGATCAAGATTCGGTAACTTCAATATTTTTTTCATAGTTCAACAGGGACTTTCCAGTACACCAATCTAAAAATGCTTCCATTGCATTTGATATAACTATAGCTAGCTTATGGTTGACATTAAAAATTCTCATTATTTATATAATCTTATTTTATATAATTTTGTATTTATAAAATTATTTTTGTTATAAACTTCATGTTGCTCTAAAATTTCTTGTTTATGTTCAGTACTTTTGAAATATTAAACCTAAAATAGAATTGAGTGAAGATAACAAATGATTCTCAGCTTTGTTCTTTTGCTACACATAATAAAAAATTTTATAAATAAAACAAATTTTCAGTATATATATTATTCAAGCAAATCTTATGTTTGCATAATTTAGTTATTTAAGATCTATATAAATTATGGTGTTTTATTTTTCAAGGGTAGGTTATCAGAAATTTCTATTTCTAATACATCACCAGAACATTTCTTGTTCATAACTGAATGAGTATATCGTTTATTTATCAAATTTAACATTAGTTTTCATCTCTGTCAGGAGAAGCCATCTCATAGGTATTGGCTATTTATAGAAAATGAAAAAGAAAAGTGTTTCAAGTCCTAAAAAACAGTTTATATTGATGTGATTGATTTCTTATGTCAAAAAGTATCTACTTTTAAATATTTACTCATATCTTTTATTTAGTAAAAAGATGTCAGGATCCATTGCATTTTAATGAAAGTTTTCAACAATTTCCCATATTTAATTCCAAAATTTGATGGAAAATCTAAGAAAAAAAAAACTTTTAATCATTCTCAAAGTGTTCTGTTTCCATTGAAAGGTTCAGTGGCCTCTCCATATTTTGAGCCTAACGTAGTTTGGTATTAGCTTACCAATTCCAATAATAATGTTCTCCTTGTCTTTTGTATGCAGTCCCAGTGGTTTGGCACTCTCGGGCGGCGGTGGGATTTCCCGGACTCTCCCGATGTTTTACCTCCCGCCACCACAGTCGTTGCATTGGCTATCCGTTCCCGCCTCTGATCTGTGACGTGATCTTTGCTCCTGCTGTCGCTCCCTGCTTTTGTAACTGATCTTCATCCTTGCTAAAACCTTACTCCAACCCTCTGACCATTGCCCAATTTGTGTAGATCTTAGTCTATACAAAAAGAACAAAAAAAAAAAGAAAAAAAAGGAAAAAACACACCCAATTTTCCCTGCCTCTGTCCATCCATTCAACCACTTGGAGTTTGATTCCCAACCCCTCTCCAAAAAAATTATTACTATAATCCTTAGTCCCTCTATAAGTTTAAACAAAAGCAAAAAAAGAACTTCTTAATGTAAATTATCTTTTAACAAATAACTGCCCACAATTATTTATGCAAATTTTAAATACTTTAGATTTACAAATATTTAAAAAGAATAAACCTTAATTTAAACAAATATCCTCCTTAATAATGCAAACTTTAGGGCACCTCAGGTAGTGTAATGGTTAGCAAGCTTGACTAGAAAACCTACAAGAGTGAGTTCGAGTCTCATTGGGTGCCCCATTCAATTGGCCTTGTGCCACATCGAAGCAAAGAGCTTCGTAAATTACAATAATGCAAACTTTAAAATTATTTTATATGCCTAAATATTTGCCTGTGAAATTTACTTAACTTTTTTTAACACACTGATATATATGTATTATGCATTTATGCATAGTGGTACACATATATATATGTTTATGTGTACATATAATTCTACCTGCCAAAAAGTATTCTTGGAAAATTTGAAAATAAATCTAAATACTCTTTTGATTTATTTAAACATAAGTAAATATACATTTATATATATGTAAGTAAATATGCATTTACATGTGAGTGGCAGTTTCTTATATGTATACATGTGTGTGCATGTATGAGTAACAGGTATAGATACATGAAAAGATTATCTATTAGCATGTGAATGCATATTTGTATCTATCTGAAGCTTTAAAGAAATTCTTTCTTGCTGTATCATTCAATTAAGAATAATAAAGATTAAATGCTTCCTTTCTAAGATTTAAACTCAAACTATTTCTATATCAAATGCTTATTATGGCAGAAACGTTTTTAAAAATGCTTTTGCTCCTGCTTATAATTTTGCCTTGATACTTCTTTCCTAACTAATCCATTGAAATCCAATATGTATTCCGAAAACCAATCTCGACCAGGGAACGAGATGAATTACAATTGTCCAACAATGAGATAAGTGGAGAATTAAAGAAAGTAATTAAAAATAATAGGGACTTAAATGGTTAAGCTTCTCAAAGAATTACTATAAATTAAAAGTATATGTCCTCCTGACCTTTTTTTTTTCTAACCATGTTTTACCACAGCTCTGGAGCCGGCTCGGATCGCGGGAGCGACCTCACTTCGGCCACATCTTTGGCAGCTTCACGGAACGCCTCGCTCCGTCACCAACAACAGCAACACCCCTCATCAGTAGGGATTCGCAAGAGGGACCCCTCATTGTCAGCAAATACGTCTGCATCCGATCACCATCACCACTTTCCGCATCACCATCCGCATCATCATCATCACCAGCACCCTCCACCACTATTGTCTTCGACTACCACCACGTCCACGAGGGATCCGGCCTCTGCCACTTCAGGATCGGTACGCAAACAAAGTGGTCGATCTGAAGTGAAAATAGCACCTAATCCCATCGTGTCCAGTGGTGGTGGTGGTTCCATCCAGTTGGCTGCTTCTCCAGCAGTTGTGCAACCCACAGGTAGCATCATTGCCGGAGGCAACAACAATCTCCCCTTACAGGGAGGAGGCGGAGGGGGTGGCAGTGGCGGTATTGGGGGTGGTAGTGTGGTTGGTGTTGGAGTAGGAGACATGTCGTCAGCCCTGCAACGACCTTTCTATGCAGCCTCGTCGATCGGGAGCCCTCCTGACCCCGCTTCAATCTTGCGGAGTAGAGAAGTCTCCAAGAGAGTCATTCTAAATGTAGGCGGGGTAAAACATGAGGTGCTGTGGCGCACCCTGGACCGTATGCCTCACACTCGGCTAGGAAAACTGAAGGACTGCAATACACACGACGCAATTGTCGATCTATGCGACGATTATAGCTTGGCTGAAAACGAGTACTTCTTTGACAGACACCCACGATCGTTTGCCTCCATCCTCAACTTTTACCGCACTGGCAAACTTCACTTGGTGGAGGAAATGTGCGTTTTGGCTTTCAGTGAGGATTTGGAGTATTGGGGTGTGGATGAACTCTACCTGGAGTCGTGCTGTCAGCACAAGTATCATCAGAAAAAAGAACATGTATTTGAAGAAATACGCAAGGAGGCAGAGAGCCTCCGAAAGGGAGAGGATGAGGACTTTGGGACCGGCTCGTTCGCCAAATGGCGACAACGAGTATGGGACCTTCTTGAAAAACCGACTACGTCCATGGCTGCGAGGGTAAGTAGGGAAAGGTTTATCATTCTTTATTATTATTGTTATTATTATCATTAAATTTTAATTATTATTGTTGTTCTTATTGCAGGATGCATTGGTTCTTTTTTATTTGCAATTACTTAATTTTTAATTCCATATTTTCAGTGTTAAATTACTTTTTGAAGTTGATCAAACTTAACAACATAATACCTAAATATATTTCATATATATGTAGATATGGTAATAAGAAATCTTTTTGTTAACATTTAAAGTGTTTCTTTTATGTCTCATTGATACTTTGATTTTATGCAATCAACTGCTAAGTCATACCTGTTTCAAAACACTTATTTCTTTATATTTTGTCTCTTTAATGAATCTATATAAATCTATATAATATAATATTTGTGAATGTATTTCTCCAAACTACACGCTCACATACATACATACATACATACATACATACATACATACATACATACATACATATACATGGAATACCATTCAATGCCTTACAGCTGTTACTTCAATTAACTCTATATCATAATTTTCAACAAAACTCTTTGCCATAAGGTGGTGATAATTTCTAAATGTTCTTTTTGCAGATGCTGTTTTTAATTTTATTTGTGTTGTTGCTATTATAATCTCAACAAATTGATTCTCACAGCTCTTGTATATTCATGTGTCCATTTTTTTGCAGAGTATTTTTCTTTTAAACATAATCTAACCCTCCTTTTTTGTGTTAAATTCTAGTTTAATTTTCTTTTTTTTTATTTTAATTTTCTCTTCATTTGCCTTTTTCTCATTATGTTTTCCCTTTTCTTCTTTTTTTCTTCTTTTCTTGTTAACCTCTTTCTGACATCTTCAAAGAATATTCTCTTGAAAATTATCTTCGTTTTTTTTTATAAATTATTTGCTGTTAGCTTAAAGATTCAGGTTTTCAAAAAGTTGTCTCTAATTTTTTGAGTTACTCATTTGAATTATTACAAACCTGATAAAGTATTAAAAAACATAAGGAAAGAAACCAACTATAGAGACCCACTGAAACAACCAAAGACTAGAAAAAAATTTGTCTGATCAAATAATTGAACTACTATAGCCAACAAGAAATAAAATAAACCTGCAAATATTCATATTTTTTAATATTACAAGTGTTTTGGGATCTTTTAACAATAATGCTAGCTATTATCAATTCAACTTATACTAACAATTAATGACAGAATAATTATAAAAATTGTATATACTCACAAGCATAAATGAACATACACTTATAAATCTACTACTTAATGAGTAAAAAGCATTTATCTAACAGGACAAAAAACCTATTTTTCAATAGACCATATAAACTCATGTATAGATCTGTTGTATCATGGTAAGGAAATGATACACAATGAAACAGTTAATTATTTATTAAATCAAGTGTTACAGTCTGACTAGTATTATAAGTCTCTCGCTGGAGGTGTTACGTCCGAAGTTGGTCTTCACTAATAGACGTCCTTCAGAGCTATCTCTCTGCTTCTCTTTCTGCTTCTGTCTCTGTCTGCCATGCTTGAGAAACATAGCATCTTTTCTACTTCCACGATACCAGAAGTCACATGGTAGGAGCCACTATACAACAAGATCAAATTTTGAATACCAAACATTTAAGCAAAGAATTAGCATCAACCTATTGGTGTATAATAGTTTTGTAAGATTAGAATTCAAACACTGTAGAGGATGAGCATTGATATTTGGTTTCAGATATTAATTCTATTCATTTTGTGAATTAATAATTTTTAACTATGAATCAAGGGTCAATATATACACAATATTGACTTAGACATGATTAACTACAGTGAACTGTTACCTTGTCAATGCATTTAATTTAGTGATAAATATCAAACCCATGGAAAAAAAAGAAATACTTACGCAGTCAAAATTTCAGATCAAAATAAATACATGTCAAGCCACAGAATTATTTATCTCTCCTTATATATAAATATATATATATACATATAATTGGTAAAATAACCACTCGGAAAAATGATCTAAAACCAGCAAAAAGTGCTTTATATCATAAACAGTAAGCATGAACTAATATGTTTATGTTTATATGCTAATATGCATTTTTGTGTACATGCATATGTATATAAAATTACCTTTATTGTTAAATTTGTTTTTAAGGTTAAATTTTGAAGCACATCAACATATGTTAGAAAAGTACAATGACCTTCAAGAAAAATGCTAAAGAAATGGTTTGATGATCAATATATTTCCTATTGATGTTAGATGCTAAAGTTTTATAGTCACTTCTATCACCACAATTCTGATAAAAGCAGGTTTGAACACTAACAGAAAAAAGAAAATATATTAAGAAGCTTCAAGATCAGGCTGAAGCTGCTTCTGGCTCAATCTGGAAACTGAATCTGGCACTCATGCAATATAATGTAAAAAAGAGCCTCATGATATTGCAAGGTACTGCTAGGGTGCCCAGAGTTAGTAACAATGGTACAATGACTTCAAAATCATACCTAACTCAAGGATCCTTATTTGTTGGCAGTACTTCTGCTTTTGTGGTAGTTGTTGTATCACTTTATTATTACACTTATGGTTTAAGTAATGTGCAAAAAAAAATGAAAATATTAAGAAGAAAAGCTATTTTCCTGTTTTTTTTGTACAACAAATTCTCTTTGGATAAAATAAAACACATAAAATAACAATGAGAAATATCTAAATCTCTTTGTCATTTTGTACATGTTCAGAAGTGTCCACTTTATAGTGAACACTTGAATATTGAACATTTAATCAAAACTAGGCTAGACTGTTGATCAGTTCAGAGATATTGACAAGCATTTGAAGTTTGAGGTAGAAATCATAATTAACTAGAACTCTGTCTCTGATGTTGTTTGAAAGCACATGATTAACGACTGCACTGAAAAAAATCTCCAAAGATGTTTGTACCTGGATAACCTCAGGTCACAGTCTTGATAAACATCAAGAAATTGGTGGAATCAAATCTTCTACCAAAAGTAAAATATGGGATATTTCATTAATATATATAAGGGTGGGCTGAAAAGTTCATAGGCTGAACAGTTCATATGATGATGTCATATCTGCTGTTGACGACTTTTTTATCAATGGGATCCAAGCACAGCAATACCGATGGAAGAAGTGTGTGGACCATGAGTGGGGGAGGGAACTATATTGAAAAATAAACCTCATTTGGTCATATACAATGAGAGTATCTTGGTCAGTCTCTGAACTTTTAAGCTGATCCTTATTATACTTGGGTAAGATATCTTTTTAAGATAATACCAAAAAGAAAATTGCATCTTTTTAAAATTTCAATCTAATTTTTCTGAAATGCTCAGAGAAACTTAAGAAATTATGTTCCAAGTGTGTTGAACTATGTAATGAACATATGGAATCACATGTACATTTCATGGCTCATAGTCATTCTCTTCTTGGTCAGGACAAGAACTTTTCATCACCTTCTTAATTTAGATATTTCATTAACACTATTTATGATACTATTTACTGTTTCCTCCAGATCATCATCATCATGTCGCGCCGCCAGTGCGGATATCCCTGACCCTCTCTCGCCATTTCTCCCTATCATTCATCGCCTCCGGTAGGTCTTCAGGGTTACATCCTGTGTCCTCACATAGTTGCTGTATGTAGGTTCGTGCTGGTCATCCCACTCTTGCACATCCATATGTGGGGGTCCACAGGAGTACATCGCTTATGAGCTCGTCCTTGCTTCTCCAGCAGTGTCCTGCGTGTCTGGTTCGTCGAACTTGTATAGTTTTCGTGATGGGGGGCAAGTGTCCGTATAGTTGGAGTCTCGTGGGGTGTTGTCGCCAGGACTTGTTTAATACTGCTCTCAACATTCTTGTGTAATTTCCGTCCAGCCTCCTCTCCAGCCGCTTCGTAAGCGTCCATGTGGTGCATCCATATAGCAGTATCGACACAACCGCTGCCTGGAAGAAACTGCGTTTCATTTTATCAGTTAGGTCCGACTTCCATATGATCGAGAGCCTATCGATAGCTGTCCATGCCTTCGTCAGTCGTGTGTCGATGTCTTTTTCTTTTTCAGTTGATGAGACGTGAGTTAAATTATCAGCTTAGTTCCAGGTGGCATTTCCCCTCTCCAGGCAACACCAGCTCTAGTATGTAAAAGGGGTAAGGGATGTGTTTATTGCTCAGACCCTGTGGCCACTCAGAAGGAAAATGCAGACAGAACTAAACAATTTTCGTCCCTACCCCATAGAAGTCTTAATTCCTGCAGAGTAACTCCCACACAAAACTGACCTTGTGTCACATTTTGGCCTTGTGAGGAGCCAAATAAATTACTACTATTTATTGATTCTTAAATGAAATGTTTACAAAATGAATTGATTTTTTTAAAGAATACAAAACTGGATTGTTAAAATACCATTTTCTAAAAGTAAATATTTTTTAAACAAAATAAAATATGCATTTAATTAATTTTAAATATTATACAATATTCTTAGATAACAAATCAGGAAATGGTGCAGCTGAGGTCCCCTTTTTTACTTTATTGATTTTTGTAATGTCGCACCTCCACCCGACATATCCCCTTTAACTACCGCTGATGATCTGTGGAAGCTTAATCCTTGATTTATTCAATTATTATAAAATAATTTTATTTATTTTGTAGAGGTATTTGTAGTTGGTTTAACATTATTTCCTCATACAGAATAACGACAACATATTTTATTGCCAGAGAAAACTTAATTGAATGAATAAAAAAATGAAACAAGCTATAAAAAGGATGTGTAAAGTGGTGTTTAAAGAAATGTCCTTAGTGTGCATACATGTGAGAGGAATAGAAGATTTGAAGAAAGACTAACATATTTCAAAAATGTATTATCTTATGGTGTCATGTTCAAAGTCACTCAAAGTTGTTGAGGATGAAAATTCCCTGTCCCAAAGGATTAGAATCTGATCTGGTGTCAAAGCATGCTGCAAAAGAAGAGAATGAGACTTCCACACACTCTTTATATATATATTGCTTTGACAAAGTCATCTCGTGGTCATAAGCAGAACTCTTTGGCAGACAAGGGAGGTAATCCCACAATTTTTTGCTCTTTATTTATTAACAACTTTATTACATGGGCTACAGAAGAACCACCATAAAAAAGAAGAAAACTGAGGATTTGAAAATGAGTTTATTGAGAAAATTGGCTAAGTTTTTGTCAACTTTCAGAAAAGAAAGAGTTGCTAGTGAGAAGACTTCACAAAAATCAATGATATCAAAAATGGGACCAAAAATGTACCATTGTATCGCAAAATCTTATCACGATATATCAATCAAAATATTTTTCGGTTATTCAACAAATAAAGAGATATCTGATGCATGGACAACAAAATACATTATTCTACTTGGGTTCAAACTATGGATCAGTTTAACAATAGTTCATATTCAATAGAACCATATACAAAATCTTCTTAAGAAATTACAACTCAAAAAATGTAAATATGAATGCTCAATGAATCCTATTCCCTCACTTCTAGGCATAAAATAACCCTTGACAGATTGAGATGCTTTTAAATAACCAATAAATCAAAATTTCAAGCTATAGCTAGATTTTTTATCTTTATCATAAGTCTCACATCATTTAAATACACATTTTTTTTAGTGTAAATAATAATATTTTAACCAAAGTTCCCAATTAAAAATACTGTTATTTTTGTTTTTATTAAAACCCTGAAATTGAAACATATATGATAATAATCATGCATTATTTTACTTGATGAAAATCAGAAAGTCTAATAATCAAAACAATAAAATGTTATAAATGATTAAGAAGAAAATATTTTGTCACGAAAACTCTTAAAAACTATGATACAGTATTGAGTTGGTTTCCTTAATTGTAATTCTTATTTTGTTATCTTCATTAGTTTGTTTCAGATTCTATTAATATCTTTATAATAAATTGGCTTTGAATAATCTTGTTAATTTTTTTTATTTCTAGAAGTAATGGCATTTTTTCTGCTTCTGACAATTCAGTTTCTTCTTTATGACTGTAATATAGTATTTTTTATTATTCTATTTCTTCTTTATGCTCTACACAACTGGAAAAATACATATACATCTGAAGAAGAGCATAGCATGAAATGGTCAAAATATTATATTGCAAATTCAAAAAATACAGTGAGTTGTCTAAAGAAAATAAATAGAATATTAATGACTTTTCTCAAAGTTGTACACAATACATTTCTAGTAGCAATATTTTTTCTAAATTCTTTGTTGAAAAATAGTCAATATTATTTTCATCTTATTTTCATTCAACTTTTATTATAAATCTCTGATTATCTTTCTACAGTCATTAGTAAGTACTGTAGATGGAAAACAAACATGAAACCCTCAGTGAGATTCAAACTCACATCCTTTTTCCTTAGGAAGGTTAAGTCTTTATACAAGAATTATTTTCCCAAGGAAAAGAGATGTAAGTTTGTGTTTTGCCAGAAACTTGTTTTAAGTTTATGCAAGTTACTAATAACAGAATGCCACTTTGAAAGTTGTCAATAAAAGTAACTGAAATTAAGATGAAAGAGTTAAAAAAGTTGATATTAATTACTACTCATAATTAATAAAAAGTATTTTTGTATCATAGCAATGTTTTGAAATGTTCTTATAAAGATTTTCTAAACAAAATCGGTTTTCTTTTGAAGGTTTTCTTAAAAGTTAGACTAATCCAAGTTTTTTTCTTTTTTAAAAGTTATAACTTAAGTTTGTTTACCAATTTTATGTATTTTTCCAACTTTAAAAAATTAACTTTACAGAAAGAATACTAATTAACCCTTCCTCTACTCTTTGTCTTTCCTGATTTTGTTTTCTCTGACGGTTTTTTTCTTTCTTCTTTTTTTATTTTCAGTTTTTATTTTTCATCTAATACTAACCTTTTTTAAAAACTCTTTTGTTTTATTTTATTATGTTTATAAAAAAATAACAATATATGTATTTGCATTTGTGTGTTTTTCATTTTCATGTATGTATTGTCTGTTGTATATTGTCAAGTTACAAGTTATTTCAGTTTTTGTAATGTCAAATCATTCTTCAGTTTCCTTTCTCTGGAGGTAAACATCATTACACATGCATACAAACACACACATGCAGCCACACTTATGCATATATATATATATATATATATATATATATATATATATATATATATATATATATATATATATATATATATTGCTTTTAAATAAAAATGCAAGAAGACACAGTTTTCGTATGAAATAATTTCTTTAAAAAATTTATAAAACAAAATGCAGAAATAACAAAAACAAGTGTTTTGTCAAATTATTAGTTAATGTTCACTAACAAAATGTTTTGATAGACTTTCAAAAAAATATTTTTAGAAAAGAAACCTAATTACAATAAAAATATAATATATTAAAAAATTACATGATTTCACTTTTTCTAGAGTAAAATTTTTTCTCACTAAATATTATTTTCTTGAGTACCAAGCTTTTTTTACAAACAATTTAAAACTTCTTCATTTATTGATAATTAAGATTCTTTTAATTAGAAGTTCGTTAATTACCTGTTTTGTTATGATAATAATATAACACTTGCTTCAAATGATACTGAGCAAGATAGTTGTTACCAATATAACAAATTTTCCCATTAATCAAGTATTTTGTAATGGAATATTCTGAGGATGTAAAAAGTATTACATACACAAATATATATATATATATATATATATGTGTGTGTGTGTGTGTGTGTGTGTGTGTGTGTGTGTGTGTGTGTGTGTGTGTGATGGACTCTCTTATCAATCTTGTTGCCTGAGGGCCCAATAGATGTGAACTCATGGACTACATACACAAGTGATTTGTTTCTAGTGGGGAAGTTTTGTGTAGAACCAGTCACACTTTTGAGATAAACTGATAACAGAAGAATGGTGTACTAATGTGACACAGATTTTCCTAAATAACATTCCTCAGGTTTTGAAATTCTAAGTTTTTCCTTCACCTAGACTGATATTTCTAACAAGGCTAGAGAACTCATTCTGCCCTACTATAATAGCAGGGGGAAGAAGAGATTGATTCATGCTCTTTCAAAAGACATTAGCTCAAATGTAAAATGCAAATTGTCTCATTCAGGATTTCAGAACTTGGATAGTATCTGAACCTCTTAACCATTACACCAGACATGCATTTACATACACACACAGAGACAGACAAACGTGTGCACGTGTATATATATATATATATATATATATATATATATATATATATATATATATATATATATATATATATATATATTATGATAGGAGGTGAGTTTATCATTTAATGAGTTGTTCAAGAGTAGGATCTTCTTACCCAAGAAATAAAGCAAATAAAGACTTCTAAGCTTGTTTCTTCAAAAACATTATCTTTATAAAAATTCTTCTTTCTTACATTTCAATGGAATAATTTGTTATTCTTGATTTATTAGATATGGATAATATATGAGAAATTATTCAATAACCTTTCAGTAGTGATTACATTTTCTCTTTGTTTCAATGCTAAGTTCCTCTGTTAGTTCTTAAAATTAAGAACCCTAGATATATTTTTACCAGTTACAATTTTAATATGCTTTGTATGAAAAAGTCTTTGAATCTGATAAAAACTGTTTAAAAACACTTGAAATAGTTCAACTGAGTTTAGATAAGACTTGAACTCTATAAAATGTTTAGACTTCATTCATATTATTTAACTGCAGAAGTTTGGCAGATATCAAAAATGTTCTATTCCTAATATGATGTGGATAAACAGATCAGTGAATTGATCTGATAATTTCTTTTATTTCCTAACTCTTTTTCTTTTCAGAGTCTCCAAGTTAGTCTTTACCATTCTTTTCCCATCCATTTTGGTCACTTTTTAGGAATCACTAAGAATGAAGCTTTCGACTTAAAACATCTCTAGATATCTCCAGGATTGTCCTTGTTGGTTCTAAGAATTAGTTAAGATTAAAAGAAAAAGGAAGACCCAAAATGTCTGAGTGAAGTAGTTTCTCTGATAGTCAACCATAAACAATGAACTTTGTTTACTAAATCAGATTTTAAAATTTTTATATTTGAATTACATTTTCTTCATATGTTCAGCCAAGAGAGATTTTGTTAATCTTTTAGCAGTTTTGGGGTTAATGCACTCATATAAGTTTCGGCAGTAGTTGTTATCAAAATTAAGTCTGGTTTAGATTAGATTATAATTTTCATTTTGAAATATCTTCCTTTTGATAAAAGAATTAAAATAGAATTCAATTAAACTTATTGTCAAGAAATTTATTTAGGTTAGATACAAAAATTGAAATATTCCAAAATAAAGTATCTCAGCCTGATATCTTTTAGTCAAATTATCTATTCAAGGAATACTAATTTTCTTTCTCTATCAAGTTTTAAATTCTCCTTCCTACAGAACTAAATTTCTTTATTTTTTGATATCAAATTACTTTTTCTAGAGTACTAAACTTATTCATTTCTTGATTCATCAACTTCTTTATTTCCTGAATATCAAACTTTTTTCTACTTTTCTAAATGGTCAGAAAACATCTGCATTAATTCTTTTATAAGTTTTAATGTATTAAGTACAAAGTTGCTAACTTGCAAATAGGTAATTTTTATATTGAATTGCAAATATCTACATAACTATTTTGATATATGTTACTTGTACTTTAGCCTTCTTCTTTCCTATATAAATAGTAAAGATTTTTCATTTAATCTCTGTCCCATAATAACTGCTACATTTACATATATATTTCATTCACTAAATATAACAAATTTTATGGGACAGAAGTAGTTTTAACTAATATTTCATCTAATGTTCATCAAAAATTTCTTTTGAAAAGGAACCACTTTTCTCTTATGGATTTTACATTCATAGAAAGCAAAGAATAGAATGACTGGAAACACTGAAGTAAAAATAAAAGTTAAACAAAAATAATTTCAGTAGTATCTTAGAATCAAAATAAATTTTCTCAAAATCAAAGTAACACATTGTTTATCCCATTAAAATAAAGAAACCAAACCAAACCAATCAAAACCATAGACATTATCTATTTGAATTTATACAATTAACACTTTGAATCACTCTTTCAGACTAAGCACTATCTTACTATTCACCATCAGCCCAGTATAATGGGTTGAGTATTATTTTAATATAAATAGTAAGCCCAATATTTCTACTTCAGGATGATCATGCCAGAAACTATCTATGGAATGATCTGACAACTTCAAGCAAAAATGTCAGTTCCCTGAAGCAAAAAATGAATTTGTTAAGGGTTCAATTATTTTTTGTTTACTTTATTTTATCTTTTTAATTTTGTGAGCACAGATACAAACCAAGAGGCCCAGGGTTCAAAAAATAAATCATTTTGTATGGAATCTGAAATTACAATGACAAAATGGTTCTAGGTGTTGTATATAAAAATCTTACTTGTTTACAGTTAATGAAGAGCATATACAAAATAAGAATACAAAGAAGAGAAGGTAAGAATTTTACTTCGATTGAGACAAACAATTGACTTACTGAAGCTTAGTCTGCTGAAAACAGAAAATGGTAGGGCCATAATATAAAACAAACAATCTTTCTCATGTTATCTTCTTTTTTACCTGCCACCTAAAAACATGAATTATCTTTTAAAGTTTGTTCAACTCAGACGATTCAAAAAATAACCTCAGTCATCCACCTTCTTTGATAATAAAATATTTTGTTTTTCTTTCAAAGTAAAACAGTTGCCTCCTTGTGATCTGACACATAGTGCAGGATAGAATAAGAAAGAAGGAAGCTTACAAAAATAGTTGATAAAAAGATGAGTCTTTTCTAAGCAAAGAACATAAGTCTTACATGTTTAAACAGCCTAGTGTTCTCAAGTAGCTACCACTCAGGACAAAGATCAAACAAAAATACCTAATTCTCAATAACCAAGCATCAACTTAGTGTCATAGCTCAAGTTATATTCATGGAAAGAATTTGGGGTAGTTATTTCAGTATTTGTATGACCTGGCACCTCTCTATTCTTTTAATCAATGGCAAAAGTAAGAAAGAACATAAATATTTATATTGTAATGCCATAATATGAGTCCAGTAAAAAGTGTATTATTCATGCTTGAGATTTAAAATGAATGCTTCTTGAATGAATTCACATTCTATTCTGGCAATTCTATATTTGCTTCTATATTTAAGTGTACAGATAAGTGTGCCTGTAAATGCTCATTTATCTATGCTTAAATACACACACACACACACACACACACACACACAAATATTTATTATTATTATTATTATTTACTCCTTGGGAGTTTTTCATATCAACATTAGCTGATGGTCTTTCACTGGTGTTTGAGTGACAGCAAGTCTCCTCAAGTACCCAGGACTCTTCTCAGTATTTTGGCCATTTTCAATAATGTAATAGTTTAGATAGTCTCCACTTGTCCTCTTATTTCCAAGTCCTCCAGTCCCTTTAATAATCTTTTGGTGACTGTACCAAAAGTACCAATCACAATAGGTATAATTGTGACTTTCATGTTCCACAGCTTTTTCAGTTCCCTAGTAAGGTCGAGGTACTTATCTTTCTTTTCATTTTCTGTCAATTTTATTCTATGGTCAGCTGAGACAGCGAAGTCCACAACTTTGCAAGTCCTCTTTTTTTTTTGTTGATTATTTTAAGGTCTGGTTGTCAGGCCAAGATTAGGTGATCCGCTGGATGTTAAAATTCTATAGGAGTTTATGTGTTTCATTCTCCAGGACAGATGTTGGGTTGTTCTTATACCATTTGTTCGTTTGGTCTAAGTTAAATTTCTTGCACAACTTCCAGTGGATTACCTTGCCTACTCAGTTGTGTCTAGTCTTATACTCCTCGTGTGCTAATTTACCACAGTTGCTTACTATGTGATTGATCATTTTGTCTCTATATTATTATCATTATTATTATTATTATTATTATTATTATTATTATTATTATTATGTGAGTTTTTCACACCAGCTCTAGCTGGTGGTCTTTCACTGGAGTCTGAGTGAGAGTAAGTCTTTGAAAGTTTGAAGGACTCTTCTGAGTATTCTATCTGATCTTAACAATTCTATAATCTATTTGGTCTTAAGTCTTCCCTTGCTTTCCAATTTCTTTCTTTCTCTTTTCTAAGCCTTTGGGGACTGTTCAAAGAGTACCAACTAAAATTTGTATCATTGCCACCTTCATCTCTCTCTCTTTTCATATATATCTACATGAAAGTACATATTTCTTTCTAAAATCTTCTTCAGAATAAACTGAAGTGATTAAAAACATGTATACCCATTGAAAGTGTTGTCAAACTCTTAAGTTAATTTGGAACCATCAATAATATTCAGGTCTGTCACCTTCAACCATGCTTTAGTTATCATAAAAAAGGTTAAGTATTGTTTGTCATCAGGATAAACTGTTCTTAAATTGTTTTTATATCAGCATTTCAAATTCAGAATCTTGTTTTGAATTTCATCCTTTAAGATATTATTTGAAAGGTTAGGAAAAACTGTTGGTGATCAAGTTTTCCTATTAGTTCTTCATGTTAGGAATATTGTGACTTTAAAACTGTCATCATAGATGGGAAGAATTGAAGAAACATTTCTAATGGTTATTGAAATGATAATTACATCCAGGTTAAAGAAAACCACTTTGAACATCTATTAGAAATTAAAATATATATGTAGTTAACATCTTTTTAAAATTTTTGTCTTATTTTTTTTTAAATTTGAAATAATTTCAATATAAATTTGTCAAAAAGATGATAGTGCAATGACCAATAAAAGGATATTATATGGAAAATATTTGATTTTTTATATTTACTTTGTTTAGAGTTGGAGAAAAGAGGACAAACTCAGGGAAGTCATAGAAACAAGCCACATTGCTTTTGGAAATCATTTAGATATTTAAAAAAACAGAAAAGCAAGATATTAACTCTTTTTCCAAGCAGTTCTATGTAATAACATACCATTTTGACTTGAGCTTAGTCAAAATCAACAGCTGTTTTGCAAATGGCTGTTATATTGAAAAAGCCAATACACCTCCTTTTTTCCTGCAAAAGCCATCATGGTTTACTGTGGTCATGTTTCAACCAGGTTGGAATACTTTTCCCTTTCACTTTACTAAATATATCAAAAGTTTTTAAAATATACAAAAAACATGAGCTATTAAAATGGTCATGATCAAAAAAACCAAAATCAGTAACTGTTTATTTCTTTATGCATACTTATCTGTACATTCTTGCCTTTAAAAATGTTAAAACTTAAGAACACTTCTGAACTTTAAAGAATCTGCTATAATCATTAAGAAATCTTTCCTATCTTTTATATTCACTTGCAGTATATATAAGATAAAATACTTTCTTGTTTAAATATAATTAACAACTTGCATGTTCCTTCCTTCTTGTTCAAAATAGCATGAATATTTAATAATAATGATGATAATAAAGACAATTGATGAAAAGAATAGAACTAGCAAATTAAGAAAACTCAGAATGCTCAGAGCAAAGGAAACTTACAAGTATTTGGGAATACTGGAAGTAGACACTATCAAACAAGCAGAGATGAAAGAAAAAATTTTTAAAAAGTATCTGAGGAGAACAAGAAAACTACTCAAAACCAAACTAAATAGCAGAAACCTCATCAAAAAGATAAACACCTGGGCTGTACTCTGTAAGATACTTAGGACCATTCTTAAAGAGGATGAAGGAAGAACTTCAACAAATGGACCTGAGAACAAGAAAACTCATGATGAGGCATAAGACCTTATATCCCAGAGATGACACAGACAGACTATATGTGTCAAGAAAAGAAGGCAGAAGAGGACTTGCCAGCAGTGAAGATAGCATTGATACATCAATAAGGCAACTCACAGAATACATAAAAAAAGAACTTAGAAAAACTAATTACAGCAACTAGAAACAATATAAACAACACAAGGATCAATAGAACTATGATAACAAGGAAACAAAAAATGTGAAGAAAAGCAATTGTATAGATATTTCAAGCAACAAACAGGCAAAATCTCACACAAGAAAACTTGTACAAGGCTAAGAAAGGAAAACCTTAAGAGAGAAACTGAATTTCTTTTCATGATAACACAAAACAACACCATAAGGACAAACTATGTTAAAGCAAAAATAAATAAAACCATACAAAATAACAAGAGTTGGTTTCGTGGTGATGAAACGATCAATCATATAATAAACAAATACAGCAAAATAGTGCAGAAAGAATAAAAGACTGGGTGGGAAAGGTGATCCACTGGGAATTCGACCATATAAATAACTTGAAATCCTTCCTGGAGAATGAGACACACAAACTTCTCTGGGATTTTGAGATAGAAACAGATCACCTTATCAGAAATGAATTGTAAACACACATGCATGCACACCCCCATATATATATATATATATATATATATATATATTTACAATTCATTTTTGATAATACAATTCTTATTATATTAGTATATAGCAGCACAGCAAAAACAACACATCATAGCAAGGATTTTTATGGGAGCAATACACTTGATATATTCTACATTACAGAATGATATAATTTTTATTCTAATCTGCAGCTGAATGATCATTTTATGGGGTCAATATTCTTGCTGAATAATATTATTTTACTTATTCAAATTCTTGATATTATAGAAATAACATTAAAATATTAATCATAATCTTTCTCTTTTTTCTGAATAGAAACATCAATATCATCATGGACTTCTTTTACAATGAGAATCTAGTAGGTTCACAAGTTGTCTAGTATATATGTATGCACTCACACACACATACACTCACACACACAAACACGCACACATTTATGTGAGTCAGTAGTAATTCTTGTCAACATATCTAAACTTAAAAAAAATATCGACTTAAATGAATAACTGTTTACTTTGTAAATAATAGTGTTGATAGTTGGAAACTAAAATAAAATTTCAAAAAAGAAATCACTTTTTAAGTCATAAAACATGAAATATTTCTAAAATTGTTAAAATGTTTAAAATTTCCCAGAGCTGAACTCATTGAATTCTTGCCAGAGACTCTGCTCTTGGATCCTGCTGGGGAGCCCTAGATGGCCACAGCCCTGGAGCCTTTCAATTCTCTCAACTGCCCAGCATGAAGAAAATATAGTTGAATCCTTTTTGTATTTCTGGAATAAATTTTATCAAAATTTTCCTCGAATTGACTCATAAATATAGTTGAAACTTCATCAGGAATTTGTAAAGAGCGTGTTACTATAAGTGTCACTGTAATTGTAATATTGTGTCAGATATCGTTTTTATAGTGTCAAAATCATTTTGTACTTCTATTATAATACAAAAGCAATTACGTAGAGACTTGTCTGTAATGAAAGTTGTATCACTGATCAATTAGACAGACTGGGTTAGAACTAATAGTTTGTCCAGTTCTCATTATCAGCTCAGACAATATTTTAATTGAATGTTTTATTTGCAAAGATTTTCTCTAACATCAGTCTGTCTTAAGCAAATATAGTCTTGTTAGGAGCTGCTGGACAGACAAGAACAGATTATAGTGTGAGTAAATATTTACTGAAGACACACTGAAGAGCTCAATGACTAAAGAAAAATAAAATACATACAAAAAAAGTCATGGAGAGATAGAATTGTACAAGTGGACAGTCATTTTCCTTTTTTAAATGAAAATTTATTTATAGTCTTATTTTTTCTTCCATAAAGATGAAATGTTGAGATTTTTATTACAGTTGGACACTATATTAGAAATAGCTGAAATATAAGAAATATGATGTTTTATATCACAGCTGACTGTTATAGTATGACTCTAAAAAAATTGAATCGAACAATCTTTTAAAATGGATATTGATAAACTATGTAAAAGTCTACGACTTACACATTTATACATTTATTATTATCAGCTCATGAAATATTCATAATAATAATTCAATTTATCTGCTTTCTTTTTCTATTTCAAGACAAAAAGAAAGTTGCACTTTAGACAGCATTTAACAAACTATGAACTATGGCACAATGGTGTGTCCCAAGGAGTATGTATGGGAGTGAAAAAAAATTATATGCAAAACCAGCTTAAAAGAAATGATTTGTATTGTTGGAGGGCATTTGATAAATTTGGAACAAACTTTTACTTTCCATCATTAAACACAGAAGATTATTGGGTTTGAAACCATTTTATTAAAGTTTCATTGGATACTTTTAAAACTTACATGCTATACTTCTCCATCCAGTGATTATAAACTAAAAATTAGACATGTAAAGTTCCCTGTTGATACATTTTGGATTTCTGTTAGAATAGAGTATGTTTTAGTCACTATAAAAATAATGAATTGAATATTTTGATCCTCTTATTCAGTTCATATCGAAGTAAATAGGGGTTCACTTTTCTCACTAACATTGAAAACAAAGAACAAAGAGAAATACTTCTGTGCATTGAAGAGGAAATGAGAGTCTTATGTAAATTTTAGAAAACATTCTCAAGAAACAGCAATAATAATGTTCTGCAGTTTGAATTATTTTTTATAAGTTAGAATGTATCAATACCTAATCATAAAGACATTTTTGAATTTATGTACGAAAGGTAACAAAATATTTTTGCTGCTTCTAAAATATGCACTAAGAAGAGCTTAGAAACTACCTGCTATTGAATAGAAAAACATCATATTATTATCAATTTCAAATACATAATTAAAACAAGTGCTCTGGAATTAGCACTAACTAGTTATACTCTCGATGAAATTATAGTGATTGGAGTGAGTGAAAATCAAGGAATGTACCTATAACTTTACAAGTGTGTATAAAAAATATTTTCATTTTTTACAGACCCTTACACCAGCACTTATTTTATGTATTTATCTAAAGAGTATCTGTGACTTCAATGTATTATTAATATCCCTTGCTTAAAGACCATCTTTGACAACCATTAAACTTAATATCAAGTCACAATTTATTTATATGATATATATCATAATTGATTACAAATAAGTAAAAGGATGCATTCTATAACTATCATTTAATTGTTATCACCTTTAAAAAAATCATAAGGATCAGAGTGAAATTTACCTACTTGTAGGCCCAAGGCTAAAATCATCAATTGGTTCCTTCATTTTTCCCCATAGAACCAAAATCCATGGCCAACTGAAGAACTACTCCATGGCCCAACTTTTAAAGACCCCTCTGGGCCCTATACTTATTGTACAGGGGCCCTTATTGTTTTGAATATATTATATGATGAAATACCCAGTGGGCACTTGAAACAAACTTATAATCTGACACACATCACAACAAATTGATTTCAGTAGGCCCCTGGATACCTATGGACCCTAGGCCAATAACCTACTATGCTTCTTGGTAAACCCAGTCCAGGTAAAAGAGAGAATAAACTAAAACCCCCAAAAATTATCATTAAGTTGTAAATGTGATAGAAAATTACTTTATTCTCAATATTTGGGCATTTTAATGCTACAAAGCAAACAGATGTCTTGCTAAAATTTGTCATTTATATGACATATTGTTGATCAATAACGTAGATATAAAAATCAGACCATTATAATATTAACACTAAAATCATTAAATGATTTTAGTGTTATCCAAGTTTTGACAACTACTTTTTATCCTAATGAATAAATAATGGAGACTTCTTCACTATAAAAAATTTGACAAAATTTTCTTATAAGTTTCCTGATAGATTTGTTGCTATTGATTTTCGACAAAACTTATGGCATAAGCATTGTAAAATGGTTTCTGGCTTAAAATCAAATTTCAAATAAAACAAACCATTTTCCATATGAGAGTACAATGCTTGCAAAAATAGCCAAATAACAAAAGGATTGATCTTTGTGATCTTTGGAACATGTCAAGAAGATGGGAAGTTAGATCATAGGAAGTGTCAGACAAAGAGAGAATCAACTAAAAGTAGGTGAGCAACACCACTCACTAATTCTGATTTTCAGTTTTTGAATGCAAAGAAGCTCAAGCCATACCTGCAGGTTGTTCTAGATTTACAAACACTAATTCACAATTTCCCTTTTATTACAGTGTTATGTAAGGTTTCTTATCAATAAAACCACTCTTAAAACTTTGCCAATGGTCCAGGAGATCGGGGTTCAATCCCAGGTTGAGTCATACCAAAGACTCAAAAACTGATACTTGATGCTGCCTTGCTTAGCACTCAGCATTATAAGATTAGGATCAATGGTAAAGTGGAGCAATCAAGGGAAAGGAGTAGTGCCCTCTCCTACACCTCAGTGTCGTAGCTATTGAAAAGGGAGCCTTCAGGTCACTCTCGACTAAGGTCACCAACTTTAACTTTTATATAGATAGATAGATAGATAGATTAACTGAAGGTTCTATGAGTCTTGTTAAACTTATTTTTTAATACATTAGGATACATGACATTAGACATTGTCTTTATATCTGGCTTCAACACCAACTTCAAGCCCTTTTTCTCCACCTTTCTCTTTATTCATTTATTCATATTTTTTTTAACTCATAAGAATCCATTGAAAAAATATTTCAAAAATTTTTTCCCTTCATTATGTGACGGTAATCTGAAGAGGTTTGTTTCTCATATGGAGTGACCAGCTGAAATAAGTTTATTATAGCCAAATGATGGTCTGATGAGTTTTTCTCCCAATTATATATATACATATATACAAACACACACACGCACAAACACACTCACGTATATATATATATATATATATATATATGTATATATATATATATGTGTGTGTGTGTGTGTGTGTATGTGTGAATAAACAAAACATCTAAAGATATTTTTCTTCAATCAAGAAAATATTCAATTACTGGCCAGTAGAGCAAGATAAAGCCTAATAAAAAATCTTATCTCACCTCTTCATGCTGGCTTCATTGCTTAAAGTTTTATGACCAACATACAAATGTCAAATGAAAGAAGTGTTAAAGACAGAATGTGCATTTTAAAGGTATATGACTTTAACAAGTAGGAATATTAAAAAGGTTTGGTTTTTTTTCATCACACAATGTGCGAAAGCACGTGTGATACCCTAGCCTCATCAACTGCCAACCAGGGTGATAACATAGTTTCGGTAGCTCAAGTAGGAATATTAAAAAGGTATAGTAAAGTTACGCATGAAGGGTTTAAAAAATAATAAAAACAAAGATGCAGAAATATTTGGAGTTTTAAGTTAAGTTTAGGTAAGGAGGGAATGAGAAAGTTAGGGAGAAAGAGAAAGAAGGAAATAAAAAAAAGACATACGTTTTTGCTCTGTGTGTGTATACTAATAAAGTCAGTCATTATTTCCTTTGTTGTATGTATCTTAGAGAACAGGAAATTATTCTGTAAAGATATAGTTACTTGAGAATCAAGATAAGATCAGTGGTGCTTATCTCCTTGATCATTAGAGGTCACTACTTGCCAATTTAGTATCAAACTTACTATTTCTGACCAAGTAGAATAAGATAATGAATTTACTATAGAATGGTATGTTCTCCAGTAGGATCCAAAAACAATTCAAAAAAAGCAAAGCACTTCTTTTTGCAATTTATTAGAATACTATTTGGTATGTTCTCTTTTGTTGTTTTTTTAGATGTGTTAGCATTAATTCTAAAACACTAGTCTCTTATTTTTTCCTGAGCAAGACCAAGTACCACAATTAGAGTATATATATATATATATATATATATATGCTGCTAAGTGTTTTCTTATTTATCCTGTGGGTAAAAAACTATACAAATTGATCCAAACTAGAATTTGATCCAAACATTTAAATTGTTTTAAATCATATGCCAAGATGACTGCATTACAAACTGTATTGATGATGCAAAATTTGCTTTACAATTATATTTTCAAAATGGATCGCTAAAATCATTGAACTTATAAGCTCTGTATTTTGATTTGAGTACTATTTCAATATACATTTTAAGCCCAGTATTTCTAACACAGAGAGATCTCATTAGATCCTAATCATAAAAGCCTTAATATTGCAATCATTCACAGACTTTCATTTAATGCTTTGGTTTGGTTGGTTTTTAAGACATATCAACCATTGTAGGTTATTTAATGCCAAATTTATTCCTTTCATTCAAGGAAATGATGGGATAACTTTGAACAAATATATCTGCACTTTGGAGAAAAGTTTCTCTACATTTGCATTCAATTTTCTATGAATTTTCTGAGCTCTAGAGAAGGTTCTCTGAGGCCCAAAAAAGTTAAGGCTTCAAAGGGTTAATCTATACTAATCTATATTGGTTATGTCTTTCAGACAATTTAAACACTTAACCTCTGCGTACCTGAGCTCACAAAATTTACAAAACAATCAAACAAGAAACACAATCAAACATTGACCCAGAGCACAAAGAAACCATTATTCCATTGAAAGAAAGGATTCTATATTTGTGGGGTTTGAAGGCTTTGAAGGTCAGGGGCTAAGGGTAAGGCTGTGTTGCCATAGATATCTGACTCCATATTTTGCTTATATTATTTTACCCCATGTTGACTGGCCGGCGCAATGCCTTGCCCAAAGAAAGTCCCAAAAGAAATATACAAAAAGAAAAGATAGAAATAGATAAGAGATAAAAACATTTTTTCTATACTTTGCTTTATTTACTCGGTGAAGGGACTAACTGACACGACATCCCAAGACGTAGGCGTGGTGCACAAAACACCAGACAGCAAAATGGTTTTGTTGGTTCGACGGACACTGCCTGAAAGAGAAAGATAATATGGTCTCCTTTCTCAAGAGGAATGCCTTTTTTCTTTTACGCATGCGTCATCTCCTTTTCGGTTAGAGACCTCTGAGAGTTTCTTCAAATTTAATAGTTTTCTTTTTATCTATTTATTTATTTTTTTTAATACAATTTTTTATTTATTTATTCGTTCCCTACATATTAACCTTTTTGCAGGCAGGTATCTTTTTAATCCTTGGAGTGTGGGCAAATTATTTTCAGAAAATTTGCAAAATAGAGGATATGTTCAAACAAGTTTATTAATCACATGTAAAAAAACAAACAAAATATGATAATTTGATCAACAATTCTGTATAATTGTGCAATAGCATGCAAACAATAAAGCACTCACTTTTATTCATAATATTTTTTCAAAACAAACTTTACAAAATGCTACACCACAGTAGGTTTTCCAAGTAATATTTCATAATTTAACATTACATTGAGAGGGTGTCCTCGTGGTGTAATGGTTAAAGCGATGGACAACGGAATCATAGTAAGTGAGTTCGTACTCCAGTCGCGCTATTATGTTCACTTTTGGGCAAAAACCCTTGGGAAAGGTATGAACCTCCTTATCCTCCCAGCTATGGGTTAAATAGTACCACTACTGTTCTTCTAGGAGAATGGATTTGGCATTAAATAACCTACAAAGGTTGATATGCCATTAAGCCAAGAAACCAAACCAAACCATTACATTGATCAATGAGCAGCCAATAGGAAAATCCCTTACACTGAGAAACCAATATAATGACAAAACTGTTGCTGTGTGTTACTGGTGATAAAAATGTCTCTATGCTTGCCAAAGGGTTAAGCTTTTTATTGGAAGTCACTGAGAAGACTACACTAAGAAGAATACCTGAAATATTGGACTTATGGTGTATAGTAAAATCGAGCTCAGCCTGGAATACTGAATTTACAGTATTTACTAAAATAGCACACAATGTGAAATATCAGAGTTCTGGATTCAAATGGTTAAATCATGTTTCATTCCAATAGATATTAGCTATCATGCAATCTTAGCATTTTAGAATAAATCTTCAATTCTAAAATCAAAATTTCACCCATGAAATAGCCCATGTTACTATTCACTGCACCTTTTTCTATGTTCTTAATGCAACTGTAGTTTATTAAAGTTTAAGCTTAGAGACGTTGCAAAAAAATTCCATCAAATGATAATTTTGGATGTCTACAATAAAAAAATTCAATTGGCTAAAAATTATAGACAGTCAATAAACATGGAAAAATATGAAGTTCAGAACAATCTTATTTGCCAATCTCAATTTTGACCTGGGTTTTCGCAATTTCATTTGTCCTTTCCAGTTCAGGTCAACCAACCATTTCAACTTTGAACCCCTGGAGCTAGAATTCTATCTACACAAGAGTAGGTATCTGCCCATTGATTTCTGGCAATGGCTTGTCTTACTTTGTTTGACTGGCTTCAGTTTCAATAAGTCACTTTTAATAAAGACGTCTTTTCTGCACCCTCTTGTAACAGCCTCATGTAAAATCAATAGACATTTAGATCATTTCTAATTTGGTTTCTAGACAGAATAAAAAGGATGGGCACTACTTCTGGATAAGGAAAGAAGGTGATATGATCGATTTTCATGATTCACTGATTTTAGAAGGATTTGATTCAAAGATTTGAAGAACTCCAAATTCCAGTTATTAAACAACATTTCCTTACAATCAGTATATGTACATAATCAAATTCTAGAAAAATGAATGTGCTCATGACATAAAAAATGACAGCATATCTAAAACAGCCATTTTGTTAAATCTTTCCTGAGTATTTTAGTCTTTCAATAGATTTTTTTCCAATTACAATTGTGATCCCATGAAATATAATTAGAAAGATTTATTATAACACAAACATAGGGTAGCCAGTGAGGATTGAACAGACTACTTGGGTAATTGGTAATTTATGCACACTAGTTAATTTCTATGCCACATCAAGTGACCTTGTACTCATTTAAATGTTGGATTCATGGAAACTAACTACATTTATCTTTTCAATCTTTTCTCTTGAAACTTTGACTTAGGATATTTCATAAAAAATAGATATACAAATATATGTGGCATTTCATTATAGTAAATGAAATATCTATGCATCCAATCAGCCTCTTTCTCACTCTCTTTTCATAGGACTCAGGCTCTTCCCTAAGGCTGCTAAATCTGGAGGGTAATAGACTTTAACCTGCTATACTGGTTCATTTCTTGTCCACAAGAGTTTTGAATTCAGAATTTTTCTTTTTCTAGACTGGTTGCCTAATCAACACCATGGAACTAAGTCTATCCTACTATCCTACCTGTAGCTAGGAGGAGAAAAATGTATTAAATGCTTTTCCCGAAAGCATAGCAATATAGGGAACACAAATAACCTCTGCCAGAATTTGAATGGAGCTTGTCAATTCCATTCCATTTTTCTTGCTGATAATCATTACACTACCAAGGTCATTATCCCTAAATGCAATATATCAGAATTTGAATTCATTGTCCAATCATAGAAAGATGTTTTGCTTAGACGGAACTCAAATACTGACTATTTATTCTAAGACATTATCACTGTAAACTATCATTGACATTGACTGGAATTTTGGATATTCATTATTAATATTAAGAGCTTTTTTCTTCAGATGGTTTTGTTTCTACAGTTTTTTGATCGCCAAGAAAAAATATGGAAGCCTTTTTGACAATACTGAATATTTTCTTTCTTATAAAGGATACAATTCATTTCAGCCAGTCTTGTCTCCTTTCTTCAAATTACAAAATAGAACAAAGTACCAAATCAATAAAGAAAGATAATCATTCATGAAAATATTTGCCCATGTCAAGATATTTATATTTATTAACATCACTGTTGTTATTTGTATTAAAAATCTATAAATTATTGATAAACACTTATTCATTTTCTGTAAAATAATTATGTAAACACAATCATCTATTTCTGCCAAAATGGAGTCTTTGTCAATAAAGGAAAATTAAATAGTCCCCTAGAATTCAGAACACATTATAAACTGATGATATATAAAATCTGACTCTGAGTTGTCCGAGGGTGATTCTATAAGATATCATTATTGGCTGGGTTTGATCTGGAATTTTGACTGTACAAGAGAATCCTGAAAAGTACTAAGACTGATTAAGATGGGAATGACTAAGAGCTAAAAAATTTACATACTATTCCACATATTCCTCCAAAAATTCAATAATTTTTCTAAATAATCATTCTCTTCTTAAACCTTGAACTTTTTAGTAATCCCTTATGAAAGTTTTAAGTTATATAGTTTATGAGAAACATTTGGCTAAGAACTTTAACAAAGAAAGAGCATAAATAGAAATATTTCTTGTGAAAATAAGTATTTTTCTTATTATTAGGCAACAGACTTATTGATGAATATATATATATTTAAATGAGTATGAAACAAATGATAATTAAAGACAAATTTTACAATTTTTTATAATATGCATTTTAAGTACTTCAAAAGTACATATATTTTTTTCATTTCTTACTTATATATAAAGTATAAATGTATTATCATATCCAGACCACAGCACTGTTAAGATCAGATAGAATATTTAAAAGAGTCATGGAGACCTGAAGAGAATTGCTGTCACTCAGACTTCAGTGAAAAATCACCCATTAAAACTGGTGTGAAAATTCACAGAGAGTGAAAACAATATCAAACACGAAGGTGATAGTGTTACCATTTTTAGTTAGCACTTTTCAAGCAGTTCTCCACAAAATGGAAAAGAGAAAGGGGGAATTAGTGATAAGAAAAAGAATTGAAACTATCCAGTCAATCAGCTAGGATACTTAAAAAAGTCCAGGATATCTGAGACTTGTTGTCACTCAGACTTCAGTGAAAAATTACCAGTGAATACTTGCATGAAAAACTCACAATAATAATAATAATAATGATAAATACTGTTTATCAGCAGTCTTCATAGAGACATTGTTCAATATCTGCCAGTAGAGCTATTAGTAAAACTTTATTAATCATAAATGACAAATTTTGTTCCGAATCATAAGGTTTTGAGAGTTAAAAATAGGAACCTGATGACAGAAAACCAAATGTTATTACAATCAATATGACAAGAAATGTATTAAGTTATATTTTGTGGCTCTGAATTCTACATGTTTGGAAAAGTTGAATTTTTTTTTTTTATATAGAATTGTTGAATTAAAGAAGAAAGTTTTTTTTCCAATTCTTCTAAGTTCTGAACCAATTCCCAAGATCAAAAAACTTACTAACTTATATTGCTATTTGGAAAAACTACCAAACTATTAAGTTAATTTTGAATTTCCATCTCGGCTCAAAATTCTTAATGCTCTCTACCATAATGGACAATAAAAGAGATATTTTGATTGTTTAAATACTTATGACCTGTACTTTTTATAATTCTTAGGACAATTGCTTTATAGATATATATTACTATCAGTTGCTTAACAGAGTGACAAAAAATATTTTTTTATAGTAATATGAGGTATTTCCAGTGAAAGAAAGAAAGAAAGAAATCAAAGCGGGAAAAAATAGAAGGAAAGAGAAATTAAAAGAGCTAGATGCAAAGGAGAGATAAAAAAAAATGTAGAAAGTAATAAAAGAGGATAAAGGAAGAAAACGAAAGAGAAAGAGAAAGAGGGAAGAAGTTGATGCCACTCCAATAAATAATCCTATCATTTCTGACAAAATCATAGTAGTAAATTTATACACTGTCAACTGAACAACTTTAAACTAACGATCCAAATCCTAAATAGTTTATTTCATAAAATAAATGTTTCCATAAGAGAAAACTGGTACTTATAGAAAATATTTATTGTCTTTATCTGTCATTTTTATCTGAACAAGTTATCAGGAGCCAAATAATTCAGCAGAATATGAATGAAAGCCATTCATTGTGCTGATGTTAAAAAAAAAAGTCCATAAAGATTGTGCCATAGAATGTTCCAAAGAACTTAAGTCATTTCCAAAAATCAAAATATACAGAAAGGAATTAAACATATCATAAACATTGATTTTCCAAGGAATGTGCGAACAGACAACAAAACATAAATCAAATCACCTACACTTTTTCACTTTTTAATTGAATATTAATTATCTTAGTATGTTTTTCAGGATTACTTTCATCTCTCAAAGAATTTCTGAAATTGCAGGGTACCAAGAACATGAATGACATTTAACAAATGGCATTTTAATTATTAGAAGTTTTCATGTATATTAGTTTACTTAAGCTATCAAAAATAATGGCATATTTAAGTAATTTTGCATTTGCATTGTTCCGATATAGCTGCATAAAAATATGCTGTGGTAAGTTTTTAATAAATTTTCAATACTTGCTAAATATGAAATAAATCAAACTTGAAATAAGATAAAATAAAAAAAGATACTTAGCGTCAGCTAAAAACACAAATTTAAATGTGTGTGAGAATTTCAAGATAGTTCTTTTTAGAAAAACTACATATATTCACATGCATTTAGATTTTGGCTCCTTTACCATAGTAAAAGAATTTTGCATAACTCACTTGGTCTCTCTTTAAGCAATGAAATATTCTGATCATGTAGAAAAGTGTTATCCACAATATGTATATATATACATATATATATATATATATGTGTATATATATATATATATATATATAACACTCACACTATATATATATATATATATATATATATGACGATCCCATCAAACGGGTCAAATAAATTTATAATGGAATATACTATTTATTTTCTTATTTCTCAATGATATATATATATATATATATATATATATATATATTCAAAACAAAATGCATGTGTATATATATATATATATATAGACACATGAATTGTGTTTTGAGTATGTAGAGAGATATACATGTATAGATAATGTTTTGCTTCATCATCATCATCTTCATTTTGAGGCCACAGCTGTAAAAAGACTTTTTTGAATTCCTTCAATGACAACCTTGATTATGCTAGCTTCTGGCATGACTCACTGGCAAAATCTACTCTCTTCTTTCTTCATCTTCTGTCAGATCTTTCCTATATTACCTATTTCCCCAGGCTCAGTTCTGTAAATGTTGTATAGTAGAAAAAGAGGATAATGCTTATGTATAAAAAGATAATCAGTTTCTTTTCTTTTCTTTTTATTACCCAAAATGAATGTATGGGTAGAGTGAAAGAGAGTCAAAGAGGTAATGGTATGGATTTTCTGTAAAACCTCCTTGCTTTTCTGCTTTGTCCTGTCCAGGTCAAAATCCTCCCTAGTTTATATAATTTTCCGGGCACCGTGCCTACATATTGCACATGGACACATCTCCTTCCAGCATGCCATCCACACAATTTTCATGGCACTTCTGCAAGGGAACAACCTGCATCTTTTTTTACTTTAGGAAACAGGTGTATTTCCTGTTATGCCACTGAGGCAACTTATACAGCATTTACACTGGGGAACAACCTAGATCCTGTTCCTTTTAGGATACAGGTGCACTCCCTATTATGCCTCCTTGGCAACTTATGTGGCAAATCAAAGGGATCTTCCAGTCAATATCCAACATAAATGCCTTGATGCCATATGTCACTTTCATTTATATATATATATGTCAGTGTTGGCCAACTAATGAGAACTTACCAACAACAGCTCTATGTGCCCACAGGATATAGTCTGGAAGACTTAATAGGAGTGATGGATGAAGGGGACAAATGAAGAGAGAGGGTCGAGGAAATCCATGCTAGCATTGTGACTTGATGATGATGATTATAATATATATGTATATATATATATATATATATATATATATATGAGCATACAGCAGAATGAAATTTGAATCTGTTATCTAGATAAGTTTTAAAGCCTCTCAGAACCAATAAAACTCAAATTGCCAACAATGAAACACTGTGTGTCTCATTGAAAGAGCTAAAAGAAAAAACGTATAGATATATCTTCTTAAAAGAACTTCTCAATTCAGCAAGAAGTGTAATGGTAGTAGCAGGTGTCTATTGTGATTTTTAATGACAGCTGACAATAATTTGATTTTGTCATTGTTTTTTTTTATTTTGCTTTTTTCTTAATAAATCTGATGAAATTATAAGCAGATTAGCTGAATTAAAGGACAAAATTGTGCATGAAATTCTGTCTTACGTCTGAAGTTGTTTATTTCCTTTGTCATTGAATAGTTGATTTCGTCATTGCCTAAAAAAACAAAATAATGATGAATCTTAGACATCTTATGAAATACAAATGTACAGATTATTCGAAAGAAAATATTCAAAGACCGCCGTTTTTGAGAGAGAGAGAGAGAGAGAGAGAGAGAGAGGTGGAATCTGAAAAGACAGAAAACAACTTCTATCTATTTAATTATAATTATGTCACATTGACATAAAAACCCCATGGAAACTTTTCACTATTTTCAAGACACAAACATTTTAGTTTATTATATCCCAAGTTATAATCTTAGAATGATTTACCAAATTTATTTTGTTTGTCTGTCAGTCAACTCAAGGATGCCTTGAGCTATGTCACCAAATTTTTTGTGGTTGCTAATTGGACCTTAGGAATGTTTTTTTTTATATTAACTTTTGAATTCCAAAACATTTAAAGTTTTTAGCAAGAGTTCAATTCAAATGTAAAAAACTTAACTGACCCCTTACTGTGTGAACATCAGATTAGCTAAACCAAACCTCTATTCTTTTATTTAACCAATTATTAAACCTCAAGATAAAAAAATTCCCCAGCCAGAAACTCATGTTATGATTATTTCCATGTTTTTTTTTTAATTCTGAGTTTGCTAAGTGGTATCATTTGTTTTTTGAGTGACAGGTTTGGATAATTACCAACCTGATAAAGTATATCAAAATATAAGGAAACCAACCCCAGAGATCCATCTTAATATTTTATTCTTATTTTTCTCATATTACTGATGATGATGATGATGATGATGATATGAGTAATGCCTTGTGTTACCATAACAAGAAAATTTCTCATGGCTCAGTAGTGAGATCAGCTTGACTGATACATATATTACATTGTGTTTTATATATAAATAGATGCTTTATCTAACAAGCTACATCAAGTTTTTTTAATCTTAATTGAAAATTTTAAAAGCATAAGTTTGCAACTAAAGTTTACAATCTTAAGCTTTCATCTTTGAAAATTCTGACCAAGAATACCAAACAGAAACCACTTAGAAAAATATTAATGACTATGTAGACAATAAACATATATGTCTGCTGCAACCTTTTTCAGGACAGGGTGGGCAAAAATATAAATTATAAATATATATCAAAAGTTAGAATATATGTTTCCAGGAACTCTGTTATACAATAGGCATTCCACATTCGAAAAAGATCTGAACCCACAATAATTGGGAGCAAATCCTACAGGATGACTCTTCACTCTCTAACAGAAGACCTGATTTAAGAGATGAAAATGAAATGATTTTAAGAATTTTTTCCAGTTGTGTTGCAACTTTTCTTTCATATTTTGTCACACTATAGCATCCCTGATCAAATGAGTTTTGTCTGCTTCAGTGTTAAATGATATAGTCAGGCTTCATTATTTAACTCATAAACATATTTCTGAAGTTTTTAAAACTTTCTTTTAGAAGCCATAGACATTGATGAAGGCACAAAGAATGAGTTCATTTCGAAACGTTTCCTTTAGAGAATGAATTTTCCATCCATTAAATGACATTAGAATCCATCATGGCAAAAGCCATATGTAGTTCTTTAAAGAATTCAGGAGAGTTGGTTTTGGCCGATTCTTCTTCAGGATATTAAAACATTTTGTGACTGACTTGGCTGTTATTGTGTTATTTCTCTCATAGCATACCTTGTAGACATATTTTCCTTCATCAAAGACTTCTACATATTCTTGGTAATGAATTTAACTTATTCTTTTTGGTCTGCTGCAACAAAACTTTCTTCCCCGTTGGTGATGTGGGGTTGCTTAGAGGTAGTGGAGTAATTCAGTTGCATCCTCACTCACCAAGAACTAATATTCTCATTAATATTTTCAGGATATATTGAAAGTATTAAAAAGAATACACAACATATAAAAATATGCACCGACTGTTCCATGTACAAGTAATACGTTGATGGAATACAAAACTGGAAAAGGCTTAGTTGATGATAATGGAAAAAATGTCCATTGCCATGTATCTTTATAGTTCCATAGCCAAGTCATGAGACAATGCCTCTTCTGTTCAAAGAATGGAGGAAAAAGAGTTTGAGAATGGCTTTCTGTAACTGTCAATGTGGCACTCCATAAGGCACCCAAGGACAAGATCATTCTCTAAGAAAGATAATTATCTATTGTCTCTCTTTAGTGATATTCACCTGATGAATTTAATTCTGTGTTTTTGTGAAGAATTATTGTGCAAATAAGAATGTTGAAATAAAACCAAACAGAAGACAGACACAAATAAGACTTTGCTTAAATGAAGCTAGTACGAGTAATTGATTGAAACAATCTATGAGAAAAAACATTTCTCTCTTGATTTATACTTTCAACTTTCCCCTTTGTTTATCATTAATAACTGGTAAAAAAAAAATAATAAAAATACTTTACAGTATGATTAGATTGTCTAATATTTTAATTACTCAGTGTAAAAAAGAAAATATAAATTCAATATAGATCAATGAATGTTTATTTGTACAAGAAAATTTATCATATTTACAATAATATTGCATACAAATATTTATGAATAAAAAATATTTTGCAAACATCTCAATAGAGTTATAAAAGAAAGTAACGTAAAATTACACAATTCTTATCTATGGATATAAACGTGTAAATATCTGTGTGTAAATATAAGCCCATCAAAAAACTATACAATCTTTTGTCAGACTTGTAAAAAAGGACATAAAATAAAGGTTTTTTTACTTCATTAGACAACAAATGAAATAAATGTAGATAAGCTGCTTAAGTCTTTATGAAGTTAGTGTACAACTTAGCTACAGAGAAATTGCTTCAATTCACCAAACTTTTCATTCAAGAAAATAATTTGACAATACATTCATTCAAAAATAGAGGTTTTGAATTTATATTCTCAACAGCAACTCTCTAGTTTTGTAAAATCAGAAGCAGAACTGAAGTATAGGTATATTTTGCAATCATAGATAATCTGGTTAGCAAAGTAAGACAAACTGTCAAGTAGGAGGACAGCTATTGATACCTGCAACCACACACACACACACACACACACACACATATAGATAGATAGATATAAATTAGCCTTCAGTTTGTGTATTTGTCCATGTCACTTTTACACTAAAATGTCAAGATTGAGATAAAAAATTTGGGTGGACCTCAACATTTTTAGCTTCAAGGAATTGTGTGACCATTTTTGTAGTATAAGAGAGGTTATTATCTTGCATCAAGATATGCTCAGGGGACAGGAAATGCTCTCATCAAAGGAATAATTTCAATAATATTCTTAGATTCTGAAGCATTTACTTTGCCATTCAACTGAATTAGTGAGTCAATGCAAATGTCAGAGAACATCTACCACACCAATTTATTACCATCTCCAAATTTAACTGATTTTTTCTCATACATTTCTCTAGTTTTCATCTGCCCCAAAAAGATGATCATTTGTGTAGGCATGTTTAGCTTTTTGATTCTTCAACTAATGGGGGATTTGACAACTAGAGAATATACATGAATCATGATGACTTTAGAAACAAATGCTGCAGGAAAATATGGAATATGTTTTTACATTGCAAAATTGCCATATTTCATTGAGAACTATTTTTTAGAAATCCCAATAAATATAAATGTCCATGTTTGTTCTTAAATTTTGGGGACCAATCTTTTTGCAATATTTCATATTCTATAACTTTATTCATGCTTGATTCATTTTCATGTAAATTTTCTAATAGTATTGTATTCATTTTTAAGAATATTTAATACAAGTGTTTTTTAAGTTCAAATCAGCAAGATTGAAAATGTTTTACTTTTAAACTTTCATTCTCTAACATTGGAAATTACTACTACTACTACTGCTACTACTACTACTACACACACGTACACACACACACACATACACACACACACATATATATATATATATATATATATATATATATTGGAGGATGTATAAATGCATGGTTTTTTATCAAAGAGAGCACAAATATTTACATATGAGTAATATTTTCAAATCCTTTCATCATCATCATCATATCGCGCTGGTAGCACGGATACCCCTGACCCTCTCTCGCCACTCCTCCCTATCGTTCATCGCCCTAGGTAGGTCTTCAGGACAACAGCCTGTATCCTCACATAGCTGCTGAATGTATGTTCGAGCTGGTCGTCCTGCTTTTGCGCAGCCATGTGTTGGGATCCATAAGAGTACATCTCTTATGAGTTCATCTCTGCTTCTCCAGCAGTGTCCTGCATGTCTGGTTCGTCTAACTTGAATAGTTTTCGTGATAGGGGGCAGGTGGCCGTACAGTTGGTGTCTTGTGGGGTGCTGCTGCCAGGACTTGTTCAGGATTGCACGCAGCATTCTTGTGTAATTGCCATCCAGTTTCTTCTCCAGCCGTTTTGTTAGTGTCCATGTAGTGCATCCATATAGCAGTATCGATGTGACCGCTGCCTGGAAGAAGCTGCGTTTCATTTTATCAGTTAGGTCTGATTTCCATATAATCGATAGCCTATTGATAGCTGTCCATGCTTTCGTTAGCCTCGTTTCGATGTCCTTTTCGGTTGATTCGACGCTGCTTCCTAGGTACGTGAATTTGTCTACTAGTTTAAGTGGGGTTCCTTCTAGAGTGGAGATGTCCCCCATTTGGTTATAGCACATATATTCCGTTTTGTGTGCATTTGGTCATAAACAATTTTGAATGATATACATTTCCATTCTTTAAAGAATCATAACAACTAGCATTCCTAATAAAATTGCAATGACAGCTTTATAGGGATTTTTAATCTTCCCCTATAGTTTTTCTAAAATTTAAAAGAAGATTCTTCTTGTTATCTGATGAAGATTATAAAAGATGAAACATTGCAATAAATATATAAACATTCAACTAAATTGGTTATCCATATAAATCTATTCACACACACACACACACATATATATATATATATATATATATACATATATATTACGGTTAGGTTTGCCAATAGCCCAGGAGACCAGGGTTCAATCCCAGGTCAAGTCATACCAAAAACTCAAAAAATGGTGCCTGATGCCTCCTTTTTTAACACTCAGCATTATGATGTACAGAACAAGGGTAATTGGAGCAATCCAGAGAAAGGAGTAGTGCTTTCAATCTACATTTCAGAGTAGTAGCTATTCAAAAGGAAGCCTTCAGGTTGCCTTTGATTATGGTTGACCAACTTAACTATAATATATATATATAGATAAGTATACATATAGATAAAGGTGTAGATATTACTTCATTTAGTACATATGCATGCATATATAGGTGTGTCTGTTTGTCTGTCTGTCTGTCTGTGTGTATGTCTCTGTGTGTACTAACTGAAGTATCTGTCGGTGCCGAGTAAGAAATCAAGATTTGCATCGCAGATTGTTATTTTATTGTCTGACATTTAAAAAATTATCCTAAACTTTTACATATTGTAATTGTGATTAGAAAAGATAAATCCACACAACAAACACCAGATAACTACTTTTTTATATCGTACTACTATTTTGCAAAATATTTCCATGTCTTGTGAGGGAAATATTTTTTGTTTTGAGTGACTCTTAAAGATTTATTCAGTTAAATATTTGTTTTTCATCCAAATTGTCACTGTTAGCAATTAATTATGCTAAGAAGTCATTTTACAAATCCACCTAGAAAAACAATTTCATTTAATGTGAATAATTATTTTAGTAAGCTAAATAATGTTTTTGCTATTTTTTTTCTTTTAACATCTGAAAATTTAAATTCTGTATGATTAGTTAAGTCTTGTAGCATCATGGCTTTTCACTGATTATAGTTTATTGTTTCAGATCCCTTTCACTACATGAGTAATCAAAAATGCTAAAACCTTATGCTGGGTCCAATAAGTATGCATACCAAATTTGAGAGATCCAGACCATTCCACTATCTGAAGAGAACAAAAAAAAAAGACTGTTCCCTCAAATCTATACAGGGGTTATTCAATAAGGGGAATTTTTTTTAAAGCAAAATAATTTTTTCTATAAATATAAATTCTGCATTGTTTGGAATTGGTTTATACCAAAACTTATTCTGATCTCACAAAACTATTAATTTTAAGGCTATTTAAAATGGCAGCAAATCAAACAGAGTGATCCAGGCCGGAACAGAAGTCTGTGATCAAATTTTTGCTGGCTGAGAAGTGTATATCATGCAAAATCTACTGAGGAATATGGGATGTGTAACAAAGAAGAATATTTTAGTCAAAAAATGTTGACAAATGAGCTCAAAATAGGTTTACTTCTACAAGCCTAAACTAAAACCTTAGTCTATGTCATGGAAACTAACTAAATTTCCTGTAAAGAAAAAGTTCTGGGCATAGTGGGTAGTAACAAATGTCATGCTGCCAGTCTTATAGAACATGAAAGGACACATACATATTGATTTCCAGGAAAAAGGTTCAAGTGTAAACAAGTGAAAACAATGCCTACTCTCTTAGCAAAATTCTCATTATTTATTGTATGAACCTTACATATATATATATATATATATATATATATATATATATATATATATATATATATGGATGAAATGGTTATCATCCAAGGAAAGGGACACATTGACCCAAGTTCAAATCCTGTAGAAGGCTGTTTACATTTCACATACCACTAATAACCTTAGAATTAGTATTAATCCATCTTACCTCTAACTACTCTCTAACTGTTCTTCAGCCTTGGTGAGGCAACTAGTCTAGGAGAAGGAAAACTCTGAATTCAAAACCTGTTAAACTCCGCTTAAAAATTGACCTTGTGTCATATCCTGCCCGAGCGGAGGGGTTGGTAAATAGTACCTCTAACTATGGATAAATAGTAGGGTAGACTGTACTCTTTAACTTAGGTATGGACACTGGTCTAAGAGAAGGAAAACTCTGAATTCAAACCTGTTAAATGCTGATTAAAAATTGACCTTGTGTCACATCCTGCTTATTGTAGAGGGGTTGGGTTAATACATATTTGTGTGTGTGTGTGTGTGTGTGTGTGTGTGTGTGTGTGTGTGTGTGTGTGTGTGTGTGTGTGTGTGTGTGTGTAAATATTTGAATCTTTATACACTCTCTTAGCACTTACATTCATTTAAGGAACATATTGTTAAAAAATCCTATTTTTTCCCTATAACTAATATTAACACAATATGGACTCGGTCAAAAATCATTATCAGCAAAGACAATGAAACACGTTCCTTAAATTTTGCTGGAATTTTGACATGAATAAAAAGAAGACTCTCTCTTACCTTTGTCAAATATATAGGCTAACAACCACTGTGAAACTAACAAATGCATCACAAATATAAAATATTGCATCGGGACTGATATAAATGGTGATTGATTGCCTTTCTCTGTACAGGTGTACACATATGTATGAGAGTACATTCAGTTAATTGCTAGTATATATATATATATATATATATATATATATATTTATTAAAGACCACAGACAATTTTGATAAATTCTATGGTTTTTCTGTTATCTTCACTCAAGACTATTCAATGTAGAATTTATATTTATAGAAAAAATTATTTTGCTTTAAAAAAAATTCCCCTTATTGAATAACCTCTGTATAGATTTGAGGGAACAGTCTTTTTTTTTTGTTCTCTTCAGATAGCGGAATGGTCTGGATCTCTCAAATTTGGTATGCATACTTATATAGAAATTATCCTATTTTTTTAATCTGAATATTTTCAGTTGTACTTGGTCATTTTAAAGGATATAGTTAAGATATTATTGGTTTTGAATTTAGTGAAATTGTTTCATCAATTTTTATTTCTAATGCATTTGTTGTTGCATAAATACTTTTATTTGTTTGTAACATTTCTATAAACTGCTATAATACAAATAAATTGTTTGCAATCAAATATAGCTAAAGTCTGCATATTTATTAGTGCTTAAATATATGTATGAATGTATATACATATATTGCATACATACATATATATATATATATATATATATATATATATATATATATATATATATATATATATATATATATATAAGCAATATATTTCAAGTATGAAAAATAAGATACAAAACAGGAAAACTCAGACATGCTGAATACTTGCTCACCTGAGGATTGAAAGTGTGACACTGAGTCAGTTTTTTATTCTGTTTTATATTTAACTTGTTATATGTAAAAGACTTCGTGACATTGCTTCACATTTTTGTGCCTTAAGCACTGTAAAGATTTTGAGATTAAAAACATCTTTAGCATTAAATTTCAATCATAAGCATAATTGCATATATATATATATATATATATATATATATATATATATATATATATATATATATATATTTACTTAAATTTGCTTCTGAATTTAGATATATTAATTTACATGAAAGCATTTGAAACAAAATAAGTCAAAAAATCTTAATTTCAAAGTTAAGTTTAGTATGACAGAAAATGCATAAAACGGACCAGAATTACCAATTTAAGATTTCAAAAACTTTGTGATAATAAGCAATATTGCAAACAGTACAGAGAAACTGAAAGTATCAGGTTTTCTTTTAGACAAACAACCATATACATAGATTCATGCTCATGTGTGTGTGTGTGTGTGTGTGTGTGTGTGTGTGTGTGTGTGTGTGTGTGTGTGTGTGTGTGAAGGCTATCAAACACACACATATACACACACACATGCAGTACATAGGTATGACAGTACATATAACTCTCTGCTATAGACTTAATCAATATTCTTTCTACAAGTGGTCTGCCCCACTACCACCACCATCACAATTACTCCTCTTTTTCTTTCTCTTCCCAGAATTTCCTCACTCATACTGCTACTATTGCTGCTGCTGGTGGTGTTGGTACTGGTGTTGGCCAACATATGGCTACTTGATGCCAGTCCTCCTATATTACTACTTTCATTTCAAACTCACCTCTCTTTATATTTCACTTTCTCCTCACACTACTATTTGTTCTCTTATTTTTCTACTATAACTTCAACTGCTGCTGCTATGACAGATTAGGATCTGGTTGTCATGGCAGCAGATCCAATGGCGGGTAACAGCAGTGGTAGTTGTAGTGGTGAAAGTTGTTCTGCAAGACAGGCCTGTGTCAATTCAAAATTACATTTAATTTTTATACAAATATTTGATTTTTAATATTTCTATAGTATTTTTTTCTTTTCCAATTAATAAAATTATCAAATGAAGGTTTCAAGCAAAATTTTAATGTCTCAAGATTCTTTTATGAAAAATGAAATAAAAAAATATCTACAATTTATCATATGTCTTGTAAATATGATTCATCTAAAATTTTGAGAGTTTTCATAGCCTTTTCTGATTCATAGATAAAACACATTGCCAAATTTTCATTTTAATAAAAAGACTTTTGATTCAAATTTAAAGCCCAATATATGTTTAATACTTACCCAAATATAAAAAAAGAATACGTCAATATTGTAATGTTACAATTTCTGCATGCATGTTTTTGTAATACATTTTTAGAAATGCCTCATTGTAACAAGATTTTTTAAATGCTCATATTTCGAGAATAAAGCTATTTTCAGTCCATCAAGCAATTAGATAATAAGAGTATGAACACTGAATCCTACTCACCCAAATTATTATAATCTTTCAAGGGAAATAATTAATAACAATTATTTGATACTTCCTCTTATTCATTTTTTTTTATTTGCAAATAAGGATTATATAAATTCTATGAATAGAATGTGATAAAATATTATATTCAAAGGTCATCTCAAGTAGCTTTTAAGTCAGTAATCAAATGAAGATCTAAATTTATTTTCATCGACCAGTAAAGTTTTTGAAGTTCTGAGATAAAAGAGTCTCATTGCTGATTTTCAAGGTAAACAGTCTCCACATTTGAAGATTAGCATATAAACACCTTCTTCCTTTTATTACGCTCTTATTTGGTATTTTGCTATACTTAGCTAAATGTGATAAATATTGAAATGAAATATTTTTATTGTTTCACAAATTTCTTTTATTGTCATCTTTGGGATTCTAATATCTTTCAGCTAACATATTCAGTTTTACCCAATACTAAGCAATTTTAAAGATTAGATACAACATACATTTAAAGAAAACCAAAGAATATCTAAATTGAAAAGTTGTCTTAAAACCAACAAAATGAAGTCAGAGCTCTGAAAAATTTATTGATTAATCTAAAAAGTATATACATTTTGTGTGTGTGTGTGGGGGGGTGTATGTGTATCAAAATCTGTATATTTTACGGAAAGAATATCTATAAAAAATTAGTCCAGTTACTAATTCATGAAGTTTCTTGGTTATGGCTGTTTAGTTGTGTTTTTGTATTGGCCTTGTTGGTAGAGTGTTAGCCAATGATCCGGGAGACCAGGGTTCAATCCCAGGTCAGGTCATACGAAAGACTTTAAAAATGGTACTTGATACCTACTTGCGTAACACTTAGCATTACAAGGTATGTATCAAGGGTAAAGTGGAGCAATCCAGGGAAAGGAGTAGCGCCCTCTCCTACACCTCAGTGTAGTAGCTATTGAAAAGGGAGCCTTCGGGTCGCCCTTGACTACAGTCACCAACTTTACTTACTTTGTATGGATTATACATACCAATACAATATGAGATAACTTGTTGAAGAGACAACTTGTTTTGTTTTTATCTTTAGTTCTTGACTTTATTTTGTTTCTGCTTCCAGCTGTAGAAGACAGCACTGGCTTTATGGGATACATACATACAAAAACTGGATTATTACAATATAGATGTGATTATTCAACATGGATAAAATGACAAATTCTCTAGCCTTTTAGAAATCTAAGTTGTACTATGGTAGTAAAAGAAGGAGGGATTTTTCATGGGTTATTTTTCATCTAGATTTTGCTTCCAATTGTGAAAACTCTCCCTGCTCCCTGAACAAGGAGAGATAATCAAATATTGTGCATACATTGAACATCCCACATACATATACACATGTCTTATGTAGTAAAGGTTATCATTGTAGGATATGGACATAGCGACCTGAGTTCAAATTCTGGACAAGGCTGATTGCATTTCACTCAGCACAAATACTATAGGGATAGGTATGAATCTAACTATTCTCCTTTCAGCTATGAGTAAATAGTAGGGCAGACTGAGCACCTTAACCATAGTATGGTAACCAATCAAGAAGAACAACTCTGAATTCTAACCTGTTGAATTCCATTTAAAAGACTGATTTTTTGTCACATCCCACTCGTAAATACACAAACACACACACACACACACACACACACACACATATATATGTATATATCCAAACCCTACATATGAGCTTGATGCAACACAATGTCAATTTTTAAGAAAAGTTTAACATGTTTGGATTCAGTGTTTTCCTTCTCCTTGAGAAGTTACCATAACATGGCTAAAGTGCTTAATCTGCTCAACTATTTACCCATCTCTGCCAGTAGAATAAATGGATTCATACATTTCTCAAGGTTATTAGCACTATATGAAATGCCTCATCCAGGATTTGAACTCAGGCCATCATATCAATTTCCAGTGATAGTAACCACAACACTATGAGTGATCCCTCCCCTCCCCAATATATATATTGGGGATATATATATATATATATATATACTCACAATATCATTTTCTTTGAATAGCTCATTTTTATTTTATGGACTCTTTTGGTAGCACAACAAAAATTAAAATTAAGCATGATAGATAAAATGTCATAAAAGCTTAATGTATCTGGTGATGTATTGAAAATAGAATTTTCTTTCAACAGAAACTTGAAAAATGAAATAAGATGTAATCGATTATTTTTGTTTCGGGAAAGGCTTGACAGTGAAATTACAGATATTTTTTAAATAAGTATGATGCAATTATAAAGTTATGTAAAGATTATCATAATTTTTTATATCACAAGTAAACTAATTAAAAATGTTAAACACTATGTGCTGAACATACATGAAATGATAATTTAAGAAACTAAGCCATAAAAATAAGGTCATTTTTCTTTTTAGATTAAGACATTTTTTCCTTACAGTTTTTCTTTTCAGTAGTTAATAAGTCTCCCTTTGAAATAATTTGAGATTCTCTTTTTTAGCATCTCTTCTCATGTTCCTTGCTCTAGTGGAGTTATAATTAGAATTGCTCTTATTTTCTAATATCATTTCAACTTTGTTGCAGTTTCTGCTACAAAATTATTATTAATTTTGACTCATATTTTTTCTTTTATTTTCATTTTTGATGCTTTTCAACATTTTTGATGTCAAAATTAATAATGATCGTTGACAATACTTCACCTAAAATTAAAAATACATAAAAGAAGCTCAAAAAAGATGTTTTTTTTTTCTTTCTATCCTCTGCTAAAAACAGGATCATGACATGAAAATCCCTTAAAGAATGGGATAAAAAAACAGAACTTTCTTTAGAATTGATTTTACACAAATTCCAGCACTTTTCCCATTATTTAGTTCATTCATTAGCAAGGAATTGCAATCTGTATCAATAGCCTGCTGATTCTAATTTAATTTCTGCAATGAAAATGATACCTGGTGTGTACTGACACATTAAAGTTACTATCAATGAAATGCCAATACAAAGCTTTTCAAATCACTCAGAAAAAAATAGTATATTTATACAAACAAATAAATTTCTATAAGAATTATGAAGCATTTTTCTCACTTTTTAGAGTAGATCAAATGTGAATAATATTTTTTTATTTACAGAATTTGTAGAGATTTTTTTTATCAATAACAAATTTAACAGATGTTATCAATTCTTCAGTATTATTCATTTTAGAAGAGATTACTTTAAACACCTATAATGAAATATTGTTTAACTACAAAATTTATGTCAGTTAAATATCTTGTTTCATATAAGTTGATTATATTCTGCTATTTCTATTTTTCTCATTCTATAAACCACCTCAGAAAAAGAAAGTAATGATTTTAAATGTGGAGTTACTTAGCAATAAGTAAAGTTAGTGACCATAGTCAAGGGTGACTTAAGGCTCACTTTTCAATAGCTGCTATACCGAGGTGTTGGGGAAAGCACTACTCCTTTCCCTGGATTGCTCCACTTTACCCTTGACCCTTATCTTATAATGCTGTGTTAAGTAAGCCAGCATCAAGTACCATTTTTTTTAGTCTTTGGTATGACTCGACCTGGGATTGAACCCCAGTCTTCCAAACCATTGGCGAACACTGTACTCATTCAGCCAATGGTTCAGTAGCCAATAAAAAATGGCACACTATTATTTTTTGTAAAAAAAGAAAAAGTAGAAATCTCTTGGTTATTTCTTGAAACACTGCATTATAAACATCTATACTGAAAAGATAATAAAACTTCACACACACACACACACACACACACACACACACACACACACACACACACACACACACACAACACATGCACACGCACACTGAGCCACACAAACACATATATAGCCACACACACACACTCCGCTTGTAGCCGTGTGGTCTGAAACCTTAGTCCATCGTAAAGTTGGACGGGTTTCGATCCCAGCTTCGAGCGTCCTGCGGGTCTAGCCACACTGAAGAGTTCTGATAGAATGAAACAGTCTGTCTGTGGATGACAATATACATTTATATATATATTTAGACTGCAAGTTATTATTCAAAGATGGGGTTAGTGAACCTTGCTTATTTCACGTTTCATATATGTAAACATAAATATATATATATATATATATATATTTGTATTTATATTTACATATATAAAATGTGAAATAAGCAAGGTTCACTAACCCCATCTTTGTGACAAAGGAGGTGTCAGTGAGCTTGGTTTCTTTTAGGTTTTAGGGTGCTTTGTCAGCTGGTATTGCACACTCTCTATAGATTTAAAAAAATGCTTTAAAACATACTTGTTCACTTTAATATATATGTATGTATGTATAAATATAAATGCACTTTATAAATACAATATGAATTCATACATACTCATCAATCAACAGAAAGCAAGAGAAAAATAGAGTAAAAAGAGAATATGTTTGAAAGAAAGAGAGATTGAAAAATATAGAAAGAACACAACGTGAAAAAGAAAAGGGAGAATACTGAAGTATAAAGAAGTTATAGAGAGCAAAGAAAAAAGAAAAAAGTGAAAATAATGTGAAAGAGAGAACGTGTGAGATAGATTTAGTACAGCTCATTTACTGCAAATGTAATTAATCTAGTCACTTATGATGGGAACTATATATATATATATATATATATATATATATATATATATATATATATGTATTTGAAGAGTGCATATTTAGGCTGCAAGTTATTATTCAAGCAAGTTTTATTAAAGACGATTGAACACTGTTTATTATTTTTAATTCTATTTTTTCGAGACTCCCAGATATTTTTCTAGTGTTGGGATCTTCAAAATAAAACACTACAAATTATTAGAACAGTCAAAACTCAACAATCAACTCAAAACTACACTACCTCTGATGACGACCAAAAGTATGGTCAAAAGTGCTTGGGCAGAAAATATGGGACAATTCCTTTACCATCTAGATCCCGACATGAGAAAAATAACAGGGAGTCTTGAGAAAATAAAATTAAAAATAATAAACAGTGTTCCATCATCTTTAACAAAACTTGCTTGAATATATATATATATATATATATATATATATATATATATATATATATATTGAGTGGCAACAAAAAAGGATATCTTCTCATCACTGTGGTGCTTATATTGCATTTAAGAAGTATAGAAATTCCTCAGTAAGCATCTAGTATTCACAAAATATTTGGCAATGAATATGGTTTGACACATCTTATTCTAATAAAAGAATGCTTCTAGCTAAAATTTAGAGAAGGTCATTTTCCTACTCAAGTGATGTCTCTCCCCAGGCCACCACTCTTGATTCTCCCTCAACTTTCAATGTTAGTGGCCAATCCTGTTAAAAGAATAAAGCTAACCAACCAATCAGATAGCTTATCAAACTACATGTCTACTTGTCTGCTTGTAAGATGTTTTTCAATTTTGAATTGAAGTTGATGCTTGCTTTTGTTAGCATCAATGTCTCTCCAGAGTCTATAATTTTATTTAGTTTACTTTTAAAGTTCAAGAGATGTGTGAATAGTGTCATGGTTATTCGTATAGAAAATGGAATTGACCAGCAGGGTTCAAATTCCAGCCGAGGCTATTTGTAGTCACTTTGTCCTGGGAAAAGGCATGAATCTACTTCTCCCTTTAATTTCAGGTGAAAATAGTCTTAATGGGCTCTCTAGCAATGGTGGGTAATCAATCTAAAGGGAAAGACAAATTTGGATTTAAACCATGAAGAAAGCAATGAAAATCCACTCTACTATCTCTCCCAAGAATAACTTGTAATTCAAGGTTTATTTAGAATGGAAACTATGAAGAGCCATGATTCAAGTCTTAGAATATGAAGATCAATGCCTTTAAGGACATTCCATTCATTCAAATTTTATTTCTAATTTTTGTAATTATATTTCTTATTTTATTTTATATTTATTGTCATTATGTTTACTTATGTAGCCTCAAAATCACTACTTACAGTAGAGTATTCTTTATTACTTAAAGAATTTTGGACTCTTTCCTTGTGTCACCTTGGGTATAGATTAGAGTTAATGACCCCCTAAAATCTTTAGCAATAAAAAATTTTTTTACTCATTCAGATACTTATAAACAGTATTTTCTGTCACATTGATGAGCATTAACATTTACAAAGTTCTGGTCACTGAAAAGTTTAATTCATAAGTCCATATAAAAATATAATTTTTGTATAACAATTTAAAATCTTACATATTGATAGAGTTTTCAACTAGTTTGATAAAGCCATCTTATAAGTGGCTTTATTTGTTGAAAATAAATTTCAATGTGGAATTCAAACATAGTACAGTTTCTCATTGGACGTTTAAGATAATATTATTCAAAATAAAATTTTTATATCATTCTAATTGCCAATACATATATGATGGTATACACATTAAAAAAATAAGAAATTTTAGATAGACTTTATGATTATTTTGTTTTGTTTTATTTTTGTTTTATAATGAAGAAAGAAGGATATGGCAGGATTTGAAAAGGTGAATGAATTTTTAATTCAGATAATTTATCTAGAATGTCTAAAGATAGGAATGATCCACTGGCTATATCATTAAAAATATTGAAGGTATATGCAAATAAAGAAAAAGAATAATTGACTTAAGGCTTTTTTAAAAAGTGTTAAGTAAATTATTTTTTCTTCTAACTTTTTTTTAGTTACGTTTAATTTTAATTCTGTTTGATTTTAATTCGGTTTAATTTTAATTCTGTCTAATTTGAATTCTGTTTAGTTCTTTTTTTACATTACATTATCAAGAAAAAAAAACACTTTCAAACTCAGTCTGTGTTCAAAAATAGTAGAAACTCTGTAAGAAAATTCCCAAGTATAATATGTACAGACAAAAGAATTTATATTTATCTGAATATACAAGGTTTATATGAATCTATTTGCACAAATAAATATGAAAGGAAAAATATCTTATTAGATTGGTAATAATTGCTTGATTTCTTTCAAACCAAAATAGACAAAATTAGCATCAAAAAATATTTTCATCCAGTATGCACACACACACACACACACACACACACACACACACACACACACACACACACACACATATACATACATACATATATATATATATATATATATATATATATATATACAGAAAAATTAAACAATATACATACATACATACATATATATATATATATATATATACCTCTTTTTATATATACACACCTCCAGCCATTTTTTTTACTTACATCTCTCTCTCTCTCTCTCTCTCTCTCTCTCTCTCTCTCTCTCTCTCTCTCTTCTCTATGTATTTATTTTTGTGTTCTCATTTTCTTCTTTCCATAATGTTTGGTCCAGATTAAAAGATTAACCAAACTTTCATTTTCTCATTGATGCATTTGGTCCCATTTCTTTATCTTTCCTTGTATGTATTGTTATCTATTTCTCATTCTCCTTTGTCAAAGTATTCAGAGTATTTTCCAACAGAGTTTCTTTCATTTTTTTTATTCTCTTTATCTCCATCTTTTTGTTTCTGTCTTTGTTCATAAATTATTTGTTCATTCTAATATTATAATGTCTACATGATTTATTTTTGGTATTGATATTCTATAAACTATTATCCTCATCTGTCTTTTTTTCTTCTTCTTTAAAAGTTTCAACCATTATAAATTAATATTTTTGAATTCCAATTCATGTTTATGTGGGATATACTTATATTTGTTTTAAGAATATCCATCATTGTATGAGCTGTAAATTTGTGTTAAATGTATGGCAGCAGAATCAGATACATGCTCAGTCAACATTTGTCCCCACCATCACATATCTATTTATTCAATCCCTCCACATGAATAGGATGCAACACAAGGACAATTTCTTAGTGGAGTTTAGCAAGATTGAATTTAGAGTTTTCCTTCTCCTTGTCTGGTTGCCATGTCAAAATGAAAAAGCCTTTGTGTTTACCTATAGCTGGAGAGAGAAATAGATGGATGCATACATTTCCCATGAGTATTAGCACTATTGCACCATCCGTGCTACCATCATGTATCTATTTCTCTTTAAAAGTGAGCATACAAATTAAACATTCAGAAAGAAAATCTTATTCTTAAAACTCAATAGAGCCAATTGCCCAGTCAGCTGGGGCTGTAGAATACACTGACTGCACCTCTGCAGAGGGGTAAGACCCCCCACCCTAACGAGTGTCTTGGATATGACACTAAACAATCTGATGGTGAGCTTCCAGCAATGCTGGAGCTTTGGCGAATGTGGAGTACCCCTTCATTGCCATCGCTCCCAGGTCCACTCTGGCCCAGAGTGATAGTACCTGATAGGGCCCTATCTATGGGTTAAATAGAACTAACAGCATACTTATGCTAAAATGAATTGAGTAAACTGAATAGCTTGAAATAGAAACGTTTTTGACATTTAAACCGTACTTACACTTATTCTGCGTGCTTATGCTTAACTGAATTATTTCAAATAGAACTGTTTTTCGACATTAAAACTGTATTTACACTTAACTGAATTATTACATATAACTGCTTGAATAGTTTGAAATGGAAGTGTTTTTGACAATTAAACTGTGCACTTATGCTAAACTGAACTGTTTTCAATAGAACAGATTATTTACATAAAAATGGATTTGGCATTAAATAACCTACAAAGGTTGATATGCCATAAAACCAAACAAGCCAAGGCAGTCAACAGAGCCAAATTGGGGACATAAATATATAGATTTTGCAGAGATTTATTATTTATATTCTTCTCATCCTATGCTAGATTCAGAAACAAGCAACTGTTCAGAACATCCATATAGGGCTCAGCTTCAGGGAGAGAGGCAGTTTCTCAGAATTGCATATTTCCCATTACACTTGATGGCTTAGAGTCAGAGTTAACAGTAATACTTGAAACATTCCATAAAGGAATTAAGGAGTTGAGCAATTTTGTCCTATACTACAAGTGAATGTATGGACCCCCCACTATAAACCTGACTTTGGGTCACATTTGAAAGGGTAGGTAGATAATTACATCTACTCAATCAATGAGACATAGTGTGTAAAAAATAATTCCAGAAATTATGAGAAAAGATAGTCATGTATTCACTTCATCAGGTTTTCAAACAAAATTATTACCTTATCTATTTCTCTCTCAGATATCAGATAATGGAACTGAAGGAATATGCTTCCACTATCTGAAGTACTCATCAACCCTGGGTAAGAGAAGAGTACCTCACATAGTATTAGTGTTAGATGGCAATAATTCGAATCATCTGTATGCAAACAAATGAGCTCTAACCAATCATTTAAAAATAGTTACCAACAAACTGATCACTTATAAATCATGTACATATAAGCAAGATTTGGCATTAAATAACCCACTAGGGTTGATATACCATAAAACACCAACCACTTGACCAAAACTATAGAAAGAGAAGCTAATTGCAATTCTGCAAGTTGGGCTTACAGGCCATTGTTAGTGAGTTTGACTCTCATTTGGTACCTATACTTCTTGCATTGTGCTAAAATAAGCTTAACTTAATACATTACTATAATAGATAAAAGGATTAACAGTATAACTCTTTATTTTATTTAAATTAATGACATTTAAAAGATTTATCAGTTTAAACTTTTTCTTTGTTGTCTAGATTGTTTATTCTAACTAAGCAATAATAATATGAGATTATTTTACATCTCCAACTTAAAGGAATACCTATAAACCTATTTTGTAATGTTTAATTTAATGTGAATGATTATTTTAGTAAAGCAATGATTATGCACGTCAAATTTAGTTGTATTACTTCAAACCATTTGACTATCAATTGAGAACAGAAAAATAAACTTTCTGTAGTTGTTAACATAGATGCATGATCCATACAGTGGGATTATTACTTGGCAGCACAATAAAACTAAGTTTCTCTATCAGATATATATTTCAGTTATTGTCATCCAAAACTTAACCACCATGTCAGCTGGTAGGGCTGTATAATATACCACCTGTACTTCTACAGACTTCCACTGTGCAATGTGTGTAATAGGTATGACATTAAACTGCATCTAATGCTGAGGATCCTGTCCTGGAGATTTGGGGAATAGGGAGTATCCTTACTCCCAGATCCACTAAGACCAAAATTGGTAGTACCAGTTAGGATGCCATCTATGGGTCAAAGAGAACTGTTCAATCATTTACAAAGAATTATTATCATTAGTTATTTGAAGCCATACGGCTACGTACAAATTATTCCTATTTCATAGGAATATTTGATAAATAGAATTATTAGTGTTAGATGGCAATAATTCGAATCTTCTGTATGCAAACAAATGAGCTCTAACCAATCATTTAAAAATAGTTACCAACAAACTGATCACTTATAAATCATGTACATATAAGCAAGATATGGCATTAAATAACCCACTAGGGTTGATATGCCATAAAACACCAACCACATGTCCAAAACTATAGAAAGAGAAGCTAATTGCAATTCTGAATAAGTCTTTACTTTAATGAAGACTTATTTCATGATTACTTGTGCTCATTATTTTTACTTTTTTGATAAAATTATATCAATCCTTTTAGTAGTTAATTTTTTACAGTTATTTTCTTTCTTCTTTTAAAAATTTTAGTTGCTTTTTTATTGAAAACAAGTCAGATTGTTATTTCTATGCTGATAAGGTAGAGAGCAAATATCAGATAGAATGAGTAAGAATAGAATAATTTAGGATAGAATGTGTTGTGTTGTGAAATAAGTAAGGTCAATATACATGTAAAATAAGAGGTATTTATTCTGGAGAGAATACGGTACACAGTTTGGTACGCTAACTAACATAAATAACCTTAGACATATTTGTTTACAGATAGAGTGAATTGCCCTTAGACCAGTCCATCCTGAGGTGCTACAGCCTCTCCACAATAGAATGATTACAAATAGAATGATTAAGGATAGAATAATTAAGGAGAGAATAATCAAGGAGAGAATGAGTAAGGAAAACTTTATGGGGAAACAACATCTTCCAGGAATATAATGACACATGTTGCTAAATAGTTTCATCTTGAAACCTAAACTTTGGTAATATTAAGAAAACAGAATTTTTTTCCAAAACGTTTTGGATTCATTTTTTAAAATAATGAATGTGTGGCACAAGTAAAAAAAAATTATGAGTTGACCAACATCAACTAAAAAATTATAGAACTCATCTCAGATCATTTAAGGTTTGGCTTCTGGTTAAATACAATATATATATATATATACAAATATATATATATATATATAGTGCATCAGAAATGATGTCACCCAAACAATATGAGGGTAGATTTTACTTGCCCATAAACTTTATGCTACAATTATAGTTACATGACAATACTGTACTCATAAACAACAGTATTTTGCATCATGCACTAGTCTCATATAAGCATCCATTCCTTTGTGTTAAGTTACCTATGTCATTAATGCCAAGAAAAAATGTGAGTTAACTCCAAGTAATACAATCTTGAACTTTCTTTTTTTCTATATATTAATGATGGAGAAGAAAATTAAAATTTTGGGGATGAAATGATGAGGATATGAGTTTATGAATATCAATAAGCCTTCATAATTTGAATAATGCTGTTTTCATGTTTATTTTTATTTTTTTTACTTTTAAATATATTTCTGTTGGTTCTTGTATGTCTTTAACTATTCTCTCTGCATTTAAATGGGCAGTTGTGATTATATATATCTTGTATACAATGTATTTGTTATTATTATTATGATGATCATTATTTTTATTGTTGTTATTATTATTATTATTATTATTATTATTATTATTATTATTATATTTGTTGTTGTTTTAAACAAACTGTATTAAACATTTCATTAAATGCAAAACATAATTCACTTATATGCACGCATTTTCATACTTTTGCTAATTCCCTTTTCATACATTTTTCAACAACATTTGCAAGAGCACTTGTAGCCCATTTCTACTTTCAACTTTTTTCTTTCTTTCTTTCTCTAGATTTTTTGAATGGACTTTTTTCTTCACCTTCATCTTTTTGCCATTTCTTTTTTTTTTTTTTCATTTTGCCTTTCATTCATTTTTTCATTCCTTCTTTCTTCTTCTCATTATTTGCATGTCATCTTTTACCCAACCCCCAATCCCCTGCAATTGCAACCACTATTATTATTATTATTATTATTATTTAGATTAGTACATTTTAAGTCACTTAGTTGTAGTTACACTTTTCTAACTTAGTGATTTCACACCAAACTCATGGGAGGCAAAAATAAATCCTTATTGGCTGACCTTTCTGCCTTCTTCACATTCATTTCTTATTTCCCTCTCCCTACCCAACCAGATTGCCCAAAAATCACACTATTTTTTTTTGTTTATGTTGCCTGATATTTTAGATATTTCATCTTTATTCCCTTCATTATTTTATGTTGCTTGTTATTCTTACCAGCATTGCATTGTCAACTTCTATGAGAGCAAGTGTCCAGCATAGTGACAAGTAACCGAGTTATTCAAAACTCTTCATAAAACATACGTAAAATCAGACAAATTATTTCAGTCAGACTTGACAAAATCAATAATCTATCATCAATAATCGATATCAGCACAATATCTTATCTTTATTCAAAATTTTTTTCCATTTATCATCCCATAAGCCAAAGATGGCTGAAGCAGAGGCCAAATTCTCTCTGATTATTAATGGGACTCAAGAGCATATTTTTATCATATTAATTTTTGAAATTGCCAAAACTTAAAAAAAGTTTTTGCAATGGGTCTTATTTATAATGTAAATATGATGCTGCCCCCTTAAATTGTATCCATCAAGTTAGTCAATATCAAAACTAGTAAAATATAAATTTGTAAAATATAATTGACTATCACTGTCCATCCCAAAGGATGATAATGATTCTTTTAATTTTGAAGGGACAATGTGCACATAAATGATTTTAATTAAGTAATTGCACAGATTCAAACCCACCCTCATGACATCTTTCCTAGATCCAAGGGATAGTTCCAGGAATCTGGTGAAAGATCAGTTGCAGTAAATAGAGAGACAAAGCCTTTTAAGTGCTGCTGATCTAAGAAGAGGGTTTATAAAACTCTTAACAGGTTTTATTTTTCATCTTGCCATGTGTTTAGTGACTCTCCTGTAAGCTTGGTAGAGAAGTAAGTTTAGTCACTGACTACTTGAACATATGGAGAGTAGTACTGAGTTACATGGTACCAGTAGCAATCTTTGAGGGACTTGATATTATATAATAGATGAATATTTAGATTCATAAATTTAACAGATAAAATCTACGGATTGGTACCAAATTCTGTTGAGTTATTGTGAATTATTTAATTTTGATATAAGCATCTAAATCACTTGCTTTTGGCTATTAATCATGTGCTTAGAATGTGAGTATCCACTGGAATTGAGAGCCAAACATGGCTTAAACCTTTCCCTTGTTCAACAGGTCTTTGGCATCTCCCTTGATCAATCCTACAAACCAACATCAAAGAACTATCCAGTGGTTGGTTGTTTGGTTGATAGTTTTACAATAAGTTTGTTTAACGACTATAGTCTCCAATGATATTTAGTACAAAATTGTATCTTCATGATCATCTTAAATTGATTAATAATTCATAATCTTGAACATCTGACTTGTAAATAAGACCTTAACAGATACTACCAGTCCTGGTCAGAGTGGACCAGGGAGTAATGGCAGTAAAGGGATAACACCATATGCCTCAGTTCTCCAATACTGGAGTCTAAACACTGGATCTAGTTTAGTTTCATACAAACAACACCTTTTTTTTTGTGTGTGTATGGGGGAGGTCTTATCCTGCTGACAGTGCAGGAATTATTTGTTGGGTTTAACTTGCTAACACTACAAATATCAGCAAGTGCATCCTCTTCTTAATGTATACACGGATGGCTATCAAGTAACATGGTTGCCAATAAGATACATTGTGAAAAGTGGCAGCAGATGCCCATGTTTTAAAATGGTATCTATGAATTTACAGACACACATTGTTGAAACAGGTGTGTCACTAAATAATCTAATAATACTACCATTGTCCCATAACAATTATTACATAAAGTCTGAGAAATTTATGTACAAATGTAACAACTCTTATAGGCCTCTGGCAATATTCTTGAGATATTTATCAAACAAAGCCAAAGTAAAAGCCAAAAGAACATCTTTCTTTGACGGTTTTGTTAACCTGGTCTCGGGGAATTTACTGAAATTAATTCAGTACATACTGGAGTTATCTGAGGGGTAATGTTTTAAATTTTTCTTCATTAATTAGTGTGGAGGCTTTACAAAAATAATGTCTACACATATTAAGAGTGGTATTAAAATTTATTATTTATAAAATATCCTGTCTCATTTATGAGATATTGTCATGATATGAAATATAAATACAGTGATTTTTATAAATGTTGCATGGGATGATAGCACATATTGGGTTAAGCTAGATTTGCAAGAAAGTTTTTTATTTATTTATAAATCAATGCACAGAGTGAATTGGAATCAAACAATGTGTAATTACTTAGGTTACTCTCATCACTGGACACTGGCTCAACAAATATTCCTTCTTTTGTGTGTTTTATTGTGGTTCAAGACATAAATTCTGAAACATGTCTAATAGTTTAGAATTAAATTCTAGAATGAATAATTCATCTAAGAATTTTCAGAAAGAAGAGCAGAGGATGGGTGTACAAAGAATGGAATTGGACACAAGAAAATGCATATCTTCAAGCTTAGAGAATCTTTAAATCCTGAACAATTTCATGAATTTCATACTTCATTAAAATTCAATCTGAATGTTACCTAAGAAAATATTGCACTGATTTTATTTACTATTTCCTAATTAATGTGACCTAATTTAAAACTGTATTAGAATATATAATTGATAAAAAGTAAGGCTTTACATGTAACTTGCAAATATGAGGGAAAACCAATAAATCAACAACATTTATTGAAAATAGTATGCATATATATATCTATCTATCTATAAATCAACATATATATATATATATATATATATATATACTAGTGTATGTGTGAGCATGCATGTAAGCATGTGTATGAGTTAAATTTTATGATTCTTTCATAGAATTGAACAAATTCAGATAACACCTCAAATTATTTTCCTCTTTTCTTTTCATAAGAAAACACCCATAATATAAAGTAAAATAGACCTTAGCATTAAAATATTAAACATATATATATATGGTTGTATGTTTTTATGAATTACTTGAAAGCAAAAAGTGCAAAAATGTTCCAAATTAAAGTTCAACAATCCACAATATAAACCTATCAGCTTTTGCCTTTTTCCTGGCTCCATGACTTGGATGCGAGTTCTGCTCATTATAGCATCAGCATATAAGTTGTATTATTTTTCCAAGTCTTTCCAACTCTTTATTTCTGGCTTGTGTGATTTTTGGCATCCTTCAATTGCTAAATCACTGTTCAATATTACTTCTAAACTGGTCTATTATTTCATTAGTTATCATATGATTTCATTAATTTCATTGAAATAATTACTTAGAACATGTGTATGTTAATTAATAACTAGAATTTAAAGATGGAGTAACTAACTGCAGACAGTTTGGTAAACAAATTTGTTCAAAAATTAGATGTACTATTTTGATGTTTTAGACAAAGTTATTAAAGATATTGAAATTTTTCCCAAATGGTAAAAAGCATCACATAAGATAATAACTCTTCAGATGCAATTTTCATACATTAAAACATGATTATAATATCAATAAAAGAATCCTCTTTCATATATGAACTCTGGAATGTGTTAAGAAGAAAGTATTATGAAGGAACTCTCAATGATAAGGCCAGCTAAATAAATTCCAAATAAAAGTAGAAACATTACCCCTATAAGTTTTAAAATAAGAAATGTAATTATTTCAAGTAGAATAGAATTTTGCTACAGATCTTCATATTGAAACTTATTTGCATTTAAAAGTACAGTATAATATTTTGATTAAGCAGACTCAAAATCAAAATTATTTATTTGTTAGCCTGTATTATTCAGGTTTATACCAAAGAAAGATTATGATCCCATAAAGTGAGTTTCTTTGATTAAAAGTTAACAGAGCAGTGATACTCTTGATTAAAAAAAACACATACCAAACCCTCAAATTTTTTTCCAGAATCAAAATATTTATTTGTTGGTTAAAAATATAAATCTTTTGAAATCAATAGATATTTCTGCCACCATTCGTCTATTTAGTTTTGTCAAATAAGTGTATATATCAAGCATACATAAGTTTATAATAATTGGAAGTATGGCCAATAAAAATTCACTAAGTTTTATCAAATCTTTCAGGTTGTTTTAACAACAGCTATTTAGTTATTCATTGAACAATAAAGATAAAGACAGAGATGAAATACAGCTCCAAAGTATACATTGAGATATAAGAATAAAACAAGACAAAATTTTAATGTTACATCAAATAAAAAAATAACATTTTGTGAACTCAGTTTGTAGCTTGCAATATTTTCTACCATTGTCGCTCCATCACATGCTATACCCTAACCCTGCCCTAAGCCTCGTCTCTTGCCTCTACCCGCTATATCAGTCACCCTCCCACTTATTGCTGGTGTTGGTGCTGGTGTCATGGCTTTAGTGTTGTTGTCATTGCTATTGTTATGGTGTTGTGGCAGGAGTATCAGGGCATTGTAACTCATTTAAATATAAACTCTGATTGGCTCAAATCATTGGTTAAAGGTTACAAACTATCAAATCAAATTATTCAACACCTGACCAAATTTTTAATCATTGTATCCATTTTGCATTTATTATTTTATGAAATTTCAAACCTGGATGATTATTTTTCTGTATATATACAAATACATATGTGTACACATCTATATTCCATATATTGGAATTAATATATATTTTTACATACCTATGCATACATATACATATTTACAATATTTCAAACCTGGGCAATTATTTTTCTATATATATACAAATACATATGTGTACACAGCTATATTCCATTTATTGGAATTAATATATATTTTTATATACCTATACATACATATACATTGAAATATCTATTTGAATACTAGTGTGTATGTATGTACATATGTGTAGGTGTATGTGCATTCATGTTTGCATATATTTTATATGCATTTGTCAAAAAGACATTAGATTTTACAGTAAGACTCTGTTGTTCAACATTCCATGCCATTTTTTCAATGGGAATTTTCCAGAAAGGATATACTGTTACGATCTGCATAGTTGGAACTCAAGCTGCCATTTCTTACAATCAGAACCATAGGTGTGTCCATTGTCACTTTTTTATGGGGGCAGGAGCAAAAGGATATATCACACAATAGACCTTCAATCATGAAAGGATCTGAAATGTTCATGGTGGCCCATTAATCCCAACCTTATATAAGGTTTCTATTTTCAAACCACTTAACCCACTGTGAAAACTGATCCAAAGAAGCTAATAAACTTGTTAATCCAAGAAAGAAACAAACAACCCTTTTATGTCTTCACCAGAAGATGCACATGTATGGAACTGAAATTTTCTTTCTTAAGTTTATTTCTAGTTGACCACTTATAAGAATAGCAATTAAAATTTGATAAATAAAAGAAAATTACTTTTCGATGCATGTAATGAAGGTCACAAAGAAATTGAGAGAATTCACAAGACCCTATGACACAACTATCTCCAAATAAAACTTTAGAGTTTCTGAAATGACCATATATGTTGCCATTTCTCTTTAATTATCTTATATTGCTCCAGTTTACACTTATCAATATGGGTACTAATGATACACTACTATGTTAAGTATCTTAATAATGTGGTAATTATATTGGCATCAAAAATGATGAGACAAGTTACTTGTTTTAATTTTTGGTGGATTGTACATTTCTATCCAATTGGTCAGAGTAGAATTAAAATTCATAGGCATATTGTAAAGTGACCACATGTATTCAGTAACAAGAAATGTTTAAATAACAATCAGTATTTAATTACAAAGAAAGAACAAGGTTTTACCTGATATCTGGTGCAAATAGATATGTTTCACATTATCAACATACAGAATGCCAATAAACAATTTTAAAACAATAATGCAATATTGTTATGAACTAGTGAAGAGGGAAAGCTTTCAAAATACAGAATAAAGTTAATAGAATAACTTATTGAAATAGGTTCACCAGTGATATGAAAAAAAGGAAGCTCAGAGAAATAAACAATGTTCTGGTGATCAGACATTGATACCATTCCACTATGATGTTTTACTTGTCACTTAGTTTGGATGTAAGTGAAGGATTTTAAAACATTCAACTATGCAGGTGTGAGAAGTGGCATTACTATGTCTAATAAATAGAACTGGCTAACATCACTAAGTCTAATCTTACTTTATATCTGGACATGATATTAAGCACTTTTGGTTAAACATCCTGATAGTGAATTTTAGCTAATTGGCTGAAAACTCTACATTTCTTTAATTTATTTAAATTTTCAACTCATAATTTAACTACATAAGTTAATCATCTGCAATTAGGTAAACCCGTGTCCCTCTATTTATTTGTTTGACAGTGCAAATATTATAACATGTTATTTGTGCACAAGCCAGTTTGGTGAAAAAGCATATAAAAATGTAACTCATAGCTACAATGATTTTAATACTACATTTGTACCATAATAATTGTTTCATTTAATGTTTGAAACAGATAAGCAAAGGTAACAACTATTATGGGACAAAAGTAATATTATTTCACATACATGATATACAATATCTTAAGACAGATTTCAAGAACCAAATTTTAAATTATCATATTTCGTATTCCCTTTACCATGTTGGCAATGAATTTTTGAAAGATGTAAACATTTTTTATGCCATATATTATATATATTTTGTTGCCCAAATGTGCTTCCATACTTTATGTAAGAATTAGATAAGCAGATTGAAAAACAAGCTGACAATTTACAAAACTAAGATAAACTGTTGCTTTTTTCCAAATTACAGAGTTGAAGAGTAGTAGTAACATATCACCTTTCTACAGACTTGAAGAAGGATTTCAGCTTAGCAATGGAGTTTTGCTCTCTATCTCTCTGCCTTGAGAGGAAAGAAGATGCTCTTTTTACTGGCCCTCACCCTCAACTCTTGTCATGAGTAGGGGGCTCTGATGGCACATCAACAATTCAACATGATAGATAGTGGTATGGGATTTGCCTGTTTGCCTGACTCATACCTTTTCTAGAAACAAAGCACCTATCTTACACACTCATGAAAAAATTTTACCTGACCTCATTTTCAAATATCATTCTTTTAAAACATATTTTGACTGCATCAGTCGTTTTTCAAATTATGCACTGTCATGCACAGGTGAACTGCAAGATGTAGGTATGTGTGCTTGGAAAAAGTCTACAATAAAACTAAACTAAAAGAAATGACCCTTATTTTTGTAGAACAATTGATAATTTTAGAACAGAAATCAAACTTATGTTTTCATTCATTAAATACAGAAGATTACGATTGAATTTGAAACCTTTTTATAAAAAATCCATCAGATGGGCTTCAATATTCCATAATTATGGACTTAAAAAAAAAAACAAAGCATTTACCTATTGATATATTTTGGGTTTCTATTAGAGAGGAGAGTTTTTCAGTGATTAAAAAGCTTGAACTATTTTTAATCAGTTTTCTACTTTGTATGAATTTGGATTTTATTTTTTTCAAATATTAAATACAAAAAAGGAAAAGGCTTTTATGCTTTCACTTAATCTCATGTATGACTTGATAAAGAAAAACATTTCGAAGAAATTTTAACTCTGTTTCTCATTGAAAAGTATTCTTAATTTACTGAATAAAAAGTAAGTAAAAATGATGTTATGCAGTTGAACTTATTTCTTATAAACTAAAATGTATAAATACCTTTATGTTTTTATTTATATACAAAGTATGCCAAAAATATTTTACTAGTAAAGTATGCTACAAAGAGTGTAATGGTTAGCAAGCTGAATTTGCAAACCATTGTCAGTGAGTTTGATTCTCTCAGGGTGCCCCATACTTCTGGTCTTATGCAACAACTAAGGTAAGCTTTATAAATAAATAAAGTACACCACAAACAAAAAAAACTTTGGGATCTACATTAATATTTTTGTTATTGTAAAGAAAATAGAAAACTTTTTCAGAAATTTTAATTAAAAAATACAGGAAAAACAAGGGTCAAAATGTAACAGTTATAATCTAAACTGCTAGAAATGCATTATAACAAAAATAATTTCATCATAAAAAAAAACGTATAAAAAAAAAAAAATGAAGAATATCCTCATGCAATTTTGACTATTGTTCATAGATATTCAATATCATTCATAGATATTTTATTCCTGGGTATTTTTCTACACTCGCAAAAAATCAAACTCAGCAGAATAGTTTTTACAAGATACCATCAAATTATAAATCAAGGCAAAACATTAACCTAGCAACCAAGAAGTAGAGGAAACAAAGGATTGACCATACTGCCATACTGCTTCTCATATAAATGAAATTTTATATTCAAAATAAGAATGCAAGGAAGAAACAAACATAACTCAATAGGATGTAAGAATTCACTGCACACCTTGTCTTCCACTTGTGTTTTGCAACTTTGCCAGCATCCATAAAGAACAGTGCATAGAATTACATCAGATTCAAACTTAATGATCTGTGAACTCTCGTAATAAGCTGCATATAAACTTTGACTTACTGTCACAATCTAAAATGCATTCTGATTCATTATACCATCCTGACTTTGTTGGAATCAAACAGAGAAAGATGTTTTTCACCAAATTCTTTTGAATGTCATACTAACCACTCAAATGGATTCTATTTCCAAAAATAATGTAATAAAGGTGAAAATCTATTTGCTGTTAAAGTTGGATGACATTTGTTGAGTTGCTGTAAAGATAAAAACATCTAGAATATCTCAAGGCTGAATTGAACTAGGGCACCCAATGTTTTGTAAACTGATTCTATGCCAGTTGAATCTGCTTTGCAGTATTTGTGGTTTGTTTCATTTATTCATTTTTTATTTCATTTTTCATTTACAACAGTCCACCAAATAGTAATTTCTAAAATAAATCATTTCCCACAAACAGATCTGCTTACTTAAGTAGATTATTAAAAAAAACTATGCTAACAGATTGTAAGCAAATATATCAAGACTCAATTGTTGTGCATAAATGGATTAAATACTTCCAACAAGTATTGTAATTTGAATGTCAGTTTACTAGTAAAAGAAATAATGTATCCTTATAATTCATATTATTACCGGACATTGGCCTAGCAGTTAGAGTGTTCGCCAATGGCCCGGGAGACCTGGGTTCAATCCCAGGTCGAGTCATACCAAAGACTCAAAAAATGGTACTTGATGCCTCCTTGCTTAACACTCAGCATTATAAGGTACGGATCAAGGGTAAAGTAGAGCAATCCAGGGAAGGAGTAGCGCCCTCCCCTACACCTTGGTGTAGTAGCTATCAAAAAGGGAGCCTTCAGGTTACCCTCGACTATGGTCGCCCACTTTACTTTACTATAATTCATATAATTTGAAGAACCAATTATTAAGACTAAGAAAATTATTCCAATTCTCTAACAGAGTTAATACAAAACTGAATTATTTTTCTTAAATTTAACAATGTTGATATAGATTTACATGAGAAATGAATATATTCTGTATGAATTTGAATTCATGGTGTTATAACTGTAAAGGAAATAACATAAGTTCATTGTTATAATTCAATAAAGCATTTTATTTAACAAATGAATGATAAAAAAATGAAAGTATATATCAATGCTTCTTAGAAAATAGTCTTGCTAAGGGCTTGATTTAAAATTGATAATTTAGTGTTGTTGTAATTATCAGAAACTTAATCAGGAATATAAAATTTTTAAGAGTTCTTGATTATAATATCAAGAGTCTTTCTAAGAGAATAAATAAGAGAAAATGTTCTAGGGAAAAGGTGCTCTTTTAGAGATGAAATTATGGACCTGTATGTATACATAAAAAGTAATTATTTACTCATTACATTGTTTTTATGTTGGTCTCAATATGAATGGAAACTCTCATGTTTTGACTAATAAAACAAATAATAACATTCTTTTAATGAGCTCAGAACTGAATTACATTTCTAAAAGCAGATCAACTTTTCATGCCCTTTGCCAGGCTACTTAACATGTCATTTCCAAAAAAGCAGGTTTTTATTTACATTCAAAGACTAATAATGAAGAGAATTGCTCAAGAACAGATAATCAAATATCTTCAACATATCATCCTCTTAAAGTGATTATTTGTTTTGTGAGCTCACATATGAATAATTTGAATTTGGATTAAAATAGATTTATTCTGAAACTTTAGCTGATTTGAATAGATTATTTGTGAATGATTATCTTGAAGATTACTCTTACCTATAAGAGGTTCTTTGATTCTGCAAAATATAATTGTTCTACATTGCAGCTAATCAGTGAAAATGTTGTTTAAGTGGAGCTAATATACAGTTTGTGAAATGTCCAAAAACTATAGATGTGATTTGCTAGATTTGGCGTACTGAGTTCCTATTGAAAATTACTTAACTGATGAGACTTGAGAAGAAAGCTTGTCTAGATACTTTCCATTAAAATAATAGTAGAAATAGCCACACTTGAAACATTATTGTAATGAGAGAGAACATTTTTTTCATCTTAGACATTTTATAAATAAAATTTAATCACAAATAGCTCAAACTGGCTAAACATTCATTGAAGCTGTTATCCATTTATTTAACAAGTGACAACTCAAAGAAAAGATTTTGGTGCATTTAACAGAGCAACCAATCCTTTGAGTTTTTGGTCTCACCACAACTCAAGAAGAAAGGTAAAACATAGAATGAAAAATTCTATGGATACAGAAATATGTACACAGTAAAAAGTTTTAAACATAAAAGAAAATTCTAATTATTTTCTGAGAGACTCTTTATGCAAAATAGTTATTTTGTTAATATTTAGTGTCCTTTTTACTCCTCACTTGTAGACATCCAATATATGATTGAAAAATAATAATCTAACCTTATCTGTCCAAACATCTATGATGTCAAAATTACTTTTAAAATTCATATCAAAGTATCTGTCTTATACCATTTGGTCAGTAATAGCATATTTTGCTCTTTGCTGACCTCAAGTATCTCAAATGACATTGAAGGTCAATTTCACATCATCTCTATTGAAGACAGGTCTAGTCAATAACCATTCAAAAAATCAGATCCTTGGGTTTTTTTATTCAGCCATGGACAGACAGCACACACATACAAACTTTAGTATAGTAAAATAGATTAATGATATCAGTGATTAAGTGGGAAAATTATTAACCAAAGATTAAAAGGTAGACATCTTTGAACCAGATGGTGCTCATTTTTCATTAGGAAAGCATATCTCTGTGCAAAATTAATTAGAAGTCAATATAATAGAATATAAATGACTTCAACAATAAATAGAATAATTTTTATATTTGAACTGTCAGTGATTAGCAAGCTGCTGAGTCAGCATTATAACCTTTAATTCTTTTGATGCCATGGCAATGATAATTTGAATTTCAAATAATATTCATAATATGAATTAAAAACCAGTTTTCCAAGATACTGTGGTAATATAACAACTTGGCAAATCAAAATTGTATTACACCATAATTTTTTCTCATAGAGCTGCAGTACAAATCTGGTATCAAAAATATTACTTTTATAATCATTCTTTTGGCTTAAACACTTATCTGCTGAGTTTATTTTTATTTTATAAGAGGATTTTATTCATGAAGATTACTTCCAAGCATTTCCAATTAAACATTACTGTCATATATTAGACATAGTATTCTTTGCATCAACTATTACATTTTTTAATTGATTTTTATATGAAGTCAGGACTAGAAGATTGCATATAAAGAATTTTTGAATATATATAAAATATCATAAATTCATGAATTTTATCAATATTTATATTAATAATTGATAAGAGTTTGTTGTATATGGGCAAAGGGTTTGATGTATAACAATCAAATTTGATTTATAGGTTTATTGGACCTAAGGAAAGTGTTTAGCATTTTAAAAATGTTTCTCTTGGAGAACTAGGAAGCTCTTATCAAGATGGCATCTGTAACATTTAGAGTAATCAACAAAAAGCTATATTACTACAAAATCTTACTAATCATACAGAATTTAAATTTCCAACTTCAAAAGAAAACAATCTAACTATTTTTATTATTGAAATAATTATTACTATCTAATTAGACATTACTAATTTACTTTATAGGTAGTTATTCAAGGTGGGGACGCAAAACAATTTGATAGCATTATTACTCATGACTAACAACCTGGTCTAAAACAAAAATATTTTGATTGATAAATCTCTTAAATGTCACCTGTTTGAATTTTAAAAATGATTCTCCACAAAGTGAAATCTTCTAAAAGCAGTATCAATTTCACAATACAAAAAGTATAATTGTGAAACTTTACCCTGTTTAGTAACAATTACCATTTAAAAACATTCATTGTCTTTTTCTAATTAACCATAAAGATTTTAAAATAAGCACTGTTTTTTTTTATTTGTCTGATATTCTGTTTTTTATCTGTTTTGGCCTCTTATTCAACATAGATAGATAATTCAGCAAGTGTTTTGATTAAACACATCTGCTTCTTTATAGCCAAAGATCAAATTGTCAGTGTAATTCAGATATTTGCATCCATTTATTTTAATCTCTCTATTTTAAGAATTATAACTTTCATCATTTGCTGGCATTTTTATTTCTTAAATAGCAGATTAAGTTGAACACCTCACATTAAAAAGTATCTTATTATAAATCAAACTAAATAACACACTTTGAGCCTAGGCTCTTACTATCTAATAATGGCACATTAGAATTTATCCTATAAGTCCTATTTAAAGACAATTCTTCTTGGCAATGCTTCCGGAACAAAGACATTTATGGTGGAAAGGATTTCCTACAGGCACTTCAATGACTAATTAGACCTTTTTAAGAAAGGCATGTCCTATCAGAGTAGTTGCATTTGAAGGTGGAATTTATTCAATCTTTCACCCCTTAGGTATCAGTCCACATACCAAGTCCCACTCCAACTACACACATTTCATTAGGTCTTCTGCAAATGCAAAACAGCAACTAGAGTAATACTAAATTCATGATAATACTTACCAAGAGTCTTGGCTTTTGTAGACATGAAAATGTAGTGATACTCACCAATTTCCACAGCATCTTCTGTGTGATCTGATTTTCATACCGTAGGCACACTAATAAAAGAAAATAACTATTTAATGTTATGTTTTTATGCTATATCAACCACATTACCATTTTATGCTATATCAACCACATTACCATTCTGTGGGATTTGATTTGCATATGTTACATATGCTATATCAACCACATCACCATTCTGTGGGATCTGATTTGCATATGTTACATATGCTATATCAACGACATTTCCATTCTGTGGGATTTCTTTTGCATATGGTACCTGTCCTGTCTTAACTATATGACTAAGATACAAACATTTTAGTTCACAAAATAAAATAGATACTACCTTTTTTATAACTGTGTTAATTTCATTTTTGTAAGGCATGCATATTAATTAAAAGTTTACAGCATAGATTTTATCACATAGATTTTAATTGCTGTCTTGGTTATTATGCCACTTATCCATGCCTCTCGAGAATGGGAACATAGTCCCACTGACTTTGAAAGTAAGTGGTCTAAAATAGATATGAAATTTGATTTAGTCAGCCCCATGACAGATTTGGTTGGTATACTATCAACAACCTTATTCTTGTATTTATTCAATTAGAATTGACAAATGAAAATCTGAAATTGATTAGTTATATATCATTTACTATTTACTTATTGTAATTATTTTCTGTATTTTCTGGAAAGTATTCAAAATGTTCAATAAATAACAGGATTATAGTGATAATATTTTTCGATTTGTATTCAGTCAGTCAATTTTTGGCACCAAAGTACATCCACTTCCCAACAACCAAACATGAATATTATTTGAAAACATCAACTTCCTGTTCAGAATATCTCTTCAAGCTTTGTTTTCTAAATGAATGTAGGCCATGAAAATGGATTTCCTCAATCAATATATTTGTATATCCTCATATTTGCATGGTATCCAGTGTTTATTGAAGACAAACAAATAAAACTAGGAAATGACTTTTGAAAATGTACCATTGATCTCTAAAATTGTTCTTGATTTGTTGTAAGATTTTACAAGAGATATCATTTAGCATTTAGCTAAGTTTGAAAAATATACTGAAATGTTTTATGAAGCATTTAGTAATCTACTCAAATCTGAACTACTTAACTTGGAAATGCAGTACATAATTCTTGTGCATGCTATAAAAAGAAACAGACATCAGGACACCACAACCACCATCATCATCATCATCATCAAGACATGATTGGTTGATTCTCTCTCACCATCCCTCCCAAGTTCACTCGATGGTATCCGGTATCTACACAAAACTAAGTCTATAATGGTTCGCCAATACTGGTGTGTCCATGTGTAAGAGTCCATAGAATGTCCCTTATGAGTCCATCCTTATTTCTCTAGCTGTGTTCAGCATGTTTTGTTGATATTACCTGGATGGTTTGTGAGATGGGAGGTAAGTGGCCATATAACTACTGTTCTTTTGGTTGCTGCTTCCACAATTTATTCAAAACAGCAAAAAGCATTTTTATGTAGTTCCCATCAAGCTTTTTCTCACAGTGTTTCATTAACGTTCAAATGGTGCAACCATACAGTAGTAGTGACATGGCCACAGCTTGGAAGAATTCCCATTACATTTTATCAGAGAGACCAGATTTCCATATGGTAGTTAACTTTCCCAGGCATTTCTGATGTATGTGTTGGCAATGCTTACAGTAAATGAGAATTGCTGCTGAGGTATACAAAGTTGTCTATGAATTTCAGAGAATTTCCATTGAATGAGGAGATGGTACCAAAAGCAATTATTAAATGCAACATAGTTATTTATACCAGATAAGAGAAAACATAAACGCTGCCAAAAATTTTAAACAGGAAAAGCAAAATAAAATCCAAATTTGAAACAGTAAATAATATCAAGTGAAGACTCTTGCTAAGTAATCAGAGAGGAAAAAGGTACAAAATTCTTAATAATTGATATAAAATATAATATTGGCATACTGATATGCAAAATGGTGCATTATATAAAACAGTAGTGTGTTTTTACATACCGTAGGCACACTAATAAAAGGAAATAACTATTTAATGTTATGTTTTTATACACACTAGATCAGTATTTCTCAACATTTTCTTCCTTATGGTCCATTTTTAACACCAAAAAAATTTCAGGTCCTCATATACATGAATAGAAATTCCATACAAGAGGAAACACATTTTATTTACTAAAGCAAAATTTAGTTGAAAATATAAATCTTGACTAATGGCTACACTGTTCCTGGTATCTATCAACTTATCAAGTTGAACTTCCAAAATTTAGTAAACAGAATTTCAAAGACCACTTATTTTCTTTGGGTCAAATTGAAACTCATTTTTTAAATTTCACAAGGTCTGCACAAAATGCCAGCACTGTTTTCATTTAAAGTTCATAACATAAGTATTTTTTCCATCAGAATTCAGACATTAGCTAAAGCAAGACTCATGCTGAGCAAATTCAGCCAGTTGCCAGTCAGAAAGATATGATTGGTATGCACTGACATACATAAAAAGTATAACCATTTGCAGAATTATCAAGAAATATTTCATGGAAGAGGTTACATTATTTTGAAATGTTGTTGAGAGATTTTAAAAAGTCTACTCATCAAAACAAAAAAAAACTTTGAAAATACTCAGTAAATTCTATTGAAACCAGTGTGTAGAGACTAAGCTCAGTAGAGCAAATAACAAGTTTTGAAAATGCAGGAAAATGCAACTGGTTAAAATGATTATTTCAAATTCATAACATTTTACATGAAGTTCATTAGCAGAAATGGGAATAAATAAATAATTTTGCTCAAAGCTTATAATATAAAATTCATAGATTTTCATTAAAGTTGATATAATTCTTTGAATAAGTAAAATCAATGTGTAAACTCATCAGAATTAGTTATCTTTTAATTCTTTATATAACTTATTAGAGTATGTTAGCTTATTAAATGTTTTGCTTAATTTTATTCTTTTGATTTTATATCAATAGATATACACAAAAAATATAGTAAGGTTAACATTAATTTCTACTTAGAGAGAGAAATACTATGAAATAATTAGATTTCTTTAAAAATGAAAATAATTAATATCAAAAATTGAAGTAATATTTGCAATATTAGTTGTATTTATTGTTATTATTATGAATACTCTGACTCATAATAATAATAAAATTCCTGTATTATCAATAGAGGAATTTTATAGTTATTATGAGTCATAAAGTTGACTGTTATAGCAGTCACACCTTCCATGCTACCACCCATTTTATGTAAACATGGAATGGTTAGTGGCCTAATGACTAAGATCACTGAAAATGGACCTCAGATTATTGATGAGACAGTTTTTACTTGACTGTAATGTACTTGAAAAAAGGAATTAATCCATCAGTTCTCTTGGTCTCTTCAGCTATGGGTTAAATAGCATATACAACTTGGCTCTTTGGCCTTGTTGAGCTACTAGTCTTGGAGAAATAAAAAACTTGTAACTAGAGCCTCTAATTCTTGTATGATTGCTTTGTGGGTTAGTTATAGAAGACACATTTAGCATGATACTGCAACTTGTGTTGTGACTAGTCATATGTCACTGGAGTTTAATTTTACAAGTCAAAATAATGATGATGGTAGTCTAAAGAATCCTTTCATCACTTTAATTATTTATTCTGAGCAGATTTCCCTATTTCTTTTGGAAATCGAAATATCATTGTTGATATGGATTGACTACCTTGATGATACTCTTCATGATGATGAGGAATAACTATTTGTATTTATTATGAGTTTCTTATAAAACAGAGTTATTATCCTAAAAAGAAAAAATTCCCTTAATTTTCTGCATGTAAATTTGAATAGAGAAATTATTACTGGGCTTATAAACTTAAATTCTGTAACAATGAAAAAATAGGTTTTTATAATTACTATCTATATTTTTATCCCACCACAATTACTTGTCATTCTACCATCATTTATTTTTTTGTTTTTAATGATACATGCATTAATTAATCTACTCTCTGAGAACCATGGACATCAGCTCAACAAATTTGACAGCTGATCTGAATGTTGGCATCCTAGAAGGTAACAGATTTTCTAAACACACTTCAAGCTTAGACTAAGCTGTGACCATACAAAGCCAGACTTGGCCTGTACAGATGTGAATGAAGAGGGAAAAGTTGAAGCCAGCAGCTGTTATTAACTATTGATCAGATTTCTCACTAAAGATGCTATATTAAAAGATTCAAGTATTCTCGAACTTGTTTTTTTATTCTTAACATTTCATCCTCAACTCAATATCATCATGCCAAATTAATTTTGAAACATTATCAGACAGGTTGTCAAATAGTGATAAGTAATAATCCTATTACTTATATTCTGGTGCTGATAGGCATGTCTGGTACCTGTCATTACAATAGGCAGCCATGTTTTAAATATACACTACTTTCTACTGTGCCATTTAAGCCAACATGTAAGCCCAAAATTTCAACAAGTCAATTCTGGTGTTAGGCCAGTCAATCAGAATTGAACTGTATCAATATGATAGAATTACGTATTATCTCTCAGAATTTTGCATTTTTGTCCATACTTTTTTCTGGGATCAATGTATATTAGAAAATTAAAAGATAAAAATTATTAAATTTATACTACCACTTACCTATTTTGAATTAAATCAATTTAGATCATGAAAAATTATCTGTTATTTTAATAAACTAATCTGATATTATATCAGTAAAAATGCCACAAGGTAGTTAGATTCTTCTTTGTGTAATAGTATTAAAATGCTCTAATTTTAACAGCATGTCAACCAGTTTAGCATTATTCTATGCCTAGATATTAGGGAATTACAGACATTGTACATTCATTTTTATACTTTTGTAGTTATTTCTTAAGTGTTTTTTTTTTTTTGCACATGGTTGTATTGAATATAAATATTTTTAAACCGATCTAATTGACCCATAGATAGGACCCTAGCAGATCTCTAACTCAGAGTATGAATCTTATTTGCAACTTTATAATAGTGTGGCATATGCATTCATGTTAACCCAAATCAGTATAATTTCTCAAGTAAAATAACTATTAAATGCTAATTATAAAGTACTCCTGTTTTTTAGATTATTTGAAATTAATCTACTTGTATATAAAGTAAAATGTTTATTCTTAGCAATAAACCCATGTAATTATTTTACTGGAATTATTTTACATCTTCAACTTGAAAAACTACCAATAAATTTAATTAGTAATGTTTAATTAAATGGGAATTATTTTAGTAAACAGTTTTATTTGGTTGATGCAAAAATATTTGTGGCTTTTCACCATTTTTGCTTTTGTTATTTGATGCAAATGTTGGACAACTGTCGAATAGCCAACATTTAATTTTTGTGCAATATCTATGGATCTTGTGAAACTTGTAATAGATCTGCTTCAATAATGACCCTCAATTGGTTATTATCAATCAGAGAAAGATGTCTGCGACCCACCTCATCTCAAAGGTTCTGGTCTCCATTAAAACATTTTTTTAAACAATTTTGACTTGAACATTCATTAATGGTGCCAGAGGCAAATATTTTTTTGCGGGGGATATTATAAGTCATTTCTGCTGCTTTATTTCTATTCTGAATGCATTAAATAAAATTTCTCAATTTAATTTTTTAATCTTTAACATCACTGCCTTAAATAAACAAGACTAAACAGTCAAAACAAAACCATTACCATAAATCAGGACTTAAAAATTTGTGCTCAGAATACTATATGAACTTAATTAGATGATAGATTTTTCAAAATGCTCTTAAAAGTTTTAAATAATAATTTATTTCAAAATATGCATCAAAATTTTAAATAGCAAAAACTTTAATTATTTTTGTACCAACCAAATAATTTGCTAATAAGGACCGGTTTTAAGCAAATGGGAACAATTTCTCTCAAGAAGAAACTGTAGTCCAGGTTAAAAGTATGGTAAGGATAACCTGAAGCCAAACATTTTTAGATCTTATTTTTCCACAGCAGGTATCATTGGAGAACAAAAAAAATTCTTGTAAACTGACCAAAGCCTGGCCCATCATTGGCCTAGTGGGTAGAGTTTTTGCCAATGGTCCAGGAGACCTGGTTTCAATCCCAGGTCGTGTCATACTAACGACTTTAAAAAATGGTACTTGATGCCTCCTAGCTTAACACTCAGCAAAATAAGGTACGTATCAAGGGTAAAGTGGAGCAATCCAGGGAAAGGAGTAGCACCCTCCCCTATACTTCGGTGTAGTAGCTATTGAAAAGGGAGCCTTCTGGTCACCCTCGACTTTGGTCGCCAACTTTACTTTTTACTTTTACCATGACATAGTGAGGCCTATGACAGAGTAATTTATTTGCCTTTAGTCAAATATTTGCAACAAAATAAATCATTTTATAGGCACTAAAACAAGTGATGTTGTAAGTATTTACTTTTCAAAAGAAATCAACACAATTTTTTCTTACTTATAGGCTTTGGACTTTTATATTAAGATGTGCTAAGGTTTACCAAGCACTTTAACCCACATACAATTTTTAAGAGCATATTTTCATTGCTTTTCTATTTTATCACATTTCCAATTGGTCTTTGTTGCTCCTTAGCCTGACTCTGAGTATAGTTGGAACAATTTGTCTAAAATTAAAACATACCTAATTTTGCAATTTGGTTGTTGTAATGAAACCATTTTAGGGATTTCTACTAATATCTACCAGAGCATTTATGGAAAATCTATCTATTATTGATTATTGGCATGTGATAATTGAATATTGATTACTTACACTGACTGATTACTTATTTGTGATGGAACATGCTATCTTGTGATTTATTAAGTTATTGTGCTACATTATAATCACCCTGGACACTTGAAAGTGAAAATAAAGCTACAAGTGTTAATTTATCTGGTTAACATTTTCGAACACATATAGTCTTTATAGTTTGTTATGACCAGCAGGTTTCACCATATGAATGGTCAGTTGCTTGGGTACCTTGGAACCTATCTACAAATATGAAGTTCTGCTTTATTAGATTTCTTTTCTTTTCTTTTTCTTTCTAAAAGACTTTTTTAGAAAAACTTGATAGTGGAGCCAGAAGTTATTTCTGATATGTGATTTCCCACCTGATATCTTTTAGTAACTTTTCTCGAATTATTTGAACAGATTTTTCATATGAAATCATTAACAATTAGACATTCATTATCAGTTTTAAGAGTTTTCTAATTCAGAAAATCATCAAGAAGAAATTCAATGAAACATTTGAGGTTCAATTCAATGAGCCTGATTGGTGATGCTTGTTACTTGTCATTCACCCAGGGAAAAATCTTTTTTAATCAATACCAATAAAACTAGAGTGGGAGCAAGCAAGTCATTTCTTCTCTTCAGCACATCTTTTTAGAGTGGTGCCTTTTCAAGATATTTTTAACTCCTTAATTCTCTTGTTTGATAAAAGTCAAATCATATTATCAATCAAAGGGCATTGGAAGAACTTTCTGAACTTATTAACTTTATTCAATCAACTTCCCAATGTTTTTAACTGTGTTCTTAGTTTAATCAATATGCAGACTAATTGCATCAGAAGAATTAAAACAAGAATGGCAACATAACAACATATTTAATGATGAATAATCTCCGGAAGGTTAATATTTACCAAGCCATAAGCCCAAATATAAGTTTAATCTATAATTGCATTATTATTGAAACATGAAATTTAGGCATCTCTGTATATTTTTGACAAAACAGTGACTGAAACTTGGAATATGTTAATTTTAATCATAATTATTATGCCCTTCTTTTAAAATTGTATCTTCTTCGTGTTTTAATTTTAAACACAAAATAGAAATGAAGAATGAATTTAGAAATATTTAGTATATGGTGTGGCACCATTTTTTATTTCACCTAATTTTAGAACCTGGATAGCCAGGTTCTAAAAATGGTGCCTAGGTAAATAATATATATAACATCCTATTTACAATTCTAAGATTAAATACATTCAAAGTAGATACATTTTATTGGATTTTAATTTTAATTTCAAACTGTGATAAAAGAACTTTTAAGTTAGTATAGTGCTGGCAAAATCATAAATACTCACCAGGTGGAAATATCAACTCAAATATTAATATTATATGTTATTCATAGCCATCTGGTCTGTCTCTTTGAAAACAGCTATTAGAAAAATAAATCAAAAACACTACTTACCTGAAAAGCTAACATACATATTTTTGTTCCCAAATTGAAATTTGAAAGCTGAAACAAAATTTGAAGTTGTTGCACCTCCTTTTGCATTACACACTATTAATGAATTGAAATCAAAAGTGCTATGTCATTTACAGGACTTGAGAGGTCATGACTCTTCACAACGTTCTCTATTCGTAAACAGTGTATTACTATGATTGTCCTTGGATGAGACAATGGAGTTGTCTTCCACTGCTTTCTCCATGATTTGTATTCAGAATTTTTCTAAAGGAAAACACTATCTAGCTTGTTATAGAAGGGAAGAAATGAAATCATGCCTTTGCAGAGGTGTTAGTATAAAATGAATGCAAACAACCTCAGCCAGAATTTGAATTTGGCTTTATGAAACTATTTTCTGTTTCAATAGCCTGTTCCTTCACAATTAATAAATACTCGAAAGAAATATATTATCTTTAACTTTCCTATTTTTCTAATATTTTCAGTAGATTCCCTGTGGTGTAGTGGCTAACTTGATGGACTGTGACATTGTAGTAAGTGAGTTTGAACTCTAGTTGTACAATTACATTCATTTTTGGACTAATACCCTTAAGAAAGTTCTGAGATCCCTTACTTACCTCTAAGTACCACTACTGTTCTTGTATAAGGATAAATTTGGCCTTAACCCACAAAGGTTAATATGCAATTAGATAAAGAAACCAAAGCTAACATTTTCAGGTTTATAGAGTTCGATGTAAGATAAATAATTATGACACCTTGATTTCTTTTCTAGGTTCCTGCCTCAAAACCAAAGATATAATTCTGATTGACTGACTTTTGTTTTATCTCTCAAGAACGCCAGACCCTCATATACTTTAATTCGCAAATATAACTTTCATCAAATATGAATTTCTAATAATGGGACAATCAAATTTAAGATGGCCAAGGATTATGCATTTTATAAGAACTAAAAGATCTGTGCAGTTCTTTCTTGAATCTTTCAATAGAAAAAAACTAATAAGTAGACAAAAAATCTTTTGTACAAAATTTATGATGGATTTTGCAGTGAATTATTACATAAGTGAGAACTATTTAAATATTTTAAATCTATACTATGTTTTTCTCCCCTGATATTGATAGACATATATTTCGAAAGGAAAGTGAATGAAAGAAAAGACAAAATTTGACAGATCTGTATAGACAACATGCACACATGCTTTTATATGTGTGTGTGTGTGTGTGTGTGTGTGTGTGTGTGTGTGTGTGTGTGTGTGTGTGTGTGTGTGTGTGTGTGTGTGTGTGTGTTTAATTGGTCAGATATCCTTCTTATAATTTGATAATATTCCATGATATTTATTATTGTCTTTATAACCCACCTCAGAGAAAGAAAGTTATGATTTCAGAACTTTAGCAATGGAGCATACACATCATGAGACATACACATCATGATACATAATGGTTGCAAGCTGGGCTATCAGACCATTATCAAAGAATTTGATTCTCATTGGGTGCCCCATTTTTCCTGCCTTGTGAAAAACATGATAATCATACTAAATGAGCTGGAAGTTTCAAGTAGTCTAATGATTATGAAGTTGGGTAAACAGACCACAGACAATGATTTTGCTTCTCACTGGGCGCTTCATACTTTAGACTTTATGCTAAACATAGTTAAGCTAAGTAAATGACAACTGTATCAATGGAGCTCTCTAGCACTGGGAATTGTTAACCATTTTTTTCATACAGAAGACAAAAGCAAGATAGAAATTGACAAAATGTTTCTTGAAGTATGTCCATATGTGTGCTTGTGTGTGTTAATGGGATGTTGGGGATGGAAAGGGTAGAATGGTGAAACCTTTAAACAGTCAGTGCTTCTATTTATGCAGCATTGCTTCTTTGGGAAGAATTGGTGCATAATAAGATAATTAATAAAATAGTAAGGAATAGTCTGCAGCTGTTTGTCAGGCAATACACAAACTCTTAGTTTGAAACATGTGCAAAACAAGAAGCATATGTGTTGAAAAAAATTAATGAAGCCTTGAAAATAAATAAGGTTTTAAAAAGATGAGTAATTGTTCACAAAGGCTAACTTTGACACATAGCAGTTATAACTGAATATAATTTCACAAGGAAGATAACTACTAAATGTTAATTATGGAGTACTTCCCCTTTCTCATTTATTTATTTGCATTTATTTATATCTATTTATTCATTCATTCATCTATTTATTTATAATAATCCAATTTTTGTCTGTATTTTTGTTACTATAACACAGCAAAAATAACAGTTCACAGTAAGATTTTTGTTAGCATAATGACATTCCAATGCTCTAACTGGGAGAATAAAGTGAATTCCAATCCAATTTGCAACTTAATAATAACAACATGGGGTCTGCATTTGTTTTCACCCAAATCACTATAATTTCTCAAGAGAGATAAGTATTAAATGTGAATAAAGAAATAATTCACCTTATTGCTCAATTCATTTCTTATAGTAAGATAAATTCTATGAATAGGTAGGATTCAACATCATGCTAAATGACTTGACAGGCATCTTTTAAGTAAGGCTATATCATAATGATCTGGAAACACTAATAGTATAATGGATATCGTCAGTGGAAACAGACATGGTGACCCAAGTTCAAATCCTAGACCAGACCATTAGCATTTCACATTGTGCTAATACACTTGAAAATGTTATGAATCCAACAATACTCTCTCTAGCTATGAGTGATTATTAGGGCATACTGAGCTCTTTAACCTTGCTATGACAACTGATCTTGAAGAAATAAAACTCTGAATTCAAATTTAGTTACATCCTACTCATTTAGAGGGGTTGGTAATTACATATATGATAATGATCTGAATTTTGTATATTTTTTCTAAACAATTTTTAGTAGTACAATTGAGTTAAAATACTCAGCCAGAAAAAACAGAACCATTCCAAATCCAATATGCAACTTAATAATAAAAGTGTGGGGTCTATTTGCACATCATTCCAATCCTTATAATTTTTCAAAGCAGTTAAGTATTAATTTCTAAGTACTTGTTCTAATTTATTTCCAATGAATATACTTATATATAAATAGTCAAATTGTATTATATATATATATATGTATATATATATATATATATATATATATATATATATATATATATATATATATAGTGATTGATTGATAGAGATAGATAGATAGAAAGATAGATGTCACATAACTTGGTTTCATGACAGAGTAATAAGAAATTCAGTTGGTAACATAAGACATGTCAATTTTTTTATGCAAAAAGAATTCTCAGAAATTCAAATAGACCTCTCTCTCTTTTTCTCTCCCTTTCTCTCTCTCTCTCTCTCTCTCTCTCTCTCTCGCTTTCTCTCTGTCTCTCTGTCTCTCTCTCTCGCTTTCTCTCTGTCTCTCTGTCTCTGTCTGTCTGTCTGTATCTATCTATCTTTACTTCAGTAATTTTCTATCCATGCATCACTTCTTTTTCTTTCTCTTTTTTAATTTCTCTTCTTTCCAACTTTTTCTTTTTTGCTTTGTTCTTTCATGATTTTTTTCTTTCCTTTTTCTCTTAAAAATATGGATGTACTGTAAAAAATCCAATCATTTATAATGAGAACTATATTTGCTATGATATAAATTATATAAATAAGATATGACTTAACAAGTTTAATGGCCACTAAATGAGGTCTCTAAGTAAGTATAAAATAAAAATGATTTTAAATGTCCATAGATATCCATTTCTAAAAATCAGTTAAAGCAAATGACTTTACATTTTTTATTAAAATATATAACAGTGTCAATAAATGAAAGGTGAATCAACCTGGGCACTGAACCATTCAATATCTAAATTCAAAATGATCTCATAATATATATATATATATATATATATATATATATATTTATATATATATATATATATATATATATATATATATATATATATATATATATATATATATATATGTGTGTGTAATTTTCAATAAGCATTTTGTTATATACCTCTATGTCACAATGTGCCGACAGAGGTATCATGGGAGTTTAAAGAATTAATTGAAAATATAAAAGTGATGATTTTGTTTATCATGTTACCCTTCTAATAAAAAGTATTGCTTAAAGATACAAAAAATTGAATATACATCGACTAGATTTCTGTGGGAAGTGTAAACTAGTTGCTAATTGGATATATATAGCTAGAATTTATGAACTCATCAAAACTGAAATACCAAAAATTATCATGCATACTACCATATTCTTTGTGGATTTAAACTTAATAAAATGAATTAATATCTTATTAAAATGGATATGAATGTTAAAGATATTTTTTTAGAAATCCATGATCAATATTAATTTTATGAATCATAATATAATCAGAATCTTAATTATTGAACTTTTAGATAAATTTATGATATATGTTTTTCAAAAATTGAAAGCTTACTTTTGAAAAAAATGATATACCTTGACAGTTTTTATATCTAGCTCTGTATTCTGTCGATTGAAAAGGTATAAAACTCCTTAGATAGTTTATCTGGAAACTCACATTTATTTAAGCAAATAAACATGTTTAGCAATTACTTCTTAGCAAGTCAGCACAAGTTTGTTTTTTAAATTAATTATGGTTCCATTATATTACCAATAGTTTTAATAAATCAAGAAAAACTTTAAAATCTAAGAACAAAAGCACTTCTGCTCTGATATATTTGTAACATGAATCAATAATAAAAAAAAAAACAATTATAAAATGAAGGGAAAAAATTTATAATCTTCTCTGATACGAGTAATTAGTTATCTTAATACAAATCGGATTAAAAATTTTCAACACTTAATCCCTGATTTAATCTACTTCTTTTTTTTATCCTGATTTTATACTTTATAATTTAATAATAAAAAAGAATTATACTGTGTTTCATAATAACTGTTACATTTAGTCTATGAAATTAATATGCAACTGTAACAACTAGCATGGGACAGAAGAAATAATCAGTTTTATAGTCCAACAAAAGTTAAACACTTTTTCTCACATCTTAAAAAGAATGTGTGAATCAATAAACATTCTACTCAGTACAATGATATTTTTGTTCTGATAATATAAGGAAATATAGAATTATTTCTTAGCAACCAGATTGTTTCAATGTCTATTGAAGTTTTTGTTGAAGTTCAAAGTTTGTAAAAGTCATAAAGACATGATTGAAATAATATCATTTAAAATGTATCTGAGGGAAGAAGTTTCATAGAATTCAATTTTTTTTAAATAATAAAATTCAAAAGGTAAAAGAAAACACTTCTTAAAATTAATAATAATGCTTTATCTAAAAAAATGAATAAATGAGAGAAGTTATTAATACAACTAGAATAAAAATAGCACAAAAACAAATATGGTTCTGAGTGAGATTGAAAAGTAGAATAAGGAATTAATTTTTAGATTTGATTTTGTGTTTAAAAAAGCCAATGATTTGTCATAGAAAAATACAAAAAAATGGTATAGTAACTGGTATATCGAACCAGGTTTTCTCAAGACAAAACAGATGTAAGAATTGAACCTTACCATGGGTTTATCCCTTATTTTCAATCCGAAATATTGTAGATGAATAACCAGAGTGAGCTGTAATAAAAAGCAACTAAAAATTAAAAATGAAAGAAATACAGACACAACAGAAGGAAAGATAAAAATAGATTTATTTATCAATACCAAAAACATTTAATATCTTATTCCCACAGTATATCTAAAAGTGGTATTAAAAGAAAATAATGCACAAACACATCCTAACTGCAAGAACTATACTTATGTCACATGAACAAACAGTAAGTAGAATGGATACAAAATAGAAAAGTGTTTACTTGATAAGTGTTGGTAAGATAACCATGTGACTTTACCATTTCTAGGTAGGAGTCAGAGACAACATCTCTATTGTTCAAAGACCAGATATGAAAAGAGAATGATAAAGGATTTTTAGCATAGTCATGTGACCTCCTATTGGGCTCTTACTGAATGTGTAAATTAACTTAGGGAAATAATTTTCAATTGTAATTCTACAACATTTTAAAGCACTCTGATGTATTCAAAACAGGAGGAAAGATCTGATTTACACTTGTTTAACTAATTTTGATACAATAATAACCTAATGAAATTTAAACTTTACAAATGCTGCCCAATAAAATGTTAAACTATGAATGAGAAACTTTTAATAGATTCTTGCCTAAAGAGAGATTCTTCAACTGTTTCTCTGTTATAAACTCAGTTATTTGAAATTGGAACTTTTAATTTAGACTCTGTATGTTTCTTTCTAAATCAGGGTAAATTTAATTCTGAACTTTTTTGATTAACAGTGAAGAACATTTTGACAATACAATTTTCTCTTAAAACCTTATCTTACTTGTTACATATAATGAATAAAAATTTCATTGAAATTCCATCTGCATAAATAATTAAGAAGAGTTTGTCTGTTTTCTTTAAGCAGCCAAACAGTTTGATAGAGAGCATCTACCAAATATTAGATGAATACTTTCATATTTACTTAGAGAAAGGTTTTATCTAAAGAATTGCTTTGTTCTCCATTGCAAAAGGAGATTGTAACTAAGGGATATCTAACAAGAATCAATAATTAGTGGGAAGCCATGTTGCTGCCAAAAAGAAGTAATTATATTGAATTTTAAGTTCCAAATTAAAGAATTGTTTTTGCAAAATAATTATATATATTTGATTAAATATCACAAATTGGGTCTATAATTTAGAATGAAGCTGGAGAGGTAAAATGATTACAAAACATAATTGCTTTGTTAAGACTTAAACTCCAGAAAAAAGGAAATATGTTTGCATTGATAAATCTTTAAGTGACATCTACTTTTTTTTGTTTTTTGATTCTTCACAAAACAATATAAAATTTGTAATATGATAGATCAATATAACTGGTTAATCTATTTTCTGTTATGTAGATTTATATTTTACTGTGAGAATTACCATTTGAAACTGAGCAAATTTTTAATTGATATCAAAGATTATAAACAGATATTATTTATAAAAATTAAAGAATTCTTAAAAAAAGAAGTTACTGATGAAAATGAAAGAATTTTTAACTTATGATCAAGTCATTTTAAAAGCACCAGTTACCACAAGATCTTCAAAGTTAAGCTGTAATGAGCTTGCTGAGTACTTAAATAAGGAACTACTTAGAAATAGCATGTACAGTCAGCAAACTGAGACATATGTGCCAAACTAAGCAAAGCTTAGTAAAGAGCAAGTAGAAGGGACTCGTGACATTTGTCTGTTAGTCACATTATTTCACCAATTCAAGTCTTGACCTTTTACCTGGCATAGACAGGTACTTAAACTAGTCTTTTTATACACTTGTAAATGTAGTACATATTGTGTTATACACTTCTAAATATAGTAAGCATTGTGTTATACACTTCTAAATATAGTAAGCAGTTTGTTTTTTCTCTGAGGTAAAAATTTCATATAGGATAGTGCTAATGCACTAGACTCTTTTGCTAATGACTGAACTTTGAGGAAATAATAATTGAATAGATATTCTTTGTTCAACTTTCAAGAGGATCATTATATATGATTACAACTAATTAATTATATCAACTAATGACTGCTTGTACCAGGCTTTTTTTGGGGGGGAAAGATATTCACATCCTGCATAAATGCCAAGGTCATTCACTTAATATTTATTTAGTGAGACTATATTGAGTCCAATATAAGAGAATGATCTCCTCAGAAGGTAATTTATCTATATTTAAACCTGGTACCAACTAAATCAAGTCATTTCAATGATTAAGATCACACATACAACTTGCAAACAAAAATATATAGTAAGACATGAATATAGCTGTGTCACCATTGTCAAACATGATTTAATAATATTCCTGGTTTTAATGTAATCTTGTGAAACAGTACTTTATATAGTTGACATTGAGAATGAGCATTAATGCAAAATCTAATTATCATCTTTTATGACTAGATTTATTGGCTATACAAGGACAGATATAATATTTGTCTATCTGTCACTTTCAAATTACCACCTAAATAATGTTATAGTTCCATGTTCTTTAACTGATCAGATAATATATGAGAACTGAAATAAGTTTTAAAATTGATTGTTTGATTGATTGATTTTAACAGCATGTCAACTTATGTAGGGAATATTTAATGCCAAGAGATTAGGGAATCATGTACATTGTACTTTTATACATTATTTGTGTACTTGTCACATCAGTTTCTTTTTTTTTGTATTCATACTAAATACAATTATTTTACATATAGTTATACGGTTTCAAGTGTTAAAATCTAATACTAATTCATATATAATTGTATTGTTTCAAATTTCTATTTGATTAGTTTACAAAGAGTTATAAAGTTTAGTTTGGTTTCTTTGTTAGATTGCATATCAACCTTTGTAGGTTATTCAATGCCAAATCCATCCATATAGAAGAACTACACTGACACTATTTAAACCATAGCTGAGGGAATAAAGAGGTTCATACCTTTCCCAAGGGTATTAGTTCAAAAGTGAATGTAATAGCGGGATTAGAGTTCAAACTCTCTTATTTTGAAATTTCAGTTCAGCACTTTAGCAATTACACCATGAGAGACTCCCCAACCAGTTATATAGCTTCAAGAAACTGATGATAACCCAAAGTAAACAATTATAGCTTCAAATAACCATTCTTAATACAAATAATCTGCTCACAGTTATATCATATGAAGTATTCCTATCTAATACAAATAATTTTCAAACATCTATTTGACCCATAGATGGGGCTCTAAGACATTGCATTTTATGATAGGATTTATCTCCCTTCAAAGTTACTGACAAAGACGAAATATACAGAAACTAATGGTGATTTATTATAGGAGTTAATGAAAAATTCTGTGCCGTTTTGAATTATATACATATATATACTGAGCCAAAAATATGATCAGTGTCATATATTAAGAGTAACAGCTACTGTTTTATAACAGCTGCACAAATTAAGGTCAGAGATATATAATCAGGTAAAGCAGTCCAAAGTACTTCATTTTGAAGTGTTGAATGTTTCAGTAATGATCCAGTAGAAAGATTTAAGCCACTTTGTAGGTAACTTAATAGTTCTCATTTAATTTTCAACTAAACTATTGTGCCTTCATACACTGACACTAACAAGAGACCCCATTATATATATATATATATATGCAAGTGTGCATATGTGTTAGCTATCTCAAATCCCATATTAACTTAAAAATCAAGAAACTTATAAATTTTCTTTACCATCCTCATGGTAATGCATATGTTTTTGGTGGTAGAATGAGCAAATCAAGTTCTAGAAATGGCACCTGATGCCACCTTGCTTAACACTCAGCATTATAAGGTAAGGATCAAGAGTAAAGAGGGGTATTCCAGGGAATGGAGTAGCACCTTCCCTTACACCTTGATGTAGTACCTATTGAAAAGGGACCCTTCGGGTCACCCTCAACTAAGGTCGCCAACTTTACAACATATATATATGTGTGTGTGTGTGTGTGTGTGTGTGTGTGTGTGTGTGTGTGTGTGTGTGTGTGTGTGTGTGTGTGTGTGTGCATATATATATAAAAGATAATCAACATTGATGACAATTATTTAAAAGTCTTTTTCACTGTCTCCATTTTTCCCACAATTAATTTATTTCTGAAAACTAAGCAAGTTTTTTAGTTATTTCATACACTTAGAATAACACTATATTATCACCAGAATTTTTATAGCTGCTGGCATTTAGGAAGTTCTGATACTTTGCTTAATTCATATTTTCTTAAAAGATTTAGTACTCAAAAGATTTTTAAAACCAGTTTTAAGATTCTACCTGTCTTGCTAAATGGTCATAAATCTTATTCCTCATTCAACTCTGTTTCTCTTCCTAGTGGATATGCAATTAAAAGCAATACTACTTGTAATATTAAAAATAAATTCAGATTGAGCAGTACATATAAATATATTCCTTTTAGAGTTAAAAAAAAGAAAAGAAAAGAAAAACACTGGATATCATAATCAAACTAGATGCAATAATTCATACTATTTTTGTTTTTGAACCAATAAAATGATATCACCACATGCTACAACACCATTTGCAAAAGCAAATCCCATGTAAGTTCACAGAAGCCTGTTCAGCTTTCCAGCTTGTCATATCAAAGTCAACCAAGGTTCTTTCACAGTTATTAAGGTTAGCACAAAGAGCCATGCATTCACATTAAGAATTTTTATTTTGCCAATCATTGACACACTAATGTGCATTGACATCCCAGTACATTAACTTACATTATTACTATAACTAAACATTTTAGCCTTTGATCCTCTCCATGCAAAGATTTATTTGTTATAAGTGCCACTTTGAATTACATCACAGTGTTGCAGTGAGCTATCTACCCCTAAAATTTTGCACTATTCCTTATATAGGAATTTGGCACCAATAAGTCTCAACTCCTTTCCATATCAATGCTAAAAGGGTCTTAACTGCTAATGCCAGTTCTTACAATCACATCATTACCTCATGATTTACTGAATTGACGACATCAATAATAGTTTTAGACCATTCCTTTCTTTACAGATTTTCATGATAAATGAAATGCATTTATTTCTTATTTATTTTTTTTTTTTTGGTTTTACTATTTATAACTGATAGTTTCCAAGAAATAACAATCAAAATTAGGCAACTTTGTTTTTAGGCTCAAGCATGAATGATTAATTAGTTGATGTTCAAACTAAAAGAAATTATTTTCTTGAACTGTAAATAGGAACTTAGTACAAAGTTTAGTTTGTACTCCAAAGGATTTTCTAATACAATAGGTTCATTTGTGTGTTAACTAATTTAAATTTGTATCAACATTTTTCAAAAAAATGTTTTATTATTTACCAAAATGCTGTACTTGTTGATGTGGCTAATAAAGTAAGGACTGATGACAAAGTTATACAGTAGACTTTCAGACTCAAGTAGGACCTAAGAAATTCTGCAATCATAGAAATAACTATTTACATTAACTAACCATCTCATCATACCTTTAAAATACCATATATATCAGTACAAGTAAGATATAAAGGAATGGGAACATTAAATGAAAAGTGACATTTTAATGATGTAATTTACAGAACAGGCCAAGTTAAAATTAAAGTTTTTCTTTCAGTTCCTTTATATCATAAACTGTAAAAATCCAATTTTGCAACACTCATACAATCTTTTCATCAATAAACTACTGAGTAGTTTTTTTTTTGCAAGAATTCAACCTTAACTTTAATCAATAATGTTTTCACTTCACAACACAAGATGCATTTCCTTTATTCACTGGAGCCATAACTTGAGTTAAATAAGAGAAAATGATATTAACAGATGCAGATAAACAGGCAAGAATTGGTAGCTTGTATTTTTAATGTTGTACCAATAAATGAACAATTTTAGTATAACCAAAACAATATACCTGAGGTTGGTAAGGTTGCCTGGGAAATTTTAAATTACAGTGAACCACAAAATTGAAAATCAGTACTGAATTAGAAAAGGAACCAAATTACAGGTAGTGGAATTAATGAAACTAACTGGATTACAGAGAGTGGACTTGTAAAGGAAATGGATTACAGGTTATCAGATTAGTGAAGGGACAGGATTACACGTAATCAGATTATTGAAGGAACTAGATTGTAGGTAATCAGATGAGTGAAGAGACTGAATTACAAGCTGTTAGATTAGAGAAGTGACAGGGTGACAGATAGTCAGATTATAGAAGGAAATAGATCTCATATAATCAGATAATTGAATAGACTGGATTACAAGTGGTTAGATTAGTGAAACAATTGGATGACAGGTAGTCGGATTATAGAAAGAACTGAATAACAGGTAGTTAGATGAGTGAAGGTATTGGATTACAAGAAGTTCGGCACTGGATGACAGATTGTCTGATTATTGAAGAGACTGAATCACAGGTAATCAAATGAGGGAAAAGACTGGATTAAAGCTAGTGGAATTAGTGAAGGGACTGAATTACTGGTAGTCAGATTATGGAAGGAACTGGATTACAGGTGGTTAGATTAGTGAAGGGTCTGGATTACAGGTAGTCAGGTTATTTAAGGAACTAAATTAAAGTTAGTGGAATTAGGGAAGGGACTGGATTACTGGTTGTCAGATTACTGAAGGAAATAGATTATAGGAAATCTCATTAGTGAAGGGACTGGATAACTGGTAGTCACATTAGTAAAAGGACTGAATGATAAGTTTGATTAGTGAAGACATCAGATTAAAGATAATCAGATTAGTGAATGAACCAGATTAATGATGGTCTACCTGAATGAATTTGCATCAGCAATGTTAAGTTTATAATACTTAATATGTAATAAAAAAATAACTATAAAGAAATCAGTGCAAAATTTTCTTCACTAGAAGTAAGTACTGAATTGTTATATAAAAAGTTTAAATCACTTTTTTATATTTCAGAATGAAAATAAAGCATAAAAAATCAGTTTGTTGCTTTATTTGAGCATTCACAAACTGTTTACAAAATTAATTTGAAAAAGGAACTGATTTTATTTGCACCCATTCTCTGTAGAAAATAATTAAATATTTCAAAATAGTCAAATTTTCTTATACATTAAGTAAAAATGTAATTTTAATATCAATTTAACAAAGAACAATTTATGAAACTTTAAATGCAAAAAACTATCCCTTAAATATATTCTTTAAAATCTAAACCAGGTTATAGGCATTGTCCTGCTTCACTAATTTTTTCAATTTTTAAATTTAAATCAATTATTAAATATATCAGTTCTTAATTTTCTCCCTTGATATTTTTAGCAATTTCTTTGATGACTGCCTATTTTTTAGAATGCAATTATAATAAAAACCAACTGCTTACTCAATGAGAGTATGAAATAATAAAAAACTTGGCAAGATTTTTAAATAATGGAATTCTGAATTTTCTTTCCTCAATTTCAAAAATTCTTACAATAGAAAATTAAAAAATTGAATATTTCAACTATAAATGATAAAAAAAATAGTTTGTAATTTAAATATTAACCACTTAGAACTTTTAAAAGAAATGGTTTCCAAATGGAATGAAATGATAAATGTGTGACATCAACAGAATGTGCTGTCTTTATAGTGACCAAGCAATTCTGCCTTAATCTAAAATTACCTTAATAAAATAGAAGAATATTCTAGAACTATTATAGCTCAAAAATAATTTGAATAACTAAACATTTAAAGAAAAATTGAAGAAATGATCACAAGATAAACACAATGATATACGTCAATGGAATGTCCTGTCTTTTCAGTCACCTCATAGTTTTGCATTAAATGGTGAATGAAGAAATGTTCCCCCATAACGTACTATGTTGTTAGGGTACCATACTGAGTAATCCCTCTTCATGGCAACTTTCAGGGAGTTACTTGACAGTGACAATTTCCCTGTCAAATAACATGTGAAAGGTTGGACTGGGTTATGTGGCACCAACAGCAAGGAAAGATCTCTGATCTGATCTATTAGTGAAGGTCCAAGATGGAATGTCAAAGATGGAATGTCAAAGATGGAATGTCCAAGATGAACTACTTTGACCAAAATTTGAGTTTGGCATGCAGATCTATTTTCTGTGCCAATAACCATTATAGAACTCAACACTTCAATAATAATATCATCAAATAATATTGTCCTGTTGATAATGTTGCCTCTTGTGTGAATTATTGCCATCATTGCCATGATATTTACCATTGCAATTAAAAAGTATGTCTCAGCATTTAAATTGAAACTCAAAATCAAAAAGTTAAAGATTCTTTTTTAAATTTCAGATTGTTAAATATATTTAATTAAAAAGTAAATATTGATCTCAAATTTATAAAAGTTTTTTTTGTATATATTGCTAAAAAAAGAAAAGTTTCGTAATATGTTTAAAAGATATGCTAATATCTTCAAAAAAAGTAGTATTTTTGCTACTATAGTCCTTCAGTACAAATGAGAATGTTCTGAAAGGTTTTCAGTTCCACCAATAAGAAAACAGTTAAAGAAACTTGAAAAACTTAAGGAATTATGAAACAAATACATTGACCTGCTTGATATATATGTGGAATAACTTGTATGTTTCACAACTCCAAGTCAATCCTTTCTTCGTTGGGCAGAAATCTTTTCAGCAAATAAAAAATGCTTTAAATTTAAGAATTTTAAGCAGAAATTATTAAATAAGCAGTGATAGTTGAAATAGAATATGATCCTAGATGTTTGCTGTTGTTAGATCTTACTTGAACCCTTTCCTTTTTATTCACATAAAATTAGTTGCTTAGTTACCCCAACCATAAATAAATTTTTTACTTGAATTCATATTTCATTATTTACTTTTCACTTTTAAACCATTATATTCATGCATCATAAGATTAAAATATTGAAAAAATAATCTTTTTTATTGTTTCATTGACACAATGGGAAAATTTAAGGTATTGTATATTCATTTTACTCAGAGGAATGAATCAATTTTTATAAAAGTCTTTTCTTTAAACTTAATTACGTTTTTACAAATTTTTTATCAAATCTGATCAAAATTTTACAAGAAAAAAATTAAACACTAGTTTTTAAACTTCAATTTTTTTATATATCTAAATTATTAAACTTTCTATTTCATGAATAGACTTTCATCCTTTAGGTTTTTCTAAAAAGGATCGTCGTCGGGTAGAACCCATGGACGGTAGGAAGGAAACAGATGCTGGAATATTCCTTTTTTAAAATAAAGGAAGACTTCTGCTGGTCTGTAATTTTCTTGCTATCGTCCCTGGAATGAGGGATGAAACTTTAGACATGAATGGGAAGTTTAGTAGCACATTTTTAATTATTCTATGCATTTCAAAACATGAATGTGTCTGTATATTACGCTTGAGTTTGTGAGTGTGTGTATATATATATATATATATATATATATATATATATATATATATACATATTTGTATATATATGCACATATATATATATATATATAAATACACCCAAACAGATCAAGTATTTTTTTTCAATTTTTATTTTACTCTTTTTTACCTTAATTACTTATATTGTGATATTTAATTTTCATGCACCAATATGTAATGCATCTTGAGAAAAGTCACTTTTACTTTTTTACCAATTTCTTTTAATCGTACCAAATGCAACATTATACCAAAATACAGCACTTCCTTTAGACACCTGATATTCAAATGGATTCAAATTTTATTCTAAACTGCTCATAAATATATATATGTAAACACACACCTATCCATTAATAAATATATCCTTTCATACATACATGCCCATGTTCACAAAACACAGACCCTGATGTGCACATATACACATATCAAATATGGCAATCATGCCTGTATGTATACGAATGTATATAAACATTTCATACTGATATTTTTTTATCTTATAGCTTATGTTTTTTAATAACTTTGAAGACAAAATGAAAACAAAGAAATATTGAATATTTTTTCTTATTATGTCTTTAATACATCTTACATTTTATGTATTATTCTTAAGTATCTTCATTTACTTTCTTTAGATTTTATCCTTATTCTTTTCAATTACACTTTATTTAAAGTTGTTAAATGTTATTAATTACATTTTTATTTTAATAATTGCCATGATTACTTTTAATATAATTTAAATTATTCATTGTCATCAAATCTTTATACATATTTCTTTATTTATTTTAACATCAAGATTATTAATCTAATATGGTTATTATTTAATCTTTTCTACATTATTAGGAATATTTTTATTACTTTTTATTTATTTATTTATTTATTACTATTATTATTATTATTATTATTATTATTATAATCTGGTTTCTTCTATTATTCAATTTCCAATATATATTGTGATTATTCTTCTTATAAATCGGTGTGCATGATATTCTTGTCTGTTTTGAGGAATTGGACAGGGTAGATGTTTTCATTTGCCAGTGTTTCAGCCTTCTTTCGAATGTCATTATCAAGGCATCTGTCGATGAAGTATTTGAGGCTTTTGACATCGGTGCCTTAATGTGAGGTTCGGAAGAGGGCCAAAAGGCTGGCAGATGGAACCATGCACTCTGGTTCTTTCCATATTCACAAAATATTATTCCATGTCCACACATTCAAAAAAATCCTTAAAATCACAAATATATATTTTTTTTATTTTTGATAAAAAAAAGAACATTCAAATGCCCTAAATTTTCCTGCTGTCTCAATATATTAATGTTACTGGTATATGTCTAATTCTTTTGCTTAATTGTTGTTTGGTATATCTGCTATTGTTTGTAAGAATAGATTTTGTTGTCCCAGCTTCTCTGTTCTCTTCCAGCTTTTTGTGAGACTTCTAGTTTTCAGATTTATCTATATATATGTAATATCTACATATATGTATACATAAAATATATGCATTTGTTTCTCTCTGCTGTTGTATGGATTGTCAGCGTAACAGCTAGCACACCTCTCCATGTACAGCATCCACTACCAAAAATGTGGCTGATCTGGCTGCTCTTTTATAAAACAAAAAATCAAAACCGTCTCCTACTGTCCCTATGGATTATCCTTAATCCCCGCCCCTCCATTACTTACTGCTGTTATCTCAAGTTTATATATTTCTGAATATATTCTACTACTTTGCTTTTTCAACTATCCTTCTTCCAGCATTTTTTAACCCTCTAACCATCATGCTTTGGTGTGAGTCTCAGCTTACCACTACTACTACTACTACTACTACCATACTACTACTACTATTATTATTATTACTACTACTACTACTACTTTTACTACTTTACTATTTTTAAGTCCCTTCAAAAATTTTATTACAAGTTAGAAATCCCAACAAATCTCTGAATTAATTTCCTTACGAAAAAAAAATTTAAAATACAAGAAAAAAAAGTATGTTAACCCTGTGTGTTTTTTCAGCGTTACCAGAATTTGAAACCATTTTTCAGGTCTTGGCCATTGTGTCCATTCTCTTCATTGTCCTGTCTACCGTGGCGCTAACACTAAATACAATTCCTGGGCTCAAAGGTGAAGGAGAGCATGAAGGGGCTGATAACCCACAGCTTGCCATTGTAGAAGCTGTTTGCATTGGATGGTTTACCTTGGAGTATCTGGGACGCTTTTGGGCATCTCCAAATAAGTGGAAATTCTTCAAAGGACCTTTGAACATTATAGACCTACTGGCAATTTTGCCATATTTCATTTCCCTAGGATTGACTGAGACCAACAAGAGCACGACGGAACAGTTCCAAAATGTCCGCAGAGTGGTGCAAATCTTTCGAATAATGAGAATTCTGCGAATTCTAAAACTTGCAAGACATTCAACTGGTCTGCAATCATTAGGGTATACTTTACAAAGAAGTTATAAAGAGTTAGGTCTACTTATGATGTTTTTGGCCATTGGAATACTCTTATTCTCAAGCCTTGCCTACTTTGCGGAAAAAGACGAACCAGGAACTAAGTACGTCAGTATCCCCGAAACATTCTGGTGGGCTGCCATCACAATGACGACGGTAGGATATGGTGACATCTACCCGACGACGATCCTTGGAAAAGTTGTTGGTAGCGTGTGTTGTATCTGTGGTGTGCTAGTTATTGCGCTTCCGATTCCTATTATAGTAAATAACTTCGCCGAATTTTATAAAGATCAAATGAGAAGAGAAAAGGCGTTGAAACGTAAGGAGGCGCTCGAGCGGGCAAAGAGGAATGGTAGCATAGTCTCCTTCCACTCTGTGAATCTGAGGGACGCTTTCGCCAAAAGTGTTGACTTGATGGATGTTGCCTCAGAAGTCCCAAGAAACGACTGGGACACGAACAGTGTGGAAACGAAGTCTATGAGCTCCCCACCACCTTGTGTCATGCGGGGATCGAATCCTAATACACCTAAGCTGAGTGGGCAAGGCGGGACTGCAAACTTTGACTGCAAAGAGAATCAAGAGAATCCAAGCAACACCAACTTGTTGGACATTGATGAGGAATCATTGCATCGAATGACGACGACTCAAGCTTCTAATGAGCCTAGCTTGCAGGTGAGTCAATTATTTTATATCTTTTATTCACTTTATAAGTAAAATGTTTTTTATGGGTTTTTTTTTACCTGTAATTAGGTTTTAGGCCTTTTTTTTCCTCTATTTTCTTTCTCGAAAAAGAAAAAATACTATTTGGAAAGAGAAAAACAAAATGAAGATTATTTGAAAAAGATATTTCTCTTTTTTTAATATCATTTATGAAGGTATGTTTTTATTTGCTTGTATCAAATATGTCTTGTAAATTTGCCCGTCAATGTTGTTAATTAAACAAACTTTCTTTCTTTCCTGAAATCTTTCTTTCAGGTAAAATGTTTTTATTTACTAATCATATATTTTATTAAACTTAATAGAAACTAACACAGAAACTTTTTGCTTCTTTCTGGAAAATAACTCTTTCTGATTTTTTTCTTTTTTTTTTTTCACCAACTTTGATATTGTGGTTTGTAATTGTGCTTCTATACTATTGTAGTTTCACTGGAATTTCAATTTAATTCAATTGATATTTTCTACTCAGGCATTCATGAATATGTGCATAAGATAATTTATACTTATTAATAGACCAGGAAGAATACATTCAGTACTTTTTTATCAAATGAATTTTCAGATAAAATTTCTGAAGTTTTTTTAATCAGATTTACAGTTTTCCTAATAGATGTTATATATATATTGATGTGAATTTATTCTACATCATGACAAATAAAAAAAGAAAAAAAGAAGCTATGGATTAGAAAAGAGAAATGAATAACCAGAAAAATATAAAGACAAAAGTTTTAAAATCCACTGAAACTTTCTTCTAATCATTGCAAAGAAGGATCAATCATTATTATATCCTTGCAATTAACAAAGCCAAATCCAATGATTTTTAATGTCTTATATCATCAAAACACTTTTAAGAGCCTCTTGACAGTATTTACATTTTTTTCTTATAAAAATAATAACATTTTTAAGAATGAAATATAGAGAAAATTTGCATTATGATAAATACATCTTAGAGCTTGAGAGTATAAAAGGTTGAGAGTTTGATTTATCTTCATTGTAGTATTTTTTATTTTAATATTATAAAATATATTCAACTTCAACAATTCAGGTTATCAATTTATGATTTCTTTTTTAAAGAAATTGATTTTTCTGAAACATTGAGCAATTTATGATCAATTCCCATGATTTTAATCTTAAAAATAAATGACACATTTTTGCAAAATTTTTTTGCACGTATTCAGTTCCCTAAATGATTTATTAATGATATAAATGGGTCTGAAATGAAGAGAAACAAATAAATTTGATATGTTTACAAAAACAGTTATTAATGTGCTTGGTGCTAAGTAAGGCGTTTAATTGAGTCCCCACTCACCAAGGACCAATATTAGCATCTATAGACCTATGATAAACTTATACTGAACATAATGGAAGTAAAAACAAGATAAATTCATCTATATGTACAAGAAGATTTAACCATTTATATAGATCATATACATACCAATGGTATTAAGAAGAAAGAATATGCAAATGTGTCCCAACAGCAAGAAATGGGCTCATATTGTTCCAAGAACAAGAAGAATGTAGAAGGGGTACACCAAATAGAAAAGGTTTACTTGATAGAAATTTAAATTGCCAAGTGGTTTTACCATTTCCTTGCAGGGTCTGGGATAAACCTTTCCCATTCAAAGAATTGAGACAAAAGATTTTGTAAATGGGTCTCTGAAGTGTCATGAGACCAACTGCAAGGCATCCATCTGATCAGCTCATTCTCTAAGGGAGATAATTATTTACTGTTTCCTAACATATTCATCATACAATAAACAGTTACAATACTCATAATGGTGAATAAAATTTCTCACAATCACATGAAAATTTAAAAGTATTGCTACTGAAAGTTATAAGCACCTTATTTTCTTTTCTGTTTTAAATCACCAACATTGACAAATCTAGAAGGAAATCAGGTGGAAGAGTAATTCCCACCAAGAACATTCTTCAAGAGTGGTGCCTTTTCAACAGTTTTTTTTAAGTTTAGCTGCCTTGTTTGATAAAACTAAAATTTTATGATAAAGATTTTTTTTGGTTTATTGCACAATCTCAGAAAATCCTAAATTTTTTACCTTATTTAACCAACATCCTAGCGCTCAGTTTCTTGTGGTGCTTGGTCGCCATTAACTTCTGGAGAACATAAACAACCCCTGATGTAATAAGCTCTTCATAGACATTGGAAGATCACATGGAGTTCCATCATTTTCATGCCACAAGAATCTCAGATATAGAGTTTCACACTATCACTCTTGAAATATGAAATTTAGGCAACTCTATAATGGTTTAAAAGTGAAAAGTAGATAATGAAATATGAATTCAAGTAAAAAATCTATTTATGATTGAGGTAACTAAGCAACTAATTTTATATGAATAAAAAGGAAAGGTAACAAGGTGGCAAATACCAATAAAAATGCTAAAAGTTCATATGTTAATTTCCCATGGCATTTATTTACTTCCTTTAAAACTTTAAAATTATTTCTTCATTGTGTTTTGATTTTTAATAGAAAGTAAAAATCTGGAAAGAATTCTAAATTACCTGCTACATCCTATTACATTTTGTATGTGCTCACTCTCTCAAACTTTAAAACCTAGTGACATCTTTGATCAGAAGATGAAAAAGCCAATAAGCAAATCAATAGAGTATAATTATGAACTTATTTAAACAGTAAACATTAAAAAAATAATCAATTTCATGCTGCATATGTGTGTCACATTTATAAGCAGCCAGAAAAATTATTCATATGATTGATTTCAAATACAAAATGGAACAGTAATCAACACAATGATTTATGTTGTGGTCATGATGAGATCCTTTGTTATAGAGAGAAACAGGGATTTAAAAGAGGAAAGCCATTTTTTCTTAAAATTTATCTCATTTAATTAAAAGATTTTTATAATGTACTTATATTGATAGTTTTTAAACTTTGAAGTGTTTGAGGATATGACATTAAAAATCACAGTAAAATAAACATAGAATTAGTATAAGCTTTATTTAAATATCTATATTTTGATCCTGTAAAGAAAATACTTAAAAATGAACAGATTAAATAAACCAAGTTCAGGAGTGGGGAACCTTTTTTATGTTTAAAGGCCAATTGAAATGTTTTGGATTCTAATAAGGCTACACTCAATAAAGTTTTAGGATATGTACAACAAAATCTAAAGTTTAAATGTTTAGTTAATAACTTAGTTTAAATTCAATTAATTTATACAACTTAGATAAAAAAAAAAAACTTTACTAAACTTATAATAACTTTTTGTGATAAGCCATAAAGACATTAGGTGGAGAAGCAAACTTTTAATTGGTCTTTTGACAAGTTTGTAGAAAGATGCACTTGATGTTTTAGAAAACAAAGGTTCCCCACCACTGTTCTAAACAGTGGGTAAGTGCTATTCATTGGAGTTTCTTTCTTATTTGGGGCTCCTCATTATACAATATTTACATTTTAAAAATGTCAGGTTTAGTACTGAAGTGAAAAAATCCAAAGACTTTTTCTCCTTATTTCTGGCATTTATTGATATAAGGGACAGTTGTTTTTTTTTAATCATATATGCAGTGGCAGCACAAACCTTTTGCACCAACATTTTGCACCAACATGGACAAAGTTTGTCGAGAAAACTAAGAGAATCTTTTTATATATAAATGATATGAGTTCCAAATTAGAAATGAAATTGAAAGTCATTTCTCAATGTAAGTGCAGTTACAATAATTAAAAAGAATGATTTATGAAAGATGGCAATATCTATTAAAGGTTGCAGTAATACAAACAGCACAACAGCAATTCTAATGTTTTGTTGTTTTGCCATGAAATGTGGATTGAATAAAATTGAATAAAATTGAATAAAATACTCGTATGTATGCAAAATTATAACAGATAAACAATTGAATTTTTATTGATAAAAAGTTGCCAAAGAAAATAATGAATGTAAGTTCAATTAATAGATATTGAACATTAAAAACATGACTTCTTTGAAATAAAAATCATGAATGTGAGTATTTGCAGTCTCACATTAATATGAAATTTTGCAAGCACTGGTAAAGCCGCTAGAGCCTGAGAAAATCTACTTGGATCCCAACTGAGGCTACTGAGAGTCTGGGCAATGATCAAGATTGCTTTGGCCAGGCACTGCCAGTATATATAAGCCATAAATAATTGTAGCATTTCTGGAATTCTTTTTTCAACACTTTTCATATCTTATATGCACTGAAAAGTTTGAAAAAAGAGTGAATTAATTGGTGATTTCTTTATAGCAGGGAATATGACTAAAAGAAATACATTTGTTATTATACTAGACTTAATCATTTTCCCCAATGTATATATGATAAACAAATTCAGAGCTGTTGAATTCAAGGTGTCTAGTTACTCACATAAGATAGAAAAATGCTCATGTTAGCGAGATTTTTATGTAAATGAAAAGTTAATTTGATTGTAAATTTAGCTTTTTAAATATAACTAGAATAACAATAAATATAAGGGTCCTCAAGACTTAGATTTGTTCAAAGTAACTTGATTGGTGTTGCTTCCTTTTGTGGATTACATGTTCGCAATGCTGGTTTATGTAATATATATATATATATATATATATATATATATATATATATATATATATATATATATAGTACAATTAGAAGGAAACTCAAACCTGGTTAAATTGTCATTATGAATTTATTTTGCCGGAGAATATCATTATACTCTCAGGCCTATCTTCCCCATCAGTGTTGTAATTTAATCAACAATAATTTTCTGTTATTTTTTTTTCCATATGACAACTACTGGTAACAAGAAGTTTCAAAGGTCTGCTTTAAAATTCAAATACAAATAAAAATTTTATAATGGACCTGCTGCCCATATACCAGAATACCAGAAGACTGGGGAATCTACAACCAAAACAAAATGAATAGTTAACAATATATATCAGGAAAATAGTTCTATTATAAGAAAAAAAAAAGAAAAAAAACTGTCTAATAAAATACAGACAATAAATGTTCTTAAATAAAACCAATGATTTATTTCTTAAAACATACTAAAGCTTTTAATTCTGAATTATTGACTATTATCAGTATTAAGTACAAAATATTAGTAGCCAATCTCTAAAGCCATTCATACTCAAACCAGAAAGAGCCAAAAAAGTTTTCTGTTATTGTGAGGTCTACAACTATCCTCAGCACACTCAGCTAGTTTGTTTGGTATAACTGCATGTGGCAGAATCTCCTATTTACCCAGACTTTTTCCAGCATGTACATTTTTCTGCTACCTCTAAATTCTCTGCAAGTTCTACAATTTCTGAAAAAAAAAAGAAAAAAGAAAAAATAATGTTAACAAAAACCAAAAAAGTGGTTGCTAAGCTCACTGCACATGTGTGTCTATCTTTTTTTCTATCTCTTTTACCTCTAGCAATTAACCTCGCATCTAGAAACAACTTGGTGGCCTCTCTCTGCTTTAACCCATTGCTATCAAATCGTACAGAGATTGGACAAAATAAAAACAAAGGGCTTTGTATTTTGTGTTGATTTTTCAAAACAATTCTTTAAAAAGAACATATCAACTCAATCTTTACTTTTCCGGACAACTTAAAAAAAATATTAGAAAAGCTATGATTAACATTCATTTATATACATTTATGTTACACTAAGCAAGTATTTCTACTCTTGGTATCTAGAAATATATCAAAATAAAAGTACTTATTATGTCCTTTCTCTGTATGTGCCTGTATATTTCAGATGCATATGTATATATTAGTAATTCCTCCACTATTCAAGGTATGGCTATATACATACATATGCATAATGGCTACCTCATGGTCATATTTTTTCCAAATTTGCTGTGATACTATTTCTGATGTTATTTTAAAATTACATAAACACATTGTATAACATCTCATGAAGAATGGCAGCAGCATGTTAGTCATGTTTGCAGAAAGGGTTAAAGTGAGTTCTATTTCATGTAGATGCAATACTCTTAATGTAGTTTATGCAATATTATAATTTTTTTATTGTATATTTAAAATCACATAAAATTATATTTCATTGCATGTCATATAAATTTCATTCTGTGTCATATAAATAGCTTTTTATATATTACTTGTTGGGGTAATATTGTATATTATATTCATTGATGTTATATATATATATATATATATATATATACATACACACACACACACATATATATATATATATATATATATATATATATATATATATATATATATATACCTGTTGATTTCATCTGATTGAATCTGTAATCATTTATATATAGCACTGGTGACTTATAGCAATTTTCTGACATTTAAGGTTGCACATTATTTTTGTACAAAATAAATATAAATGCCAAGTTAAAATTTGAATAAGCTATAAACTAAGCTAAAGTATTTTATATTTTATTTACTTAAAATGCAAAACACCTTTAACATATTAGGCACTGATATATAATTTGATATCTAATATTAATATATATTTATATATTTTATATATTAGATCATCATTAACATTGTTATATATCTATGTATTAGATTCTCATTAGTATAATTTCTAGTAGTGTTTTAAAATGAAGAATGTAAAAAGATTGTTTTAAATTGCATATGCGATAACATCTGTGTTTTTTTTTTTTATTAAGCTCTGCTATATATGTAAAAGAAATCAAGATCCCACCACTTTTCATGTTGGTCTCATAAGTAAATGTTTCATATAACAACCCAGCTACACTCATCACGTGAAACTCAAGTCAATGAGATCTTGATTTCTTTTACCTTTTATACTGCTCCACTGGCCAGCAATTGAACATTTTTTTATTTATAAAAACATTTTTAATATATATATATATATATATATATATATATATATATATATATATATATATATATATATATATATATATATGTATACACACATTGTATCATAGAAAATTTATAATGAATTATTTCAATCATCGTACACTGCTATTTACACCTTCATATATGTATGAATATAGTATCCAATTGATATTTGCAAGTAATTCCTTTTCATGGGAATTAGACACTTTCTCCTGAATTTATTAAGCTTTTCCACTATTCTTGATTTAACATTTTCTCTATTAATATCATTATCAGTATGGCATTGATTGGGCGCCATGTTGAGTATTTCCTTTCATGACATCTCTCAGGACAATTGGGGTTTGTTGGTAATGTCCATCTTCTCTCCAAGTAATATACAACAGTTTGGACAGGATTGCATAGTACAAACAACAAGAAATGATCCTTGACCTCATATAATTATCTGAATTATAAACATAGAAATTTAATTGAAATCTAATTAGAGGGAAAATTCTAGAAAATTTAACTCTTTTGTAGGTTGATAATTTTTCAGAGATTATGTTCAAACAAGTAAATTGATCCTATATATATATATATATATATATATATATATATATATATATATATATATAGATAGATAGATAGATAGATAGATAGATAGATAGATATAAACATGATAATTTGCACAGCAATTGAATGTCATAGTAAAATAGCCTGAAAAAGAATAAATCACTCATTTTTTTCAATTTTTATTCAGTCCTACTCAACAATGGGGACTCCTTGCAATGTTTCTATACATTGACATTGTTCAACGAACAACCAATAGGAAAATGCATTACATTGAGCAACTGAAATAATGACAAAAACGACACTCTGCAAAAGGGTAAAGGATTGGCCTTAAACAATATTCTGACATTATTAGTAGTAGTATTATCATTATTATAAGAAATATATGACATATTGAAGTGTTTATCTCATTCTCCACTTATGATCAGATATGAAATTCTATTATTTTGGCTGGGATGGGTGTATCTTTGTTCCAAAAAATTCTAGTTACCACTTAATTAAAATATTTCTTCATGCATATGAATTCCTACCAAAGACAATTGGGCATTAACTTTTTAAGCATTCTTATCATCACATAAATTAAAACAAAATATTTTTTCTTTTCACAAAATATAAAGAATTTTGATGAATATCAATTTAACATTCAGAAAATTTCAGCCTGTATTTTTTCTAAGAGGCTTAGTTTCCTCTTCATCTTATTTCAGTTATAATACATACCAAAAATTAATTCTTAGAAATGAACAAAAAATAACTTATTATGGGGTAATCCCTGTAGTATTATAGTTACAGTGATCGACTGATATAAGTGAGTTCAAACTCCAGTCATGCTATTACATTCACTTTCAGACTAATTCCTTTGGAAAAAGTATGAACTGTCTTATCCCCCATGGGTTAAATAGTATCACTCCTGTTCTTTTACAAAGATGGCTTTTGCATTAAATAACCTATTAAGGTTGATATGCCATTAAGCCATGAAACTAAACCTTATTATGATTTACCAAAAGTCTATTTTGCATAACTCAAGTGTGGTAAGAGCTATGACCAAGACATTTTCTTTGCCTACAAATGGAACCTAGAAACATTTTCAGTATACAAGTTATTGAAAACACTAAAACTTTTTTTTTTTTTTAAGTTTTTTAAGTTTCTTTTTTTAATCAAGGGGTTTGACTTATTATGTACTTATAATGCTTGACTGAACTTTTCAATTTGTATCAGTCAGATTAGTTAAACCAAATGTTTACTTTTTTGTTTAAGTCTATAAAGTAAGCTTCTAATTTAAAATTTGCTAGCCAGAAACTAAAGTTATGACCTTTTACCACAATTTTTTTTCTGAGACGTTTTCCAGTCACTAGATAATCAAGATTTAGAAAATTGTGTTGTTGCATTTCTATTTATTGTATGCACAATTGCTAACAAGAACCATGAATATCAACTTCTTCACAGGATTGATTAACCTTGAAATTCTCAAAAAACAAAGTTTGGTATTATACCTGTGTTTATTGGTGTAATAAAAAGTGAGACAGATAAATTTATAGCCAGTTTACATTGTATAAAATAGAGTCCATGAGGCAGGTTTTCAACTAGATATTAAAAAATTGATAAAACATTTTCCAAAAAGGCTTCATTCCTCTTATTTTCAAATGAGGAAGACACAGTCTAATTGATTAAAATGTTTTTTTTTAATCTTCAATTGATAAATGAGTTTTTGACTTGTCTGTTGAAAAAATAAATAAATGAAATACATCAGCTTTTTATTGTCTACCTTCATTCATATGATTAGTTGTATTAAAACTATTGAACTGCACCAGCTAAGTCAATAGACAGCTTTGCAGTTGTTATCATTTATGTTAGGTGTTGTTATAGTGAAGAAGTGATTTTTGGATTTCACTTAGTAGTGTTCATTATGAGAACTGGACAAGAAGCTTCTAGGTTGAAGATTCTAATGTTAGAAAATTTAGTGCTGAAATAAAGGGTAATTTTCATAGATACTTTTTAGAAAAAAAAAGAAACTGTTTCTAGTCGCTTTTGATGTAGTATAATTGAAATTAATTGCTGAAAAGACAAAGAAGAGAATCTTGAAAAAAAAAGTAGCCACTGTAATAATGTATTGATTCTCTATTTTCATCAAGTTGCTAAGATATTTATTCATTGATGTAAAGTGGGATTTATCTTTTGACATACATTCACCAATGAACTGTGTTTTTGGGAGAGGTTTTTCCTCATTGGATATATCTTCTTCAAAGCAGAAGTAAGCTTTAAAACAGTATTTCTTTTAAATTACAAAGAGTTGTCTAGTAAACCATGAAAAAGTGCATATTATTTTTATGGATTTTTTTGTTTTGCATATAGAAAATTTTAAATCAACCAATTCAGTTTAGTATAAGTTGTGGTAACAATTTGGTACTGAGCTAATAATCTAAGTTGGGTGATGCTTTATAGAAGAGGAAAAAAAAGGTTGATATATAGTTAGGGAACTAAAATAAATTTAATTACAATAAATATAGAAAAAGGATTCATGTAGAAGTTTACATAGTGTGTGGAAAATATAAATATAGGCTGTGTCTGAGATATGCAAGATAACTTACTTAAGACTTATCAGTAATAAAACAAAGATGGATTTTTATCACTTGAATGCATTGGGGGCCTCATCATTATGATCATCAAGCCATGCCAACAACACAGATTCCTTTAACTCCCCTATTGGCCATTGTTTTTGTTAAGTCCTCTAACCGGTACCCAGGGTCCACTGTTGAATGTAGGTTTTTGCTGGTCAGCCAACACTGGTGAGTCTATGAATAGTCCATAGTAGAACATCTCTTATGAGTTCATCCTTAACTGTCCAACTTTATCCAACATGTCTTGCTCATCTTTCTTTGATACTTTATTAGATGGGAGTTAAGTGGTCATACAAGGATGCTGCTTCCAGGATTTGTTTAAACAATATACAGCATCTTCTTATAGTTCCCATTTAGCTTTTTCTCTTAGTATTTTGTTACAGTCCAAGTAGTACAGCCATACAATAGTACTGACATGTCTATAGTTTGGAAGAATTCCCACACAATTTTAACACTCAAGTATCTGAATAATTCAAAAGTTATCTTTTTGCGGTTTTATATAAATTGCATTCTGATTTACTCGTAAACAAATTTTGCCAGCCAACATTTGTGCCAGCAGCAATAAATTCTCTGCTTCTTTCTTTCATTCTATTTTACTTTGAATTACCTTATTGAAGAACTTATCTAAATGAAACTTACTGAGAAGACAGCTCCTTATTAGATCTAGAAACTGTACAAGTCTCATTGTTTTACACTAAATGGAAAATATATAAAATCTCATTAAAGTTGGTTTTGAATATAGTGAACATAAGATTTTAGTTGCTTCACATGAAAATGTAATGTTGAAAACAAGGAATGAAAAATTGTAAATTTTTGTTTTTACTTATGATAAACTAGTTGAATTTTATTTTAATGAGAAAAGATAGAATTTTGGGGTATCTCATAATGATCTATAGGGTAATATTTTTAAAAAGTTTTCAAAGTTGGTTTATATCATTTTCTCAAATGAACTCTTGGTAAAATTTCTTATATGTGAATATTTTATTATTTAGATGACAGTTCTGATATTTATATTTTGGGGATGACTGAGGGTTTTTGAATAACATTATCAAATATCTAATGAGAAATTTATTGTTTATGATATAACCCAACTATTGATCAGGCTCATAACTATTTAACTTCAGTGATCTTGTCGGAACTGATGCTTTCAGGGTGATTTGACCATAAATCAAATAAACTGCTAATAAAGATATTATTAATTGGTTGGTTGGTTGGTTGGTTGTTGTGTTTTATGGCATATCAACCATTGAAGATTATTAAATGCCAAATCCATTTTTATACAAATAATCAGTTCTATTTCAAATAATTCAGTTTAGCATGAGTACACAGTTTAATTTTCAAAAATATTTCTATGTCAAGCTATTCAGTTTAGTCAAGCAGTTTTAAATCAACCAATTCAGTTTAGTATAAGTTAGATTTTGTTTATATACAGTTAAATGTCAAAACAGTTCTATTTCAAAAAATTCAGTTTAACATAAGGGCTCAGTTTAAATGTAAGCACACAGTTTAATTGTCAAAAACATTTCTATTTCAAGCTATTTAGTTTAGTCCAACAGTTCTAATTCAAACAATTCAGTTTAGCATAAGTAGGCAGTTTAAATATCAAAACAGTATTATTTCAAGAATTTTAATTTAGCATAAGTATGCAGACTAGTTCTATTTAACTCATAGATAGAGCCCTATCAGGTGCTACTACTCTGAGCTAGAGTGGACCAGGGAGCGATGGCAATGAAGAGGTGCTCCATATTCCCCAAACCTCCAGCATCACTGGAACCTCACCATCAGATTGTTTAGTGTCATATCTAGGACACTCATTGGGAAGGGGGTCTTACACCTCTGCAGAGGGGCAGCCGGTGTATTTTATAAACCCGTCCAACTGTGCAAAGATATTATTGATGAATTTGAGAAGAGTCATTAACATACAACAAATTGTTTAGATATTTTTAAATGTTTAACAGCAGAAAAACTCTTCACAATCTTCTCACAAGATTTGATCCCTTAAGAGGGAAAGATCTAACTGATGACTATCATCATAACATTCCATTCATTCAATAAAAAATATATGAAAGGGGAACTTGGACAGCATAAGAAAACTATATCCATGGGTGAGTTAGAAAAATCTGGTATGGTAGATCGTACCTGAAGTGAGAAAGGTACGCATTATTATACATTTTAGAATTAAGTACTGATATTGGCGAGAGAGAAAATTGATAAATGATATAAACTTGCTTGTCATGAGTCAGACTTATAAGAATTTCAATACTACATCATATTCTTTGCGAAGTAAAGTGGGTACTGGAAACACCTACTATGATTTGGACTCACCCAGGTACTTGGTGTAACCAGAGCTGCTGAAATAGATTGGTCTGGTTAGTATATTAGTAACCCTTTTTTGTTGCCACATTTTTTGAAATTGTTAAGCTATTTAGACGAGCAAACCTTCACAAGTGAGTTTGAGTCTCATTGGGTGCCCCATTTGTTCAGCCTTGTGCCATATCTAATTAAAAAGCTTGGTAAATCATTTCTGAGTTTTGATAAGCACCTCACATCGTGCAATGGTTAACAAGCTAGCTTAGCTTAGTAGACCATTGTTAGTGAGTTTAAATATTACTGGGTGCCACATACTTCTGGCCTTGTACCATAACTAAACTAAGCCTAGTAAATAAATGCTAAAATTTAGTTTGCATAGCATAGTGGCCTCAGATTGTTTCTAAGGGGTCACTCATCTAACTACTGAGTAGGCTTGATGCTGCTTAACTTTAGTGATAAAAAAGAAAATAGTGTGTTATTGTAGTGCCACATCTTTGTTTTCTTTTTACACAAGTTATACATCTGAGAAGTAATGAAAAATTGATCTAATAAAACATGTCAACAACATTAAGAATATAAAGAAAAGTTTCAATCAACAAAATGATTTCTGGTATATTCATAAAGATTTGATAAAACATATACAGGTATTAGAATATTTTTTATACATTCTAATAATATCTGTGAACACATACTAAATATTTAAGGTGGAAAAAGAGAATGAATAGATAAAAGATATTTATACCTCTGTAGCAATAGCTCATCTACTGAAAGCAATGTCAATATATGCATAGGTAAAGCATGACCATATAGAAATCTGATCTCTTGCATAAAATGGAATGGGAATTCTTCCAAACTGTAGCCATTTCAATACTACTGTATGGTTACAGCATTTCTAACAAATGGGCTGGAGAAAAGCTAAATGAGAAGAACATAATAATGCTGCATGCTGTTTTAAACAAACCTTGCAAAGCCGCATTCCAACAGTTGGATAGCCATCTACTCATTATGTTATTACCCTTTTCAGCACTCCATCTTCTTCTGATAGACATCAATCCAATTCTCATGGAAGAATAAGCATGAAGACATCTACTTATTAGCACACATTCCTTTATTGCTTACTTTATAACTCTGGAGTTGTTTTTTACCAGTGGCACTAACTGGGAACACTGATGGAAAATATGACCTCACAAATGTGACTAATCCATGAACCTCAGCTAACTTAAGCTAGTTATCTAGAAAGTTAAAATCTAATTCTAACTTCTAAAATGTATGGTCACATGACTTTAAACTCTCAACTAACCTCAAAGGTGACAACATGACAGTCAAATTCAGTTGACCACAGAGAGATATAAAATTCTTGCTCTGAGCAAAACAGTTTAATTCTTTTTAGATTATTGATACTTCATGATGAATAAAATATTCAGCCAATCTCTTATTTAACACTACAAAACAGCAGTTGTACAGCCACTTACCTCCCGACTCACAAACCATTCAAGTAAGATGAGCAAGACTTGCTGGACACTGCTGGAGAATTAAGAACAAATTCAAAAGCAATATTCTCTTATGGACTACTACACATGGACACCCCATTGTCATCCAACCAGCAAAAACTTACATTTATCAGCTCTGTTCAGACTCTGGATGTCATCTAGAGGACTTGCTAAAAGTGATGACTGATTGGGATGGATGGTGACCAAAAGTTAAAGTATTCTGTACAGTAGGCACACTATGATGATGATGAACTATTGTTCTACGTTGTTGATTATTTTCACTTTTACTTTGGATCCTCTTCCTTTAAACAGTATTGATTATAAATTAGAGGAATGTGCTGGACTACAACATCTTAGTAAGCAAGTTCCAACTGCCCGGGAGACCTGGGTTCAATCCCAGGTCGAGTCATACCAAAGACTCAAAAATGATACTTGATGCCTCCTTGCTTAACACTCAGCATTATAAGCTAGCAATCAAGGGTAAAGTGGGACAATCCTGGGAAAGGAGTAGCGCCCTCCCCCTACACCTTGGTGTAGTAGCTATTGAAAAGGAACCTTCGTGTCACTCTCGACTACGGTCCCCAACTTTACTTACTCACATACTATTCTTCCTCAAGGATGGTCTTAGCATTATATAACCCAACAAGATTTACCTGTCATTTCACAAAGATACTGAAACCTTATAAATTAGAACTTATTTAGTTTTAATATAAAAATTCTTTGATGAATTTTTCTTTTTTGTAACCTAATCAAGCCCAATTTAAATGGTACATTCATATTAACCTTTGTTTGGTATCAGTCTGTCTCTGTCTTTGTCTCTCTGTCTCTCTGTCTGTCTGTCTATCTCTTCTTCTCTTTTTATCTTACTCATTTATACTTCTATCTCTGTCTATTGCTCTTCATCTGTATCTGAGACATCAATAAAGGAAAATAAAACATAAGAAATGTATATTTGATCAAAAAAACTTTTTGAGCGCTTATGAATAATTGCAGATTTTTGGAATTCAAATGGTTCACAGACTTTGATAAGAATAAATAAACTGTTGCTGAATAAAATACAAGGGGAAAAGATCATTTTGATGATATAGTTTATACTTGAGATTTCATTTATTATGAATTCATCCTTTCAATAATTAAAACACTGAAACCGAAAAATATCAAACAATAGCAGTTGAATTCCTTAATAATACCTATAAAAAATGATGGAATTATTTATGTACAGATTGTTATATCTGCCAAGGATATTTTCCCAACCTCTCTACAACAGACAAGATATAACACCAGGTTAATTTTTAGTACTGTACAACTGGTGTGAATTCAGAGTTTTTCTTCTCCTAGACTAGTTGTCAAATCAAGAGAAAAGAATCCAGTCTTCTCAACTGTTTAATCATAGCTAGACATAAGCACAAAGTGAAACAAAAATTGTCTTATCCAGGAATTAAAATCAATTCGCTAATTCCATTCCACAACAAACTAATCAACTGAAAGCAAATTATTGCTGAACAGAAATACTATTATATTTGTGTTAGTAGAAATAGTAGTGAGAAATAATAATAAAAAGAATATCAACACTAAATAAACTAATGTCAAAATATTTACTTGAAAATATTTACTCGCATGCGAGTAAATGAGTCGTTTGGTTTTAGTATGGTATCATCAAATTATGTGTTAACAAACAAAACATATAATATGTATAAACAGGCTTTGGCATTAAATAACCTATAGAGGTTGATATGCCATTAAATCCAACCTACCAACCAACCAACCAACCATCCATTTCCTATAATGATAACTCTTATGTTAAGCACACATATATTGTGGTATTTGTCAACTTGATCTTGGATCAAACGGTCATTTTTCCTGATTAAAATGTAGAATCCATGCCAGTGGAAATAAAACAAAATGAAAAAGAAATGAAGATATAAAATATACAGATGAAAGAACTTATTATCGTGTTGAAGATTATGAACTTATTCAAAAATAAATATAAGATAAGAAAAATTCAAAGATGATAATTTAAATAATTTTTTTTCTAATTTTCCTGACATATTATTTCTAAGTTAATTTTACACAGCTGGAACAGAATTTTTGGTTATGTTAAATTTAGTAAATTTCTATAATTATACAATAATAGATAAATTGTTGTCAATTTTATTAGCCAACATGTTTTATCTGAAAAACCAACAGATATGTAAATGCATGCATACAGAAATATTATGCAAAAGAAAATCTCTTAAATTATTGATTGGCTTTGTTGATAAATAAACCATTATGATAAAATGTTTATATGCATACCATGATTATTTATGTATAACACACATACTCGTATAAATCAAACACCTCTTACTTTAGACTATGAAATTTTTGAAAAATAATTCTTGTCTTTAATATGCCCTGACTTTTTCGAATTTAGCATTTGTTCAATTTTTATAAAAAGTTGAACAAATATAAAATTTAGGTTAAATTTAGCTGCGACCAATTCTATAAAGTTTGTACTGACTAAAATTCAGAATTTATATAGCTTATATTGATTTGAAACACAAAATTTACAAAGAATTTAGAGCAAACAAAGGAACATAATCATAGAAAAATACAGCAATCTTAATTCACAGAAGGAGAAACAAAATTATGAACAAACTCACATTCCAGAAAAATATTCTCTGGAATAGCATAAAACACATAAGTTTAGATTATGGATTTAACTAAGTTTCCGTCATCCTACCCAGAATATGATGCAGCATTTGGAAGTAAAAATAAAGAGAATTATATAATTCTCCCCTAACTTAAAAGGTAATTATATAATGCACCTCTAATTTTGGGACTGAAAAAATTGAAAAATAATACATCTTAAGCAGAAATAATAATGGTATATATTGATATTTAGTTGTTATTATAATTACGCTCTTTTATAGCAAGGGAACAGCATAAAGGATCAATTATTCATTTAATTTTACCTTTATTTTGATATTCAGGGAAGTAGTGAATATAAACAAGAATTAAAAAGCAACATAAAGTTTTCAATATTTGAAAAAGTACAATCCAAATACAAAATTACATAGATATGTCTGCCATATTTTGATGGGATGCATAAATCTGTTCCAAGAGTTGGGAATCTTTTCACATTTAAAGGTCAAACTGAATTTTATTATCTACTAATAAGGTCACATTAAAAATTTCACTGTATGTTTAAACAAACTCTAAAGTTTAAATGTTTAGTTAATAACTTAGTTGAAACTTAATGTATTCTACTTAAAAGAAATGAAGAAGTTTACTAACCTTTTAATGACATTTTGAGATTGCTTTTTGTAAGAAAGTATTGGAAGATCAGGTTCTTAAGAGGAGATGTGCAATTTTATTTCATCTTTTCACAAGGTCATGGAAGGCTACACATGTGGCCTTAAGGCCATATGTTCTTCACCCCAGTAAACAGCAGAAGATCACCAGAAAGAATTTTGATCATCAACTAAAACAAAATACATTAAGAATAGTACAAAATAATACTATGGTTTAACTGATACTACTTATAAGCATATCAGGTAACTTTTAAAGGAAATCAATTGTCTGCTTTTTAACAATAAAACTCATTCTGGAGTTTGTAAATGAAATGTTGACAGATATACTGAAAAATTTAAGGTCTATGTTTATTTTTTATATTTTACTTATTTAACTTTATTTAGGAAAGTTCTTTAAGCTCTGTTCTTTTAAAGATATTTTTGAATTTGTGCTGTTTTCTATGTTATCATAAATCTGTTCTCATATATGTGTGTGTGTGTGTGTGTGTGTGAAAGAGAGAGATTTCATTTAGTTTAATGTTTATAGCTGTTTATATTATATGTTCTGTTGCATGTTTCTCATATCACTTTTATGTCTCTGTGTCTATTATTTGCATTATATTTTATATTCATTGTTTTCATGTCTCATGTCTTTGCATATGTCTTTGTTGTGTTTATGTGTATACACATGAATATTATGCTGATGTTTGTCACAATTTTTATTGTGTATCTCTATGTAGTCTATTTTACTGTTATTTGCATGTTGTAATTGTCATATGTGTCTGTCTTCAGTGCATCAAATTGTTGACATATATAATTTGTATAAGATTTCAAAACTTGCAATTTTCATGCATTTCCATGTTAACATTCACACTAAAAAAGCACATTTACATTTCATAAAAAAAAAAACATGTTCATGCACACAATCATGCATACATATATATGTGTAGATATGTTTTTCACTATTTGAAATTCTCTTGGTTAAGAGTTTTATATATATATGTATATATATATATATATATATATATATATATATATATATATATATATATATAATTTTGCTCATAACTTGTACCTCTGAGCATGGCAAAAAATACAATGTAAATTTTTGGCACTCTAATTTGAAATCGTTAACTTCAGACACATGCACACATATATACGCATCCATACGATAGATAGATAGATAGATAGATAGATAGATAGATCGAATCAATATAATTACAATTTAGGTGTTATACAAATGTTATTTTTAGAGGATAATAGATTAAACCAACCAAATATGTAATAGGTTAAATTAAATAAAACTAGTGAAATATGTTCATACATACACAAAAAACTTTAATTTGTCAGTCTACATATAATTTCCCATGTATAAATATACATATGTATCCACAGATAATGTGCATATACATGTGCCCGCATAAATTATATTATTTAGAACACAAATATATTTTCTTTTTCTTAAAAATTTATACAAACCTGAGGCAGCAATTTAGACATTTGCCACTCAGATAATGTACAAATAAATCATTACTTAATAAAATGTAAAATAATGAGGACTTGATAATATTCTTGGGGGAGTTGGAAAATCTGATCTCTGGAAATTCAATCTCAAGAATTGGTTATCACATATATCCCTATATAAATCTACTTCAAATCGAAGAATGAAGATACTTAATATAATCCAAGTATTTATCATTTCCTTGTCTTAGCTTTTCTGAAACCTAATTTTCCTAGCACTATTTCCTGATTAGAAAAATTGACATTGATTTCTAATATTCTTCAATGTCAATTGAAATATTCCTTTAAAACAATGATTTTCAAGCTGTTAGGCATTACCTCTTGGTTTATATGAATTGGCAAAATTAAGTAGCAAAACAATGGTATGAAGAGTAAGTAGAATATGCACAGGTGTTGCCTTAATTGATATAGAACAAATTTGAAAGGTGATCATGACTGATTTGAGGTGGGAAAGAAAAAGACACCAAATCTTTTTGATAAGTGTATAACATTTGTTACTTTTAGAGGTCATCAGAGATATGGGTTGCAGGTTTTCAAAATAGATATCTCGATGAAAAAGAAATTGCTGTAAATCACTAATTCTTACTCTGAATAGAACCTCTGTGTTCAATTGTTCTCAATGTCACAAACCTCACCCATCAACTTTTATCAAGTCTATATTACATGAAAGCTGTATTTATATCCCTCAGTTTTTGGTATTGGACATCCTGCCCAAACCCACAACTCCTCTGTAAGTGTATTTTTTATGGCACCTGTATTTCCTTACTCTACACCTGACAACATTAGGGTCAATTTCAGGTCACCATATCACAGAGCTACTATACTTGATAGCCCCTGTATTTGTTGACATCAAGATGACATACTACCGAGTATTCAACCTAAAACATTTCAATACAGACTTGCTTCAAAGGATTTGTTCTGATGAAAATTATATCTTTAGTCTTTAAAATACTGAAAAGGATAAAATGCTTTGTTAAATTTATGTCCATTCTAACATAATTTATAATATGTATTTAATTTTTACCTTGCCAAAGAAATTGACACATGAAAATTGAATAACCATATTAACTGATTTCATATATATTGGGCATTTTTACTAAGCTTTTCATCACATTTATTAATCACTTAAACAAATCCTAAATGTCACTGAAACCTAGAAAAGCTAATAGTTATATTGATAATTGGGAGTATTTGTCTTTAATAAACAGATAAATAGTTTGTGGTAAGGCAACCAAATTTGTAACTCATGAGGAAAGTTATTTTTCCTTATTAGAGAAAGGGTGTTCTCATTGAGAGTGGTCTCTAACAATAAACAATACTTAGTTTTCAAATGTTTGTCAAAATTACTTTTAGAGCTTAGAAAATGTTTTCAGGAAAATTAGACATGTATAAGTCTTTTTATGATATATGTCTATTTTGATAGGAAGATAGGAAGAAAATATTCTTTGCTTTAGGGTTCTTTAGGAAATTTTTTTAAATTTTGATACAAGGACGTATTTTATCTCCCAAAATTTCATTGATTATAAGAAAATGCTTTTAACTTTTAATACCTTCCTTAACTAGTAGAAAATTTTAAGCCTTACACTTAGTTATGGATATGTATGAGCCACTAAATCAAATATATTGAGGTACACAGAAATATTGAATCAATACGAATATATGCATCTCCTATATTAAGTAATATATATATATATATATATCATGAATATAAGATGTATGTATACATATATAAATATATGTATATACAAACATCTATGTAAGTATACATATATATATATGTGTGTGTGTGTGTGTGCGTGTACATTTATCTATGTATGTATGTATATATATATATTATATAAACCAGACCATTGGCATAATGGTTAAAGTGTTCACCAATGACCATGGAAACCTGGGTTCAATTCCAGGTCAAGTCATAATAAAGACTCAAAAAATGGTACTTGATGCCTCCTTGCATAACACTCAGCATTATAAGGTCCAGATCACAGGTAAAGTGAGGCAATACCAGGAAAGAAGTAGCACTCTCCCCTACATCTTGGTGCAGTAGCTATCAAAAAGGGAGCCTTTAGGCTACCCTCAACTATGGTCACCAACTTTACTTTTATATTATATATATATATATATATATTATAAATGTATTTAAGAGTATCATATCATCAAAACTCATATAAATTTATCAATTTCATCTTTATTTTTGTATTATAATTTACATAAAGTTATGATACAAAGATAAACAGGAAATTGATAAAAACATTGTATGTTAGTGATTAGAAAAAAATGTTAGGAAAGTGTAGACACAGAGTCATTGGTGCTTGGTGACTGTCACTTTCTTGCCTAAGTGGTCATCTGACCAAGCACTGCTGACTCTGTGTCTAGACTATTCTAACTTAGATATATATGCTCTATCACTAATATTTAGCACTCTTTATTTATGAATATAGCAAACTACATTGTTGATATATATATATATATATATATATATATATATATATATATATATATATATATATATATATGTGTGTGTGTGTGTGTGTGTGTGTGTGTGTGCTCAGAGAATGATATGAATAAAAATCAAAGTGTATTAGAAAATTCAAATATACTTTTTGTTTTTATTTATTGATTGCTAAAAATAATTTGTAAAATTCACTTTTATCAGTTATTTTGAAACTGTCTGGTCAACAAATCTTTCTTTCTATCTATATCTATCTAGCTATCAAACTTATTATCAATGTAGAAACATCTATTTGTTAGTTTTAAAATACAAATTCATATCATCCTATATATAATGCATATCTAAAAAAAATATATTGATTAATAAAGATATAAAATTATATGATAACATATAAATGATATATTAATACAATGCAAAACAAAAATACAGACATGTGGCTGTTTTTATCATATTACTGCTGCTTTTCTACTTGATTTACATTCTGACAATTCCTCTTATGCAACTTAAGCCAGTTGACCTTTAAGTGTCACACAGACACTTTGAGAATCAACATTACCAATAATGTCCTAATGCTAATATTGTATGGATTACAATATGTTCATTTACTAAAATGTGCAAACTATTGAGCAATTGACTATTCACATCTTTGAAGCCTGTTTTTATTTGTTTGTTTATTCATATATATTAGAGAAAAATGGAAATAAATCTGATGGTATACTAATACGAAAATATGAAAAACAAAATATTCAAAGGATATATTTATTTATGTATGATTATATGCCAAAATTTAACATTACATGTTTTTGTCAAACCATCTTGTTAGAATGCAATGTTATCGTGCTTCATCTGAAAATTATTTTCAAATGAATAATGAAACAAAATATATATATATAAATAAATATATCCTCTGATTATTTTATTTTTTCCTATTTTCATTCATATATATATAAATATATATATATATATATATATATAAAGATTAAAGAAGAAAGATTTTCTTTTTATTTGCTGTTACTTGTTTCCTGTTCTGGTATAATTATTGATACTTTTTAAATGTGAAGAAATAAACTGTCCCTAACACTCAGATAAGCTAAAAATGCATATTGTCTTTTGAAAACAAATTGGACAAATTCAAATCATAATTATTGTAACATTTTTCAAAAATCAGCCAAGTTTATTCTAAACTTGAATGAAATATGCTTCACACATTCTCAAAATTAAATACTAATTCTGTCCCATGATAGTTGTAACCTTTAGTGAATACAAATATAACAAGTGCTGTTGGTCCAAGATAATATTTTAAAACAATATACAATGATGTAATCCAACAATTTAGTTACCAATAACCAGGAAAATTTTATTACCAATACAAAATAATTCTAGTTATAGTGTGGTGAAATAGCCCATAAAAATCTCTATAAAAAAAGCTTCAAGTTATTTCTAATGCATCATTTAAATTATTTGTTTACATTGCAAGATATTGTGGTAGATTCTGTCTCATAAATAGTTATCAATAATTGGAATGCTCGGTAACTTTGTATTTACAAATGACTTAACTCATCTGGAAAATTAAGTAAATATGTTTCCCTTAAATTTATCCTTTCTATGTAGTATCCATTTAGTGCTATACATTTTTCTTGATATTACAGCCACTTTTCTCTATTTCAACAAAGAAAAAAATGTTTGGTAAACTTTTAGTCAATTTAAACAGATCAACTTCTACTTCAACTTGTGTTAAATGGAGGTTGGCGGGTATATCAAGAGTAAAGTTCAGGCTTCTTACTGTTTACATCATTTGATAAACTTGTATTGTCCTGATGCAAAAATAAAGTTCTCTTTTCATGATTAGTTCCATGAATAGAATTATAACCATGAATTGCCTTTATGAAGTGGGAGTTTTGATTGGCATGCAACCTTTAAGGGTTAAAAATTCTATCACGGATTGTTACTTTATATGCAATGTAAACATAGTACTCATGATTAATAAACAGTATTACACAATGTGGACAAACAGCAAACTGACACTAAGTACATTTGAACGTGACTTGATATACTATCAAATATACTTTTATGAAGATTGGCTGAAAAGTTCATAGGCTGACCAAGATACTCTCATGGAATGGGAACAAATGAGATTTATTTTTCAACATAGTCCCCCTTGTGGTCCAAACACTTCTTCCATCCATGTTTCTGTGCTTGGATCCTATCAATCCAAAAATTCATCAACAACAGTTATGATGCCATCATATGAACTCTTCTGCCTATGAACTTCTCACTCTATCTTCATAAATATTTTTCTATCTTCACTATTTGTTATGCAATGCAGTAGGAGACCTTACTTATTAATTAACTCTTGTATTCCTTGTTGTTTTTGTTAAATTAATTTGAATTTTAAATGATTTTAGGTCTAATTAAAAAAACAGTATGTATATGTTCATTATCTAAATGAGTATTTAAAACATGCCAAACTGAGAATATGTATGGAGTTATCAAAAACTGTAAGCACATTACATACTTTTGATAAAAAAAATGAAAGAAAAAATGTAATGTTCCCTTATGATTTTTTCAATTCTGATTTTGAAGACATCAGTCAAGCAGTTTATATTTTATTGTGACCATTGATAATAGTTAAAAACAATACATTGAAAACAATAAATTCAAACAAAAGAAAGAATAATTCTGTCTTCTATTAATTATGCAGAAGATAGTAAGAGTCTTCATTTTTTTTTTCTTTTGTTAAATGATTAATCATTTAAGAAAACCTTTTTTATTAATATTTTTTTTTTAAATTTATTTTATTTCATTCATGATTTCTTACACTTCATCTCCTATTTTCTTCGGCAATATTTGTTCGGAAATCCCTTTGTGATCCATGTCTTCTTTCCTGCTTGTGTGCTCTACTGAATGGTGTTTCCTGGTCTGTTTTTAGACCAAGCTCAATCATTATTACATCATTTCCCTGCATCTGTGCATGATAAAAAAAAAAAGAGAGAGAAAACTACTCAAAGTTTACCATCCTCTCACTTGCTTTCTTTAACATTTATTCACTCAAGTTCCTTGAGCTTCTTTGTTTAACATTTATGCTTCACTTCCACACTAACCCAAAGTTGTACTCACTTTAACAAACCAAGTTTTGTTTTTCTTTTTTACTGTTTCATATTTTAAATACTAAGATCTAATCAGATAATAACATTTTTTCTTAACACTTAACCATTATTGTTTGGTGAAATCATCAGAAATTAACCTAAAAAGGAAAGAAAGAAAAAGGAAAATTATAATAATGTATTTAAAACTATCAAGTTTGAAGACTTCACAATCAATTCAAATATTCAGATGAAATTTATTTAAAATAGGTTTTCTCTTATTTAAAGTAAAATCTTACCTTATATATAACACTCATTAAAACCTCAAAAAACAAATCTGGAAAACTTGCTTGTTTATTATCTAAAAAATTGGAGATTTAGACAATGAAAATTGATTTCTAAATATAAAATGTATATATAATTATTATTTTGATTAATATTGTTCAGTATTGAGAAGGGAATATATAACTGGCATTGTTGAATTAATTCAAAATATATTTCTGGTCTTTTTCATTTTCCTCCTTATCTTAAATATTAAGGTAACAGTAACTTATGAATTTTTATGATGATTTGAAAATATTTTATTATTTAAACCTTTATTTGAATTTATTAAAGCATAAACCATATATCAGGTTCATAATTGTTTATATTAAATTTTATATTTTAAAAATTTTATAAATAAACTGTTATTAATCACTTAAATAATGCTGAAGTGGTTTTATAATCAGGCTATCTTTTGATTTAGATCATCAGAACTTATACAGATTGTTTAATTTTTTAGCTTTTTATGTTAATATTTTTCTTATTGTGTTATGATTACTTTTATAAAAAATGTTATCCGTTAATAAAACAGATAGAAATATAAATAATTCAACTGTTTTCTTATTTATAAGACACAAATTTTAGACTTGATACCCAGTTAAGGCTTTAATTTTAAAACTGTAATGACTAATTTGTATTGAGGAACTATGTGAAGCTGCCAGATATGTTCCCAGCAAAATCAGTAGATTCTTATTTGTCATTCACAAGCACAGACAAATTTCTAATTTTCTTAACTTTATTTTAGCAATGGAAAGTGGATCTTAGAAAACACCCAAAGTTCCTTGATCATATCATATAAACAATATTTCCACCCAGTTTTGGTAATCTTCTTGGATTCAATTAGGCAGATGATTATGTAGGAATTCATTGTGTCCTGCAAAGAAAACCAAGAGAAAGTTCACAAAATGAAGCTCACCAAATATCAGGAACTGGTTTAGTCAAAAATCAGGAGTCAAAGCTTACAAGTTCACTGTTATCCAGTTGAAGTGAGTACTCACTCTGCAAGGCTTTGATTGAGTTTGGTATTATAGGAGCATCAAAACAATTGCGATATACATACCACCAAAGAACCTGGTGAAAAAAAGGCACCAGATGATTTTGAATAAAGAGGTTTAGCCTGTAGATTGCTATGGTTGAAATACAAACCAGACAGGAACATCCCTGGCTGGCTCACCTGGATAAGGGGTGGGATCTCATGTTGAAAGACTCAAAACCACTGATGACTATAGAAATATATCAAAGCATCTGAGAGACACAAAGATTTATTAATTTTGAAAAAAAGAAAGTTAATTTTTCTAATCATTATTAAATAATGTTTTATCTGTACAACTTTAACACTTCAATTAAGTTTACTTCTTTGATCTTTGACATTGGCCGGAAGTATTTGATTGTAGAAGAAACTGAATCCTGTTTGTGGCCAGTCTGTTTTTGGATAGTACAAAGAGTTCTAACGCCATCATGCCAGTTTACTTAGCTATAAAAATTATTTTTTTATATCAAATATTGACTTGAAATTATGTTGAAATAGTTATCCATTTTTTAATTTTAGGATAATAGGCAAAAAAAGTATATTTATTCCCAACAAGAAATACAGTTAGGAATACAATTTTTGGATAAAAGAAAAAAAGTATTCATTCCTATTTAGGAATACAAAGTATTTTAAATCAGCAATTTAAAAAATAAGATCAAAACTTTTAAATATCTAAAGAAGTAGTGCTCAAACCTAAGACTATGACAGGGAAACTACCTTTTAACTTAAACAATACATAAATTCTTAGCTCCATATAACATGAATATACACTGATATATAGCAGATGTAAGCAATTTTTTTCTTATGATTGATTATGTCAGCAATTAAACACATGCCATTAAATATCATATGTATCCAATAAAAGCTTTGATTTATTTTATCTCAGTAGGTATGCAAACAATCAAGCATTGATAATATTTTATATTGTTTGACAGAATTTAATTCCATGAATTCAATGAAAGCTTGGTTTGACCCTATATGGAGTTTTAATATATTTTCATATCTGGAAATATATGCAGAAATATACAATAATGAAAAATGAACACAATGTTTGTCATATAAAGGTTCACTAATAAATTAATCAAACTTGATAACTTATCTCGTGAACTAGAATGAAACAACCAAAATAATTCACTTTAATTTTCAGAACTTCATTCAAGTATATCATTTTATCAGATATTGTTTGCTATGTTAATCACTCTTCCCAAAATTATAGGCAATGTCATTATAACTATTGAAGATATTGAACAAAGAAGAAAGAAAATGTTCTATTTCTAATTTAAGTTACTGAAGTTATTTACTTAATAAAAAAATTGAAAAAGGAATTAATCTCTTAACTGAACATCCTAGTTTCCTTGCCAATTAAAAGAGGAATATGTACCAAATACAAATATAGTATAATTGAATGAAACCAATTTTAAATCATAAAAATTGACAGTTATAAAATTAAATAATACTAATGCCTTCTAGTCATATAATTGTGAGCAAGCTCTTTTCCCATGCCAATTTACTTATGTACTTGAGGTTTTTTAAAATAATTTTTTATATGTCAGCAGATAACTGATGAAATAACCTATGCCAAGACTGTCCGATGAAGGAAGTCTGGCAAAAAGATCCAATAATCATTTTCTAAAAGTGATACCACCAGTAACATACATAAAGTATAGAAGACATGGTACTGCTTGAAGAAAATGTCACTGAGCAGTTTTCATTAAAGTCAGACAAACCATTCTCAGATAATTGAAAAAATAATTTTCTTTGGGTGTATGATCCATCTTTGATTATCATTGCTGAGAAACATGAGAATGGTCTACATGTTAAACCACTAATAAATTATTAGATAAAAATACAATGCTAGGAGCTCATGTACTTTATAATGCCACTGCTTTGGGGGAACTGGCAGTGAGACTATTCTTCTGCCCAAGTAAGAGAGGTAGTCTAGATTTTCAGGCAAAATCTATGAAATTTAATTAAAAGATAGGTGTCACAATGTCAGATATTTAGACATTGGCAACACATGTGTTTGTCATAAGTTTTATTTTCTGGGGTTATATCTCTGGTTATCCTGGAAATAACTAGAGGTAAATCCACAGAAAATAGACTCCCTAGAAGGTCTTTAACACTGGTATTTTACTCAGTGTTAATTTTGTATTAATTTAGAATGGAAATTTTATGTTTAATTAATATTTAGAAGTGAATAAGTTTATTAATATTAAAATATATTCATAAATTTTTCAGTTATTTTGGATATATAGTTGTTTTTTTATGCTACTGTTCTGTAATATACTTTATAAAAACAAATTTCATTTTTTCAAATAATTGTGTTTTCTAAAATAACCTTTAAACAAATTTGTGGAAGTCTTCAAACATGATTTAAAGAAAAAGTACATACTAAAATTCTATAGAAATTTATACAAGTTTTAGATTATAAGTTTTTATGTTTTTCCTCAATTTTATTTAAAGTTTTCTTTCTGATATATTTTTTTCTATGAACAACTATTTTTTGTGTCAGTTTTAAATTATTGATATCCATTTTTTTTTTGTTTCTTCTATTTTCAAATATTTTTATACTGTTATTCCAAAAACATAATGTGTGTGAGGAAAGGTATTCCTATATATCAAAGAAAATATACATATACTTAGCAGACCAAATGTAAGACAAAAGTTTCTTAAGATATGAATATTTTTTCGATAATTTTTTACCTTATTTTCTGTAATTTATTTACCTAAATTTGATAAATAATACATTTGTCTCATTTGTTACATTTTATACATAAATTTCATGCACTAAATATAACTTTTAATGTCACAGAAGTAGTATATAACATACAGTAATTTTTATTTAGTTATTTGAGGGAGATATTTTAACATAGCTAAGATTTTTTAATTCTTAGTCTCCTAATTAAAATCACTCAGAAGACTTTTTTTTATTTCAAATGGACTTTAAGCCTTCAAGGTTTCTTTATTATTGACCTGTTTTAAACAATAACAAAAATATACAACTTAATCTTGAAGGTAGACCAAAAAAGTTTGATTTTCTCAAAATGCCTTGAAAAATCACAAAAGAATAAAAGTTTTAAGATTTATTAATTTTAAAGGTCTCTCAATACCCATATTCCATGACATTGGTGTGTAAGTAAGAATTAGGGCTTCACTCCTGTTTTTATATTGAATTTTGGGGTTATTCTAATTTTTTTTTACTTGCAGATATGCATCTTCTAGTTAATTTGAATATGAATGATAATATTTTTATATTGGTAGGCCTTGCAGTCTATAGCACAGAAGTTGAAGATGCAACAAAGGTGACCAAGTGCTTGCAAAATCTTAAAACACAAGGCAGGATCTAAAAAGAATGAGCAACTTAGACTTGCTGCTCCTCTTTCTCAAAGAAACAGCTTACACACTTGGTTGGTCCTAACACTTACCACTTCTTTGATCTTCTCAACAGAGACAATGATTTACTGAATGAGACTATGTTTATGTAGCAGTCTAAAATCACATACAGGATCAAATACAAATCCTGTGTTTATTTGTATCATCATTATCATCATCTTCATCATCATCACTAGTCCTATAACCTAATTAGCTCAATTAACATGTCATAGGCAGGAATAGTCTGGCCGAGCCAATCCCTCTCCAGCTCAACAAATGGTTTGAATTCAGAGTTTTTCTTCTCTTTGATAGATTGCCTTACCAAAGTTAAAGAGCCCAGTTTTCTTTACTATTTATACATAGCTGAAGTTTCACAAGAGTATTAGTGCTATGTAAAATGCAAACAGCCTCATTCAGGATTTGAACTCTGGTAGTCAAATTCATTTCCTTTAATAATGACTGTTATGCCACAAGCATCTTTATGTTTATTTGTATATAAAGATTATCAAATATCTTTTGCAATATGACCACTGAAATATGGGTCTATGGTAGAATTTATCTGAAATTTGGCACTGCAGGCAACACCAATAATTCCAAAATGCTCACAATATATTTAATCATACTTAAATTAACTACAAAATGAACATCTGAAAGCAAAATATTCCAAGTAAACTTTTAAATAACTGTTATAAAGTTTTTAAATTGCCTTGTGATTACCTGTTTCCAAGACATTTTAAGTCTGTCTTATAAAATTTTTAAAAACCTTCTGTTCTAATATTTTTGGCAAATTTGCTATATTTCAAACTTTTGCAGTTGATAATTTTTTTAGTTTTTCTTTTGGCTTTTAAATCATACAGACTCAGCCTAAAATATTTAAACTATCTTTATTCATATTTTGATTAGCTATAAAAGGCTTATCTGCAAGTAAAAATGATGAAATAACCTTGAAATTAAAAGATAAATAGAGTTAAAGTACTACTTCTGGCCTATGAAATAGAATTACCAAAGATCGGCATTATGGGAACCTTAAAACTTGAAAAAAATCTAAAAAAACGTTTATACTGTTGTTAATCGTGAGTAAAATTGCAACTCTAGCAGTTTTTCTGGGCAATTTAAGAACATCAAGCTTTTGTGGGGGAAGGGGTTCATCCATGGGGAAGGATATCACCCATGGGGGGAGGGGTTCACCCAAGTGTATACTCATTATCATGATATGCTTCTCAAATGATAACATGTTCATACTGCAATCAGCATTGGGGGGAATTCTATTCAATGATTATTTTTATCTATAAAAATCTGCCGAGGGTCCATGCGCTCTTTTGCCTAAAACAAGAGTATATGTGGAAATCACACAGTTAATCTGAAAATTATAAGATATAGAATTTAAAATTATAAAAGTGAAAAAATACAAAACTTCAAAAATAATCATATTTTTAACACAATCTTACAACTTAATATTATCAAATGTTGGATCAAATGTTAATGATACAATGCAAAAACATGATAACATTATTTCTTATGACTCAGAAAGGAGACCAAGTTGATAATATATTGCTAGAAGCTTATATTTGTACATTTAGAAAAACTGATATGCAATTTGCTAATCATGCCTTGTGTTAGCATAACAACAGAATTTATCATCTCTCAATCGTGAAACCATGTTGCGTGACTAATGAATAAATAAATAAATGAATAAACACATACATATATATATATATATATATATATATATATATATATAGATAGATAGATAGATAGATAGATAGATAGATTCAATAAGTCTTTGAGCAAGCAATTTAGTAATTAGTTACATATGTCAGAATAGGTTTTTGATGGTAAATGTTATCTTTGCTTTTTACCAAGTTTTTTATACTCAGCAGAGTCTTTCCTGCAAGAACACTATTAGCATAAACATTAAAATTACTAAAATTAATTTTGTTTCTATTTACCAAAACTTTCTACCACAGGTAGAATGTGACACAAGGTTAATTTTTTAGTAGAGTAAATCTGGTTTGAATACAATTTTCTTTCTCCTGGACCAGGGCTAAAGAACCCGATCTGCCTTCTTATTTTCCTATCGATGGAGGAAGAAGAGAATGATTAATATTTTTCCTACAGGCTGTTTACATTATGAAATGTAATGCAAGCAACCACATCAAGGATTTGAACTTTGGTTGTCAATTTGATTTCCGTTATGCTAAAAAGGCTAAAATATTTTCTATTGACAACAGATGATAAGTAGTTAAAAGGTCATTTGCTGTTAGTGCCTTGATAAACTGGTCATTTGGACCCTCTGGATTAGGCTTTCTTACAGAGGATGAGGAATTATCCAATTGTAATATTTGCTTACATTAGTGAATGTGGCATCTTCTCCATGGGTAGAATGCCTGTCATGTAATAGGGTTCACAATAAGTTGCATTCCAAATATATATTCTTTTATCAATGCCTAGAAATGTGGCAAAAGATACCTATGTAACCATATTTACCAACCCCTCTTCTCGGGCAGGATATGACACAAGGTCAATTTTAAACAGAGTTTAACTGGTTTGAATTCAGAGTTTCCCTTCTCCTAGACTAGTTGCCTCACCAAGGCTGAAGAACTCAGTCTGCCCTACTATTTACCCATAGCTAGAGGGAGAATAATTGGATTCATACCTTTCCCAAATGCAATCAGTCTCGTCTAGGATTTGAACTCGTGTCGCTGTGTTTATTTCCTATGATGATAATCATTACATCACAGGCACCTCCTGCCTATGATGCCTATGTAACAGATACTTTAAAGATACATTTTAAAACCTGAGTTAACTGTCAAGAGCCAATTAATGTAGAAAAACAACAACTTTTAAATCATTAAATATTATTTTCTTATTAATTCTAAGATTTTAAGAGATTAAGTTAAGTTGTCTATTATCATGAATAGACTAGCATAGAACTTGTCATTATTGATGAGATTATTTAATATGGATCAAGACTTTTTACTAGGATTAGAAATCCCAGATATGGTAGAAATCCCAGTTATTTTTAAAAGCAGAATATTTAAAATGAAAAATTGTAAAAGTAAAGAAAATATAAAATCAAAATTTTACAAAATTTTGGTTAGGTTACCATAATAAAAGCAGTCCATAATAATATTGATACTTCTATTAAAGAAGGAGTGAGGGATTCTAATAAGGATTTCATATTTATCTCCATTATATAGAAAATCAAAATTATAAAAATAAGCAAACTGCTCAAAATTTTGATTCAGTTGAAAATCACTTTATTCTCTTAGTCAGAGCATTTTAAGTATATTGCTTTGATAAAAAAAAATTTGCTATGATGTACCATTTTTATGGGTTTTTTTTATTTACATATATACATGTATTATGAGAATTTCAGTATTATACAAATAATTATTTTAACATTCTACAATTTCCAATAAAAAAAATTTGGACCAAAATATGATTGACATGAAAATGGCATATAATATCATGTTATTATAATAAAAGAATTTATCATTACTCTGGAATAAATGCTGGTAATGTGACAAATCAATAGACATATATAAAGTCTTTATATATAAGGTGATCTAATAGGTTGATGGTTTGTCTTACATTTAGTCTTAAATAATATATGTATGGTATATATATATATATATATATATATATATATATATATATATATATATATATGAGTAAATTGTTTAAACTTCTAAGTTGAACACATATCTACTACTCTCACACATTTATATTAAAATTATTTCAATATAATCCCTTTTATTCTTTTAGAAATTTTTTATTATTTTTTCCTTTCTATCAATTTTTTCTTTATATAATTTTTGCAATATTGAATGACATTTTCTTTATTTTCTAAATAAATTATCACATAAATACATTCAAATACATACATACATACATACATACATACATACGTACATACATACATACATACAGTGTGTTTCAAATAGGATGCAACCCTAAAAAGGGTAGATTTTATTTACATGTAAATTGTTAGGAACACTATTTGTCATCTATCAGCTCTATACTCAGAAACAATTTAGTAGTTGAAATGTTTGCATCCTGCGCTAGTCTCATTCAAGGATCCATTCCTCTATCTGGTGTCAGCTCTATTAGTTTCAATAGAACATGTATTTTTTTTTACTAATTTCATATATCAATAGCTATTTTTTTTTAAATATGCAGTGTTTAAAAACAATCTTCATGCACTTGAAGATGAGCTTTTAAGGTAAAATTATTGACAAAATGTGACTGACATAGTAATAATATGAGCGTTAACCTACATTCAGTATTTAAGAAATCAAATTCTAATTCTAATGAAAGTTAAAATACATATAAATTTAGAATTTTTTTATTTTTTTTATTTGTATCCTTGAAAATTATTCTTAGATTTAAAATGAATTAAACATAAGTTATCAGAAAGATGGTTGTATCCCTTTTGAAACACTATATATATATGTATGCACATTCTAAAAAGAAAGCAAATCTTTTCTCTCTCTTTCTCTCTCTTTCTCTCTCTCTCTCACTTTCTCTCTTTCTCTCTCTCTCTCTCTCTCTCTTAGTCTATCTCTCTCTCACTTTCTTTCCACCAACAAAATCAGAACATATTGCCATCTTCTTTATTTTTTTACCAGCAAGGAGAAAATAAATCGAAAGAGACTTCGTCATCGCCATCATCATCACCACCACCTCCACCTCCACCACCACCACCACCACCACCATCATCATCACCATCTGAGGATGAAGACGAGGAAATTCATGAGGACGATGAAAATGATGGCCCTTCCAAGAAAATGTTGGAGAGTGTTGATACATGAAGGGCTGATTACTCATTTAAAATAAACATTTGTGTTCTACACATACATACCTTCCATAAAACAAAAAGACTTTTTTTTTCTTCTTCAAAAGAACTACAGAACTTAAACACTCCAAACCAAAGTGTTTTAAACATTTCTAGTGAACTCCACCTCTTCTATGATATACACTATATATAACTACAAAGATGCAAATAATGAATTATTATAAATATGTGTATATTGATATGTGGTTTCATATATAGATATGTATGTGTGCATGTATGTGTATCCCGAAGTGAATATGGTGTGTATATGTGTGTTTATATTGATATGTATGAATAGAAATCAACAAATTGAAAATATTTGTAGAACACAGACCAGACTAATAAACAAGGAAAAAGTTTAAATATTTTTAAAATATGAAGATGCTAGGAAAAACAAAATGAAATAGTATGTGTTCTTGTTTAAGCTTTTAAAGCAGAATAAAAATATCCAATCAGAATATGAAGGAATATCCTCAAAATTGCTCTGACTCAACTTGGACATTGAAGGCCAGTTTGTTTTTTTTTTTGTTTTTTATGTGTTTGTTCTTTTAATGGTTATCACCACTGCTCATCTTCAAAGACTGTATGAAAGCATAATGAGAAAGGATATGTAAAAACTATATGAAGAGACACACAAGTTAAGAAAAGAAAAAAGCAACTTGAAAATGTTTCCATTCTCTTATTCTGGAAACACTGATAGACACATGAAAACTTTTGAAAAAACTCAACCCTGAAAATTTTTAAAAGACGTTTTCAATCAAACACAATCTTTGTTTTTTACATTTTTTCTTTTCTTTTTTTTATGCATGTTTAATCAAAAAATATTTTTTAAAATGTTCATATTTCAGCCCTTCTTCCACTCTGACCAACCATCATCTTTCCTCTAAATCAAAACCCTTTCTCTTCTGTATCATATTCTGTCCATAACCTTTCCTCTTTCACTAAAATTTCCTCTACCATAAGTTCCACTTGATTTCCCTTTCTCCTTCTTACCTTTTATACTATGCACACTTCCAATTCCCTTCTTTTCTTTTCTTTATTAAAGTGAAAAAATCATTCAAACTTCATCTAAATTATATTGATCTTTTTTGTTTGTGAATTTTTTTTCATTTTTGCCACCATGGGCATTTTGTTAACACTTCTCTGGGAGTTTTTTCTTTCTTTTTTAATGAGTTTTTTTAACATTTGAATTGTTAGCATTACAACAACTAAAAATTGAAATATTCTTTTTTTCTTTCTATTTGGGAGAGAAACATTTTTTGGTTTTGTTTCTATTTTAAATTAGATATTTTTTCTAAATTTGTACATATTTAATGTTTATTTTGATTGATTTAATTCATTCTCTTCTTTGGTACCCCAATTTTATTTCATGATTTTTTCCCAATTAAACATCCTATTAACATGACTATAGCAAACTGCTATAACAATGCACTATTTAGAATTATGAATTTAGAATAAAAACAATATGATTTTAATTTTATTTATATTTATATTTTTATAGGCAAAAATCAAATCAGTGAAATACTACAAAGTTTAATTATCTTTATTCTTGAAAAATATTTATATTCAAAGTGGAATAATCGTTTTTCGATTATTTTCAAACAGTTTCATATGAAATAAAATTCTATTACAATGTCTATGTAGAAAATGTTTTGAACAAACAAGATAAGCATTTTTATACAGTAATGCCTTAGTTAGCTCTCTACATCTTTATATACAGCAACAATTTAACTGGTACTATATTTATATGGTATAAATAATACAACAGGCTATTTCAATAGCAAATTTTACAAGACATTTCACTATATATGGGAATGGGCATAAATGTAAACCATTGTTTTGTATATATCAGTATAAAATTATTATTATTATTATTATTATTATTATTATTATTTCTATTATTAAAATATTGTGTCAGTAATTATTTAGAAATATATGATGTCATTGCTAAGACTTAGAAAGTGGAATAGATTAAAGCTGCATATCTCATCAGGGTGGGACTTTTTAGAATTTGTGCAATCTAACTAGGTATATAATGAATTATAGTGTTATGCATTTATTTTCATTCACATGGTGTATTAATCAGTGTAAAGTATATAACTAATTAAGAAACTGCCTATAAAGTAGATGTTTAACCTTTTTTTCAGAAATTTAACAATATTGAATTTAATGTAAAAATCTTTGTAAAAGAGCTCAAAGCAGGGTATTACTATATATGTTATCTGATATTCTAATGAAAGTTATCAGATATGGACATGCATAAAATCAAGACATTCTCTTGTTATGTCCAAAGAGATGTACATAGAAATGCATAAACTTGTTTTTAAGAAAAGCATTTTGTATATAAAGATGTAAAAAAACATAGGGATACATTTGTAGATTTATTACAATTTCAAACCAGTTTGTAATTGTGATATTCTTTATATATGAACATGTGCACAACTGGTAACAATGAATTATTTTATATGTACAAATGTACAAAATCAGAAAAGGCCTTACATTATTTTAGAATTTTGATATTTAAAATAGCAGCCATAAATTAAATGTGAGCTCAAAGTTGATAAAATGTAATAAAGCTCATACTTATCACTTTATTACATTAAATAAATCAAATAATATTTAAAATTAATTCTTAAAGCTTTTCTACAATGACTATAAGAAACATTTTAAAATAATTTATTTGTTAAAATCTAATTTCAATTACACAAGTCTTATTGCTATAACAATATGTACCACTGCTTTGGGAAGAAATTGGAGAAACATGTCAGATTTTCTATTGTGATACAATCAGATCCAAATAAACATAGTCATTTAATTAGTTTAGTTTGGCACAAGTCCAAAACTATCGAGTGTCTAGTATGAATCAGATTCACTAACAATGGTTTATTTGCTTAGTTTACAAACTATTACAACATGGAGTCTAATCAATATAATTGTGGGCATCATTGAAAAGTGTCCTATAAAAGTATTTTTGTAAATATGAGAAACACAAAGCTGAAGCTGTTTTATCTTTTAAACCTGGAATGGGTGCCTGTTTTGAGCAGTGGGCCATATCAAAAACAAGGCCACACCACTTTAAAAAAAAATTACCAAACATCATAATTAGTATATACTACAACAAAATAAAACTTTTTAAAAGAAAATGCTTGTAAGTTTTATATAACAAAAATAGAATTAAATTAAAAATTTGTAATTTTACAAGATTTTCTATATTTGGAGATATCTGGAATGTTGAAAATTGTGAACTGTCTTCAAGATGACTTTTAACTATAATAAACTTTAATCAAGATATATCAAGAATGAATGAATTTAAAAAAGTTATACTGGTAAAGCAAATAATAATATGGAAACTAGAGTAACCAATCAAGTTATCAGTTTACTGATCAGGTGCCAGATAGCACTGGCTCACAAACTCACTGGCCAACTGAGGTTTTGTCCTGTGTGGTTCAAATAAATCCTCATCTCAAATAAATTGTCATATGCTTTGGTTGCCAGGAATCTGCTGCCTCATAGGCATTTTCTATTACTTAAAAATACCCTCAGTGTTTTCTTTTTAAGATTACAGCTACTCTTCAATGACTTATTCACTAACTAAATGCAGCAATGTTTTTAAATCTGCATAACCTGAGTTGGCTTGGCAAAATTTATTGGCTTACAAGACACGTAAAAATCTACAAAATGAGGAATAGATTGATTCACTTTTCAAAACTATTTTCTTAATGTAATTATTGAGTAGACATTATGAAAGAAGAATTTTCCTAGTGTGAAAAATAACTCAAATCTTATAGAATTCTTCATTTACATACCATTTCATAGTTAGGTCAACCAATCCAACCATATCGAGGTTTTGTTATCCTTTAGAATTCATTGTTGTATATGAAAAGTATTTTGGGCTGAGAATTCATAGAGAAACTCCCAAAAGCTACTGTAAAATCTTTCAAAATTATCTGGTGATCTACATACAGTATCTAATGTGATCCTAGCTCTTCAGAAAGGCCTTCAAGAGCTGCTTAGAATTAGCTTTTCTTCTACCTTGCATTTTAAAGTGCTATAATCAACACAGCTGATGGTGGTCCATTTCTGGGTCTTATTTCAAGAGAAAAGCTACCATCTCAAAACACTTAAACATGTCTTAAACACTTAAGCATGTTTTAAGCATCACATACAGATATTGTTTCATTTCCTTCTACTTTCCAAATTCTGCCAGAAACTTCAGCAGAGGCCCAGTTTAGAATAATGCCTCAAAATTGCCAAACTCTCAGTATTTGTATTCATCAGAATAACATCTGATATAAAATGTATTGATGTATAGATTTATGTTAAAGGTCTGTAAAAAATGAAAGTAATTTTGATAGTCTCTAATATATTGTTTTGTTATCATCTCTAATTTTTGCCGTAATAGTTTTTATTTTGTCTCCCTAACTGTTCTCTGTCATAGGTTTTGTATGTTAGATGTAAATAACTGTCTATTATTGTTAATTATTAGAGTATTTTAATTGCTTGTGAAGCAGCAGATTTAGATAAATATTCAATTTCAACCTGAAAAGATGCAAGCCTAAAAAACTGTTAAAGTAAACAATTATTATATTGTGGCTGCAAAAGCTTGTTTAGTTGAAAACTTACTTGGATATTCACAACTAGCATAAATGATAGGCATCTAAACTCAGGTAAAAAGCTAATTTTTAAAGTTAGTTGAGTCTTCCTCAAAAACAGTCTTCACATATTTGACTTTAGGATCTGTAAATGTTGATTATCTCTGCCCAGTAATAGTTGTTACATTTAAGGCATATAAAAAAGTATTATAGGATAAAAGCTAGTATAATATTTAACTCATACAGAAGAATGAATGCTGATTGGCATACGATTTAGCTAAAATACTTTTTTAAATAGATAAAATAAATAGATATATTTTTGAACAGAAAATAGAATAAACTGAAATCACATATTTTTGTATGGCTGCTATAAAAATTATATTTTGAAATGTGAACACAATATTTATTAACTAGGAACTTTTTTTCAAAGAAACCTGTTGATAATATTCAAGGTTTCACTGAACAAACCACCAAAACTGGCTTTTCTTTTATACAAAATTTCAAAATATTCAAAGTAAATCATATAGTCGACACTATTCTTTTACTCAAAATTATAAAATACAAACTATTTTTTCTGTATTCTCTTTACTTCTATTTTCCTGAAAAATCTTCACTGAATAAAAAGCAAACAAAAAATAAACAAAAAAAAGAACAAAAAATGCAACTCATTCAAACTAAATTAGTTTGAAAATTGCCATTATTTTTACTAAATATAATGATGTGTATTATTCTTAAGGGCTGACATTTTATTTATAACTTGATAATTGAAATGGCCATTTTTACTAACTGTAGCGAATAATTCATATAGGATTAAATACTAATTTTCTTCTCTTGAAAAAATATATTCTTGGTAATGTTGTATAATATTATATTTTACTAATCAAAAGATACTTTAAAAGATAATAATAATGCACAATTGAATATTTTTAACGGGGCACAGCTTGCAATTTGGGAGCCTCTTCCAATAATTTGTGAAACTTGCTATGGTATAATAACAGTAAAAATACAGTTGATGAACTACTATTTATAAAATTTATTGGAGGAAGAGATTCAAGTATCTTCCTACACACAAGTTATACCTCTGAGTATAATTTTCTAAATATATTTTTCACAAAAAATGCACATTGTTTTCTGAGTTAATGAAAATACTGTGTTGGCTATTAATTTCAAGGTATATAGAAATATTTACCATCTGAATATATATATATATATATATATATATATATATATATATATATATATATATATATATATTAAGAAAATATATATATATATATGGGCGGGATTCAATTTTTTATGACCCAAAGTGTACTTGACAAAAATTAAAGAATAGAACAACCAAAGCATTGTCTGTTTTAGCTCTTAGTCTGAATTACAATGCCCAATAGCATTTATCATTTGCCTATGTAGATTTACATACATAAACACACACATACATACATACATACATACACATATGTGCAACACTTGCATATGTGTGTGAGTGTGTATGTGTGTGTGTGTTTGTGTGCAAATATGCACGCATGTATATATATATATATATATATATATGTATATACGTATATATATATATATATATATACTTCTATTTGAAGATTGTATAAGTAACAGATAAGTATCAATAATTTTATTATTTATAGGTTTTATAACTGCTCTGCCATAACAGCTTTGAGCACTCTTCATATGAGAAATATTCTTATTTACATTTCTTCTATTAATATGTATATATATATATATATATATATATATATATATATGAATTACCACGACTAGAAAATCTGGCAAGCACTCAATGCAACATAGAGAACACTGGACATCTGTTTCGACCTTATTAGGTCTTATCAGCAGTGCATACAGTTATCTCCACCACTGGAGATTGAACCAGTGACCACAGAATGCAGAGCCAAAACTCTACCACTGAGCCATCAGTCCATATCGCACAGAAGCAATACCAAATTAACTAGTCATGGTAAATGATAGATACACGCACACATATATATATATATATATATATATATATATATATATATATATATATATGTAAAGATTGTCTTAAACTATGAAATCATACTGGTGATACAATGACCTTCCTATAGTCTAATAAATTTAGTCTACGTTATATGTTAACTGTTGATCATATATTCAAGTTTGGAAACCACTCATACTTTAATTTGCATATTAACAACTTTCATCATCTAACTTACATAAAAGCTCATCAGTGGTGAAAGAAAACTTCAGTAAACATTGTGTAGTCAGTAATTATTATGTATGATCATAATCAAGATTGTTAATTCTCTATTTATTATTATATAGCCCCCAAAAAATGGCTGTAAAGAGAGAACTGGTTCCTAAAAATGTTGAATCCCACCATGTATATATATATATATATATATATATATATATCTTTACTGTTAGAAGCTTTTTTGTGTGTGAATGAGCCCAAGTTGCCTTAATTTTTGGATGATTACTTTTTTTTACAAAGAAAGTAGATGATGACAGCCCACAACTGCTTAAAAATCAGGATTTGAACATATACCTTGGCCAACAATAGAATTTTCTTCCTCTCAGCAATCTATACATGTGTATCAATTCAGGTACTCAATGAAGATCATTTTTTTTTTCTTTATACAATGGACAATTTTGAGAAATTCTAAGTAATAAACAAGTAATAAAATTTTCATTTAACTAAACAATATTGGTTTTTCTTGAATTTTTAAAGGAAACTGAAATTTATCTACTTTTGCTGTTGTAAAATATCTTAAGTTATTTGTCCTGAAATTTTTAAAGCATGTTCCAATGTATAAATACAGTACAATGATAAACTATGATTATTTTTTTAATATAAAATTACATTTATAATTTATAAGCAGAATTACATATTGTAAAATGAAGTGTTTATCTGTGACTGCAAAATGTGCTCATTATTTCCTATTTCTTTTCCTAATTTATAAAATATTCTGTGTTGATAGTCATTTCTGATGGAACAGATTTCTTTCTCTTTAGATATTTTCTCTGTTGTAAAATTAGAAAATAGATATTTTCTCTGTAGTAAAATTAGAAAATAGAAATTTGTGTATCCTAAATAAAGTACTACCTATGTCCGATAACATGTTATGTTTTGCATATAAAACTTATATGCAAATGTACCAAGTATAACAGGATAGAGGTTGTAGTCATTTTTGAAAATTATCTTAACAAATTTCATTTTACAATGTTTCAAACATTTCTGTAAACAATTATAGTGAAAGCAAATATTTTTTAATAAATATTGTTCTATGAGTTTCAATTCGCAATTGTTTTTGGTGCAATTGCAATTTAAAATGAGCTATGGTAAAAAAATTATTTAAAGAAACTTTACAAGTACACATTCACTTTGCAATTGTTTTTGGTGCAGTTGCAATTTAAGGTAGAACTCTGGTAAAAACTTCTTTTAAAGAAACTCTACTAGTACATATGTACAATTTTTCAAGATATATTTAGATGCCACATATTTTCTTCAATGTACAGCAATTATTTTTGTATGCAAATGAATTTTAGAAGAATCTTTGGAAAACAGAAATGCCTATTCACATAATTAAAAGCCTAAAAAACTTTTGAATTATTTTCATATTCATTTTGATTAAAATATAGTAAAAATGAATTTTTTTAAAGGGGCTTTATCTTAAAATAATGTACTTAAACAAAATGTTTTTACAAATAATTATTTTTTTATAAGATTGATTTTTTAAGGATTTTTTTAGAAAAATAATTGTGAATACATGCAAAAATTATCCCTGTAAGCTGTTTTCTGTAGAGTGTCTTATCTTTTAAAGCATAATAAAAATAAACCTCCAAAAACTCTTGTTTTTAAGAAAAATATCTTTCTGTAAATTAATCAGCATACCTTTCATCTCAAATTATTTTTATAAATGATAATATTTTAGCCAAATTATTACTCAAAATAGATTTATTATTGAATAATTGTTTACGTCTACACATAAAAAAATGCTGAAAGCAGCCATTTCTTTATATTGGTCATAAAGTACCATATCTTTTCCTGACTTCAGTGATTATGACCCTTGATAGCTTTCTTTACCATGAATTACCATGACTCTTCTTCAGAAAAATGAAGTGATTCCATGTTGACTTCAACATGGTTTCAATTTAAGGTTGTCCTTCTCCTAGACTGGTTGCCTTGTACTAGCCCAGTCTGCCTTATTATTTTAACCATAGCTTGATGGAGAATGGATTCATGACCTTCCTATTAATATAAAGTGAACACAAACTGCCTCAGCTGGAATTTGAACCTTGCTTGTAAATTCCATTTCTATGTACCAATAACCATTATGCTACCTGCAGTTCCTCTGATATTGTTTACTTGGCAAAAATTCAATGTATACAAGTATGCTTTAAATGGAATATTAGCTAGAACTTCTAGTGGAATTGACAATACAAATATATATATATATATATATATATATATATATATATATATATATATATATATATATATATATATATATATATATATATGTAATCTTCACTAGATCAGAAATTCATATCAATTTAAAGATAATTTGTATTTGAATTTCTGAGATTTAGAATTATCATTATTATACACTGACTTGTAAGTTCATTTTAGTTATCCTTATGGCCACAACTTTTAGGCAGTTGTACTCTTCGTCCTTCTTTAGGTGTTTGTTGTAGTCAGTAAACCTCAGGGAATTTTGAAGGAAACTACTATTTTCAATCCATAGGGCTACTTATAAAGTAACCCTAGTCTTTGACCAGAAGCTGACGTCAACAGATAGCAAACAACCTTTCATAAGTTTCAGAGCCCTTAGCCACAACAAAGTTTATTTGGTGGATTTGCATTGCTGGTCAAATCACTGTTATTTTGTTTTTTCAGCTTCTCTACTCTCATAAATTGTTTTCATTCCAAGGTCTGTACTTCAAGGATATCAAAAGTTCTATTTAAAATTCCTAGATTGCTGCCATCTATGACAGACACCTAAAAAATACCACAGGGTACAAGAAACAAAATATGACTAGAATGAGCCAAATAAAGACATTAGTCTGAGTACATCAGTGTATAACAATGTCAAAATATTTTTGCTATGTGGGTATATTTTTGCAAGTTTCTGAATAAGATGAAAATTTATTTAATAAATGAAAGGAAAATTAGAGTAATGCAGACTAAAAAGAGAAAAAAAAAACAATACTGATCTTTAACAATTTAAAATGTTGTGTATTTTTTTGCAATAAAAACAAAACCAAAATCAGTTGAAATAAACAGTAAACACTGTAAATATAACTCTACTAAAAAAAAGGGAAACAAAAAGTTATTTTGTTACCCAAAATAAAGTTATACTTTTACAGCACACACTACTACTTACTTTCCTAATGTATGTTCTTGGCAATTAGGAACTTATTTAATGTTAACAATGTTTTGTGTAATATATGAATATTTTTTATTTTCTTAAAAAAAAAAAATTTTTTTTTCAACTTTCTGTGTATGGTTTCTTTTTCCTTGCAAATATTAAATGTTTATATACAGACACACCTACATTAATCTTTGTTCTTTTTTCCCAGTGATTCTTTGTAAATTTTTTTTTTTTTTTGTTATCAATGTTTCGGTATCATAATAATGTATACCTGCTCAAAACAGCAAATGTTGAATTTTCTTTCTTACCAGTCTGTTGTAACATTGCAACTATTTTAACACATAGCTCCTTTCTTGAGCTCCCCACCAACCTCCCCAAATTGAAACATTCAGAGGAATAAAACATTTTTCCCTTTTTTGAGAGTGTCTCGTTTTAATGAACCATGTGTTTTGTATATTTGTATAGTTGTTGTTGTTAAAACTTGTACTTTTAAGAATTTGTTTTGTCCGTTATTACATATGAAAATCTTGTGATATTTGTTTGCAACCATATTAACACAAAAATAATTTTCTGTATTTTGTATTTATCAAAATGACCAACAGGTTATCAAATATATTTTTTTTATTGAAGAATAGGTCAACAGTTTCTAATACATACATACATGCATATATATATATATATATATATATATATACATATATATATATATATATATATATATATATATATATATATATATTGGGCTGATAATTATATTGTTGAGAAACTGTAAGTGTCACTCAACTGCTTTGACTCTGTATCTATGCTATCCGAATATATACTCTCTCTCACTCTCTCTCTCTCTCTCTCTCTCTCTCTCTCTATCTATCTATCAATCTATATATATATATATATATATAAACACACATACATATACCCACCTGTATATATGTATGGATACACACGCAGATATATATATATATATATATATATATATATATATATATATATATATATATATATATATATATATAAAGCACACTAAATATTTTGTATATGAACATTTTTTATGTCATGACCAACCAGTAACATAAGATTTACTGCGTTAATTTTTATTCTTTTACATAAATTTTATTTAGTTTTATTTATTCAATGTAATTTATATATATATATATATATATATATATATATATATATATATTATAATAGGTTTCTTATTTATACTTTATTGATCTTTATTTTGAAATGATGAAAATAAGCAGCTAGAATTTCTTCATCATTTACTAATTTGTCATGATTTGGTTTCATGCTAGTTCCATACTTTTGACTGTAATATTGAATCAGTCAGTGTAAACATCATAGAGGAACATATTAAACTACAATGCAACAATGAATGCAAATACAAATTTAAAAGAGGAGAAATGACAGAATTGTGTTTGTCAAATATAACTAAACAACTCAATCCAAACATATAGTCTGAACTGACTAATATAATGTCAGGCTTTCTAATTTCATATTTGATTGAATATGAACAAAGGGAAAACAGATATATCCATGCAAGAAGACATGAGTAAAATTCAAATTTTGATTATCTAATAGCATATCAAGTACAATGAACACATTAAATGAATAAAATGAAATATCATTTTAGTTCTATTAATATATAATTATGCAAAAAATAACTGAGTGGGAATGATAGGGAAAACATTTAGGAAAATCCTATTTAATAAATGCAAAGTTAAAATTTTCTATACTTTATCCTTATTATGTGTTCAGATGTGGAATCATCTAATATACAATAGTAGCCATTTTAACACACTATCTTTGAAATACAAATTAATCATATGTAATATTTTGAAAGTATGATTGTATGATTTTAAGTATTGGGAAAATAGATAATAATATTGGATTTACATTCTTTACAATCTTAGAATTATTAAAGCAGATAAAAACATCTTAGATAATTGTTATTACTACACACCAATTCCTGAAGTAGGCTCAAGCATACCAATAACTCACAGAAATATAGTTATTTTCTTATATATATAAATATATATATATATATATAGGATTACTATTCAGCATGAAAATGAGTTCTTATATATATATATATATATATATATATATAGGATTACTATTCAGCATGAAAATGAGTCTGCTCACTACTTAGATAGGTGACTACTTAGGAATAGAAGTTATCATAAGCAATCTGAGAAAGCAAAGTTTATTAGATTCAATGAAGTCTGGCAACAAATAAGTTCTAATTACATGGAAAATAAGCAAGAATATGGGAATAGATATTTTTTTGGAAGATATATAACTATAGAGTAGATATTACAATATATTTCACTAATAATCATCAGCTTTGGTATGGAGCAACTAATAAATTGTTTGTGATTTTTTATCATGTGTGGTCAACCATTAGTTTTTTCTTTGTCAATAAATAGATCTTCCGAGCATATTCATTTTTGGCTAGATCAAAATTTTTGACTTAAATTCGTAGTATAACTTGCTGGTAATTTGCTTGTGATAGAAATGATTTCCTATCTTCAAAAGCCATGGTGGTAGTTCTGCTCAAGGGCAGATAACTCAAACAAATTCTATATCACTTTCTTTGTACTGCTAATAATGGTAATATACACGTAAAATCCACAGTTATCAATAAATGTGTTAAGGAAATGAGGAAAATAAGAAAACATTTTATTAAATCAAATAGGATTTCTGTAACAGTGAATAGAGAATCTTCTAAATCCACTGAAAGCAACTTTTTCTTATTTTACAGTGAGCATTTATATTCAAAATATAGATGTGTTTTCTTTGGCATATTTCATGCATGTGCATTTTGACTGAAAGCCTTTTATAGGAATATCCAGAACACCTTTAACAATTTTGATATTTGGGTATATATTTGGTGTTTTTCAGCAAATGGTTAACAATTTTCATTATAGATTATTTTATTTGTAAGTAAAATATTTTAGAAACTGTTCTTTCCATCTTTTTTTTTTAAATTTTCAACAAAATCTACATTTTTTTTCTTTTGTTTAATTTTGTCAAAAGTAATAATCTTGTATTATTGGTTTAATAATACAGGTATGTACCATTTTGTTCCACTAAATATTTGTCTGTTCATTCAACAAGATTCCATAAATTGATACAAAAAATTGTCACCTGGTAAATAACAAAAATAGTTAATGACATCATCAGAAGAATTGATAATCGTTGATATCATTTGCAGCAATAAGAAAAGGGGCCCAAATCAGATTTTAGCTTGGGTCCTATAAAGACTTCAGCTACATTCATGCTTCTTACCTATTACATATGATCAATACATAATAACATGTTCCATAATTACAAAAGAATGTCTAATAAATATTGATGTATAATGATCAAGAAACAGAAAGACTGTTAAAAACTGATTTCTTTTATGTTATGGTAATGAGGTCTAGTGGACAGGTTAAATTTGATATGACACATATGTAAAATTAGGTGCATGTTGTATAGTTTTCTTCCATTCTATAATGCATTTCTTTTAAAGAACATTATCACATCAGTAAATTTCTAAACATTGTTACTTAATGAGGAAGAATTTATATAAAGATTTATATTGTTATTGTGATTGATCTTTGAGTATGACGTTTGATCATATTAAATCAAAATTAAAATGATCAACAAGAGTAAAAACTAATCCTTATATTTTGATTCATTAGTGATAAGTAATGGTGACACCATCAAAAAAGCTGGAGTTTAATAACCTTTAAGTAAAGTAAAATTGATATATTTATCTATTTATATTTTACAGGGAGAAAAATAAACATATAGTCTGATAAAAGAAAACATTTTGACACATCATCAGATTTTTCATCCCCATTTGATAAATGTAATATTCATAATAGCATATAATATTAAACACATAATATTATTCATTATTATAAGAAAAAAAATGCCCATTTATATTATTAGAAAATAAGTATTATCTTTACATGTTTTTGTCGCAAGAAAACTCTAAACAGCAACAAAGTGCATCGTGCCCGGGGTGGAATGGTTATCGTCACAGGATATGGACACGGCGATACGAGTTCAATTCCTGGACAAGACTGATTGCATTTCACATAGCACTAATACCCTTGGGAAAGGTATGAATCCAATTATTCTCCCTCCAGCTATGGATAATTAGTAGGGCAGACTAGGTTCTTCAGCCTTGGTAAGGCAACTAGTCTAGGAGAGGGAAAACTCTGAATTCAAACCTGTTAAACTCCGCTTAAAAAAATTGACCTTGTGTCATATCCTGCTCGAGCAGAGGTGTTGGGTAAATAGGATCGTATTACATTACATATATCTACATGTTACTAGGAACTCTGTAATCAAATTCAATGTGATAATTCAGGAATGTTCACTAATTGACTCACAATGCATATTTTGTATTTGAGTCTCTGAAAGAAAAGCAATAATTTAAACATTAGTGTCCTATTGGGTCTGTCAACAACTATTAATGTCAGATTAAACATTTAATTGAAGAAAAATTGTGGATTTCAAAGTAATCAAGATTCATACAATCATGCTCTAAAAGTAATGCCTCCAATTTATTTACACAAAAACTACAATGAATACAGTGAGCAAAATAATACCATTGGATAGAGCAAGTTTTCAGCTACAACAGACTATTTTTCCACAAATTATACAGCAGTTGTACTTAATTACTATAAATATAACTTGAGCAAAATGAATGACTCCAATTTAATCTCTAGATTTTCTACTTGAAACTGATTAGTAAATATAATAATCTTACCATGAAACGTATGTAAAATAAAAATTATCTTTGTACACTTTCTTGTTTTTTGTTTTTATTTTTGTTTTCATTTTTGTTTTGGTTTTTCATTTGTTTTTCTTTCAGTTTATCTTGGAATTTTTTACTTTGTTTTTGTTTTATTTTGTTCATTTGTCCTTATTCTTTTATTTATGCCCATTTTTTATTACTACATCAACGTGTGTATGTGTGTGTGTATATTCAAGGATCATTGCCAAGCAGAAGACTCAGAGACCTGACTTTTTGCATGGATATTGCCTTGACCAAGACCTCCAGCACAGACAATATGAGGTTGATGTTCAAGGTCATTTAAGATTACTAAATATCATCAGATTGCAAAATATGTTATTTCTGGCCAAATTGACTGAAATAGAGATTTCGATATAAATTAAAAAATGCTGTTTGATCTAATGAATGATGAGATTAATATGCTTAAATTTATGGTTTCACATGGGCAGCTAAATGAAAAAGAATCTGCATTTTTGCCAAAAAAATTAAAGAATGAGAAATACTGTGAATAAAGAATCTCTCAGAAACTAAGAATTTTTCTTTATGTTTAAAATTTTTGTTATGTATTTATGTGATTTTCATTTCTGTGTCTATAGAATCTTATTTAAAAATAACAATTATCCAATGAAAACGTTATGTGTATAATCTTTTTCCTAAGCCATGTCAGATAATTCTGCAAGAAATAGAATATTTTAAAAATCTGCAGTGAAAGTTTGATAAAAATCTCTTTGTATCTTTTTTATTAGCAGGGAGCAAAGGTTTCAAAATTGAAATATTAGAAAGACTATCGAAAAGTAATTTTTTAAATTTTTTGTTGGAAGCCCATTTTTTCAATTACATAAAACCCATGGGGGTGTCCCCATGGTGTAAAGGTTAAAGCGATAGATTGCAGAATCATCATAAGAGAGTTTGAACTTCAATCGCACTATTACATTCACTTTCGGACTAGTACCCTTAAAAAAGGTATGAACCCTCTTATCCTCCCAGCTATGGGTTAAATGGTACCACTACTGTTCTTTGAGAAGGATGGATTTGGCATTAAATAAACCAAGAAGATTTATATCCCATTAAACAACACACAAACAAATGAATAAAACCCACTAATGTTTTGTCATCTAAGATTGAAACAGATAATTTCCTCTTAATTTGATCCAGGTAAGTTACTGTCTTCCCAATACAGTTGATAACTTAAGAAAAATACCGAAATTGCCTCAAAGTTATTTATCCACCAACCCACTACAAAGGTAGATTCAACACTGTCATGTTTTATGTGGACACCCTTTATACTAGTATGTTGATAAGGATAAAAACTGTCTCATCCTATTGCCATTTTCCTTTTTGGGATGTCTTAGGCATCAGGAATCTCTATTGACTCAACTTCTTTAAGTTTAATCAACGGTTTTATCCTGGAAGTAAGGTCTTCTGGACTTCATCATTCACCAGAGTAAATATCAAGAAATTATTCCTGAATCCTTTTAAAATTATTTTGTTTAATATGAGTACATCATGGATTTAATGTATGTTGTTATTTACCAACATCTCCATTTGAAGGGAAAGTTTATGCAGAAACTGCCTGTTCCTACTAGATCACCAAAGTTAAGCAGTGATAAAGTTGTTCAATACTTACATTGGTGACCATATAAACAACAGAAGGTACTGTAATCAACCTGAGGTGTGCATACTATATCTAAGCAAAGCTTTTTAAGTGATAATTTAGTTGGCGACCATAGTTGAGGGTGACCTGAGGGCTCCCGTTTCAACAGCTACTACACCGAAGTGTAGGGGAGGGCGCTACTCCTTTCTCGAGATTGCTCCACCTTACCCTTGATTTGTACCTTATATTGCTGAGTGTTAAGCAAGGAGGTATCAAGTACCATTCTTAAAGTTATTGGTATGACTCAACCTGGGATAGAACCCAGGTCTTCCGAACCATTCGTGGACAAATGGAACAATTTTAACAATATACTGTAATTACGGTCATGTCATACTGAAAGCACCAGCTCCTGTTAGACCACTGACATTAAGCTACAGCAGGTACTGTAAGCAACCTGAGGTCTGTCTGTCATATCTAAGCAAAGCTTATTAAATTACAACTTCCCAATGAGGACATATTTGACAGAAAATAATGTTTAACGCAGTACCTTTTATCTCTAAATAGAAACAGAAATTGTCATTCTGAAATTTCACTCGTTGGGATGCTTTAGACATCAAGAATTTGCCCAATCCTACCAATATTATGGTGCATCCCACGTAAGTAGGGGAACAAATACCCTGGAATCGACTTTTAGTTTTGGGCTAAAGTTAGTTGATCTCCTCTTTGGAAAGCATATAGTGAATAAGAGTGATAAAAATTATTAATATATAATCATACTTTATATATTTTAGAATAGAGTTCCTATCCTAAGAGAATATTTGTCCTTGATTGTCTGATGATTTATCCCACATATCAAAGAAAAAATATATTATGACGCAAACATTTAATGGCCTTAAGTGTTTCGCCAACAAAGTGTAGCAAGTTACCATATGTCAAAGGTAATGATTTTTAACATATATACCAACATTAAATGTCATGGATGATAACCTTTAAGGCTATGAAGAGTTGATTTTAAGCTATAAGCTAATGTATATCGATTAGAAAATATTAGTCAGTTAAACACTCAGGTAGGAGACTTTATACTAATAACTAATCCATTTTTTTTTCGTATAAGAAAAAAGTTTTCCAAATGAATTAGTTTCATATTTAATGTCTACTTATTTTGATAAAGTAATGTTAATAATAAGTATCTCC
>OY757917.1:60241029-60243529 GCA_963585895.1 Sepioteuthis lessoniana
CTTCTATACAATTATTTCATTATTCAGTCACAGCAATAGAAGTTTCAATTGACGTGCAAATGAACATAAGCTTCTTCAGTCTTATAGAAGACTTACAAAATAGGTTACATATCTTGCAGAGCCTTATTTTCTTCATTCATAGTTTAGATACCCCACTTAGGGTGTCATCGGATTTAAAGTTCTTATCATGTTTTAATTCTGTTAAATGCCAAATTTTTTCACTGACAATATATGAATGCACCTACCATCAATTTCATATACATTTTGAGGATGGTATTTCAGTAACTTGATAGCTTTTATATGTTGTATAATAAAGGCAGATACAGGTGACCATTTCATTTACAAAACACATACACATATTTTTGTTAGAATCCTGTGTGCTTTAACTTTTCATTTTCCATTCATTTAATTTTGTAAATTTCAATCCCCGAAAAATCTGCCTCTTCAATTTACCTTTACAACTGGTAAAGGAATCCTAAGTTCCTAAGTTAAAATGACCAGTCAAAAGTGAAAACTTCACACAATCTTTGGAGCAATGCTTGCATCTCAGTCTTCCACTTGTGGAAAGTTTACCATAAAATAGTTGTTTAGGAATGTGAGAGACTGACATATATGTCTGAGCTCACCAAACCAACATAATCTGTGCCTGTGAATGATGTATTTAATGATGTTTCTCTTTTGATGCTCCTTTATCTTTGTGTCTGGTATTTGTATTTTCAAGTAAATGTCCAGAATTACACAAAAAGATCATTAAAGGAATTTTTTAAGCCTCTTATTATACTACCTGTAAGGCATTCATGTCTCATGCACATACAGTAAGACTATGCAGACATTAATTTTTGAGGTACTTTTGATGAAATGTATTCTTCAGATTCAGTCTTTTAATGCTTTAAAATCATTCGTGACTTTTGGAAGTTGTGAAACAATCTCACAATCCAGATAACAGAAATGCTTTAGAGTTGTCCCAATATGAATTTATCTGCTAACTAACAACCTTTTCTTATTTTTGATTCTATATATTTATTAAACCAGACTTTGATCTTTGAAACATTGATAGTTTAGCTAAATCTAAAGTGTGCATTTGTTAAGCAGTTAGTGAACAATTAGAGATTTGTTTTAAAGTGTACAACAAGCTTAAAGTCATCCATATATAGATAATCCCTAATAATCTACAAGAAGAGATGTTTTAGTACTGAACTTCCTTAGTGAGAAAAAGATCCCCTGAAGTCCTGATTCTAAGGAATATTTCACTGGCAAAATTTAACAAAATGTGCGAGAAAATACCCTTGCAAAAAAGAAAAAAGCTAAAGGCTCCAAAGGTCACCTTGTTTTACACTATTTACAACATCAATTCTATCATCATTTGCATTTACCCAAGCTTTCATACTGTCAGGTAATGTTTGAAACATCTTGAAAACCTTGTGAAGATACACAAGTTTTCTCAAAATAACCCCTAATCCTTTCATATGCACGGTGTCAAAGGGTGTCAATAAATACTTGGGATAGATCCAAAAATGCTTCAAAGCAATAGAACTTCTTACTACACTGTAGTAAGATAAAGTTGCATGATATATATATATATATATATATATATACCTACAGGGACAGAAAGAATCTACCTAGGTTTCACCAAACCAAATCATCAAGACTATTCTAACAAATTGTATCATCTGGGTTTTTTACACTATCAGAATTATTGAATAGTTATAAAAATTTATATATATATATATATATATATATAATTATTTTAAAGATATATGAAACTTATAGTCATGAGATTGGCATAAGGAAATGAGAAAACCTTTAATTATTTAAGGTTTTATCCTGCTCTACCAGATAGCAACTGAGAACTTTCTTGTTTGAGAAGAAACTTTTTCATAATGTTTTATTTATTGTGCCATGAATAATATATATATATATATATATATATATACAAGGCACATTAAATAAGTTTCCAGATTTTTTTCGTATGGGCACTTTTATTGATAGTACACACATGAAACTCTAATCCCCTTCCAAGTAATCTCCTCCGGTTGCAATGCACTTGTACTGTTCCAACAACTTCTGGAAGGCTCCATGGAAATCCTCTTGTGTGAGCATGTCAATGACCTTCTTCACAGCCTCTTTCATCTCCTCAATTGTTTCATAATGACAGCCTCTAAGTTTTCCTTGAGCTTAGGGAACAATCAAAAGTCACAGGGAGCAAGGTCTGGGAGGTTGAGGAACTGTCTTGATGCCCATCTTAGTCAAATAATCTGTGACAAGGATGGAGTTGTGGACTGGTGCATTGTCCTGCTGGAAATGCCACTGACCCGATTTGAAGAGTGCTGGCCTCTTCCAACGGAATCTTTTCCTGAATTCCCTTAAAACCTCAACTTAGTATTCCTTGTTGACTACTGTCCAGTGGGAACCCAGTCCATGTAGATCATGCCAGTGCTGTCAAAAAAAGGGATCATCAAAAGTTTGTGGGTTGATTTGCTCTGTCTGGCCTTCTTGGGTC